>CM056509.1:2168832-2197669 GCA_029783415.1 Anisodus acutangulus
GATTCCTCTGCAAGGTTCGTCCACGAAGGGTGAGTCAGGGCCTAAGATCAGGCCGAAAGGCGTAGTCGATGGACAACAGGTGAATATTCCTGTACTTTACTACACAAGCTGCATTATATACCCACCACCAATATATCGCAGGATTCATCATGACATGAGCTTTTTCTCATGGAGCTATATTTTTCATTAGAGATTACAATATGTTGGAGTGGAAGTGAAGCTTGGTACCCAAACAATTCAAACGAAAGGAAGTTTCAAATACCTTGGATTGATTATCCAAGATAATGAGAGATTAATGTTGATGTCACACATAGCATTGGTGCAGAGTGGATGAAATGGAGGCTCGCATCTGGAGTCTTGTGTGAAAAGAAGGTGCCACCAAAGCTTAAAGGCAAGTTTTACAGAGTGGTGGTTAGACCAACTATGTTGTATGGGGCAGAGTGTTGGCCAGTCACGTTTAGAAGAAGAAGGTGGCGGAAATGAAGATGTTGCGATGGATGTGTGGACACACGATGAGAGATAAGATTAGGAATGACGATATTCGATCCAAGGTGGGGTAGCCTCGGTGGACGACAAGATGAAGGAAGCGAGGCTATGATAGTTCGGCCATGTGCAGAGGATAGGCGGGGATGCCCCAGTGCGGAGGTATGAGAGGTTGACTATGAATTGTTTCAGGAGGAGTAAAGGTAGGCCGAAGAAGTATTGGGAGAGATGAGGCATGGACAGGTTGAGCTCACCGAGGACATGACCTTAGCTAGGAGGGTATGGAGGACTCGGATCAGGGTAGAGGGCTAGTAGGTAGTTGGACATGCCATGCCTCGTATTACTCGTGTAGTTTTTTGTCCTTCATTTCCTGGTATTATCTGTTATCTGTTGTGTCATGATCGTTTTACTGTACTTTGCTTTACTTTACTTTACTTTACCTTCTTCAAACCATATCTGACCTTCTTTGTCATATTCTCTTGAGCCAAGTTCTTTCGGAAACAACCGCTCTACCTCCCAAGATAGAGGTAAAATCTGCATACACTCTACCCTCCCAGACCCCCACCGTGTGGGATTACACTGGGTATGTTGTTGTATGCTATATAGTTTTCATCATTTTGCTTTCTAGTATCAGACTTCCGGTCACCTATTTCATGAACATGTACAAATTCCTTATACATCATATATAGTTATTTTTTTAAAATCATTTTTCCCTTTCATTTTACCGTTACCAATTATAACATCATATAGAGTTTTCATCTTTTGTTTACTTTTTCAGTTACCCAATTCAGTTCATGCACAAACTAATCAGCCCAATTTGACAGATCACCAAAAGTTAACATTTTGCCAGAAAAATCGATTGAATTACACATATATATTAGTGAACAAAAAATATTACTTTCCTTTCTTGTTGGATCAATATTATTTCCGTCATTTTCTCCTATTTTTATTTTAGTATTCACATATTTCTATTACTACTTGTTGTCTCTTCTGCTTTAATTTTCTTGCAATCCTGATGTTGTTTCTGCTTTACTTGAGCCGAGCGTCTATCCGAAAACAGTATCTCTACCTGACAAGATAGGGTTAAGGTCTACGTACACTCTACCAAGCCCAGCCCAGCCCAAACCCCACTCATGGGATTACATTGGTTATGTTACTGTATATTAGTGAACAAAAAACATTAGCTTCACATACAGATCAAAGGCAAAAACTCATAACCCAAGAACCAAAAATAACAAAAGATTCAACAGCTCAAATTCTAACAGAAAAAGAGGAAAAAAGAACCTGAGGCTGTTGATCAACAGATTTAGAAGGGGAAGCTGAAAATAGACGGGAAAGCTTCTCAGAAACTGTATCCTTTACAGCATGCATAGCTCTTTCTTTTCCCAAATCAAGAACCTTTGAAATTGAGAACAAAAACTGAGATTTGAAAGGCTAATTTGAGGAACCCAAATTCAAGAAAGTGTTAAAAATGGCAATGTGAAAGCAAAAGGGTGTGTGTTTCTTGGATTTTTTGGGATCTTGTTGTGGTGATCTGAGCACCGACGGGTTGTAATAACAGCTGGAAAAAAAAATTGGAAAATAAGGGAACTGTCTAATTAGAATTTTTAGACAAGGATATTCTGATTTTGACTTTGTACCGAAAAAATAATCTTTTGACTAGTTGGTAGGGCCAAATGAGGGGAAAATGAATTGAGAATTTATAATATTAATTTTATAAATAGGTGATTTGGACAAATAGAATCTTCATATACTCGTTTAAATTTTGACCTCATCAAGAAAAACTGCAACAATCTATTTTGCCATAATATGGAGCAAAATCTTGGTGGGTTTTTGATATTGGAAAAACTACCTTAACAACAAGTTAGGATAATCATTGAAATTTGATCATAAATCTGGACGAATACCAAAATTTTAATTATAAGATTTGCCTTAACAATAATTAAGCTATGGTGAGCGTCAGTATTTTGATGGATCGTTAGGATCTTTTCAGCATATGTGCCCAAAATTCTGGCGATCCATTAAAATTTGTGGCCAAAATTTTGATAATCACCATAGTTAGGGGTGGACAAAAAATTCGGAGAACCGAAAAAATCGAACCGAACCGAAATTTGGTTCGGTTTTTTTTTAAAAAAAAACTAAGTTTTTGAAAAACCGAATCAGGATTTAGTGATTCGGTTCGGTTTTTTAATTTTGAATAAGAACCGAACCGAAAAACCGAATTAAATATATAACTTTTTTTATTTTTTATTTTAGGCTACTACTATCATTTGAATCATAGTCATTGAAGTCAATCTATGAAGTTTTTATGGAAGTCGCATGCGACATGAACTTGATTAACATATCACAGAAGCATTGACATAAGATGTAGGGAGAGAAAGTAGTTGTAAATTGATAAAACTTTAAATGGTCATAACTCTGAACTCGGATGTCCGTTTTACCCGATTTGTTTTTGATTTTGCGTATTTTTTCGAGAAGGGGCCAATCAAACCGTTTTTGGCGCAACCAATTTTTAGAAATACGTCTGTTTTCCCAATCAATTTGTGTTTTCCCCCAAATCGATTTCTAATTTTTCTTTTTCTTTTTCTTTAGTAAACATCTCACGATACACAATAGATTTCAACGTCGAAATTTCATGATAGTGTAGGTGTGAATGTCAATTTCAGTTTTGGAAATTCAATTTTTTAAAAATAAATAAAAAATTTCCCGGCCTGGCCCACTAGAAAAACCCGATATAATCCGATACGTTCGGCGATATAAACCGAACATATCGTTTTTTTTTTAAAAGTTGTATTCAATTTTAAAAAAAAATGATTTTTATTCGGTTCATATTTTTCGGATACAAAACCGATATATGTCCACCCCTAACCATAGTTTGTTGGTTTATAAATTTGAAAAATATATTTTTTACTTAAAAAATGATTGAAATTGTTCCAAAGCAATTTCAAATTTGATCTAGCCTTCTGATGTTAGTACCAAGAATTTTCAATTATTAGATTCAACTCAAACTTTTAAAAATTAATAGATTCATTATGTCTTCTCTGAAAATAAGCTCAATAAAATATACTCCATATATATTTGCACAATTTTTTTAACCGAATAAAAAAATTAAACACCAATTTTTCAAAAGATCACTCGTAAAAATTCAACTGTGTAAAGTGGGCATCTATGATCCCTTTTAGGTTAGCTGAATAAAAGCGTTTATTAAGCATCAAATCATAGATTAACCTCTATGTAGGATTGCAATCCTAACATAGGAATGCTTGTTGACGTCACGTATAAGGTTGCCTCCTTTCAACTAGGTTTAAGGAGGCTTTATCTTTTGCAATTACATCCCGGTTTTCTTGAATGGCTTGAAATGACGACATATATTAAGATTATAAAGTAGAGGGTTTGATTTTGAGAAGAAGATGTTCACCTTAAGAGATCATCACCCACCAAGAAAGACCATTTTAAGTCTCATTATCCAGTATGTTAGATCGAAATAATCGGGTGTCATGCGAAAACTAATAAAGTAAACGTCGAAAGATAAATAGACAATAAAAGAGAAATATACAAGAAAGACACAATAGTTTAACATGGTTCGGTCAGGCGGAGATGAACAATCCATTATATAAATAGATAATAATTAAAAATACACCTAAACTATTAATTTCTCATGAGTTTCACACCCAAATTATCAGGTGTTCTCTTTTGCTACATGAACTATCACCATCCATATATTAAAATACACCTAGGTGATAGTTCAGTTTGAAAAAAGGAAACAACTGATAGTTGGTCAAATGAGCTTCGAGATGTGTTTTAATACATAGATAGTAATAGTTCGGTAGGAAAAGAGAACAACTGATAGTTGAGGTGTGAAACTCACGAAAAGCTGATAATTCAAGTGTTTTTTTTTATCATTAACTCTTTTTATATATAAAAAGATAAGAGATTCACACATATAACATGTAACACTTGTATCTCATAAATTGTTCCCCTAAACAAGACTCTCAAACCCCTTACGGCTATATTGTGAAATAAGATTAGAATTACCCAACTATGGTAAGAAAATTAAGGCAAACACCTTATATTTCCCTCACCTCGTAGCTACTCCCCTAAACGTTGACAATGTTGAGTTCACAAAACAACTTAAAGGATTCAAAACAACTTAAAGGATTCACGAAACAACAAAACCATAAATCATGATCAATAATTTGAAACTCTTACCCTGGCGAAGGGTAAATTCTCACTCTACTTCTATGTGATTGTTTCTCCTAATTCTGAAACACAACAATAGACTTGCCACTATAGTCTAGGAAAAAGCTTCTCTTTGATAAGCGGTCATAGGGGAGTTCATATCTGAAGTTATTGGCCCATGGTCCTCAGTGAGTCACGAAATGCACGTCGTGGTGGAAAAATATGGGTACGTATATTTCCAGACAAACCAGTTACACTAAGACCCGCAGAAACTCGTATGGGTTCAGGAAAAGGATCCCCTGAATATTGGATAGCTGTTGTTAAACCGGGTTACGCTCCTCTGCATCAATGAGTACAACTTGGATTGAAGAAACTGTAATAGAAAGCTTGTGAAGCTCATCATTTAGTCCAAAAATTGATCCTACTTGTTGAGCTGCAAGAGAACTCAAGTTTTTCAAGATTTCAGCAATGAGCTTGTAAAGAATTTCAGCCATGATCAAAAGGTACTACTATATGATTTGAAGATGAACACTTTTGTTGTTGTTGTTGCAAAATGTACAAGTTGCATTCACCTAACACAAATTATGAAAGGGTTGACGAAGACATTTGACTTGGAAGTCTCTTCCTCACAAGTAGGGTGTTCACTGTTAACTGAAAATAAACCAAATTAACTAATAACAACTTGTTTGGATTGGATGGTCCTTACATATTATTTTGTTGTGTTGTATGGTATAGTATTAAGACGATTACCGTGTACCTTAAACGACATAGGCTTTAAAGACGATTTTCACGAAGGATTGTGGGATAGCCTTCCACATATTTGAGCGTGATCTACGCATAATTGAATAAGTAAGAGCAAAATGAGAGAAAATACAATAAAATTATAACGTGATCACACTAAATCAATCATTTTATAATATGACACTTTTAGTCGTTAAACAACAGCAAATTTAACAAAAACTTCATAGTTTAGCATAAACAAAAAAAAACAATTGTGAGCATTTACGGTCTTAATAGCTTTTACTAGATCTACTTTTTTGTCATGCACTATTTCATCTACATTGTGAGAATTTAAAGTGTTTGAAGTTGAAATCTCAAATTTATTTTCTCTTACTCACTAAAATTCACTGGATATAATTTTTCTACAAGAGCACATATATCATCCATATTAAATGCTTCATAAATATCTTTAGGAATCAAACTATTGCTTAGGCTCAAAAGCTCTATTGTTTGAACATTAAACATGTGATTCAATTCCCGCAATTGTTGATCAATAGTAACACAAAAGAGATTCACTCTAAAATGTTGACCCACTGTGATGTGATCCTTCTAATGACGAGCACGCCCTTGACGCTCTATATAAACATCATTACAATTAGGAGAATCAATATCCTTTGTTCACAAAATAATGTTACATTTTCAATAATTGATCCTATCCTTCATCTCTCAACTTCTGAATTAATGTTTTGGTAGTGCTGACTAAATGTATAGCATTAATTATATCTTGGGATTTCTGTTGTAAAGCTTGACAAAGACAATTTGTAATTCCCATAATCTCTATCATCATGTGCAAAATCAATATGAACTCAAATGAATTCATAATCTTATAAGCAGCATTAGCATCCCCTCGTTGAGAGTAAGTTGATCCATTTTTCCTTATATTTTGAAGAACCACACAAGTTGCATCATGCATATTTATCATACTACAAACAGAAGAAAAATGTGAGCTCCAACGAGTATCTCCAGCTCGTTTCAAAGTGCCTATCTGATTTTGTCCTTTGCCACTATCAAGTTCACCAATCTCTAGCAAAAGTGATATATCCTCTAATTTGACAGCTTGCAGCTCATCATGACGCTTACTAGAGGAACATACAATATTGACAACAAAAGTCAAGTTTGAAAAGAAATCATGAATAAGGAAAACTTCTCTGGAAGCAGCAACCAAAGCAAGTTGTAATCTATGTGCAAAGCAATGTATGTAATAAGCATAAGAACAATCTTTGAGAAATAATGCTTGCAATCCATTCCACTCTCCTCTCATATTACTAGCACCATCATACCCTTGTCCACGGATATTTGAAACATCAAGTCGATACCGAGAAAGAACATCACAAACCATTTTTTAAGAGTGATAGCCATAGTGTCCTTAACATGCACAAGATCAAAAAATCGTTCTTGTATACAACCATTTTTTCAACAAACCTCAAAATAATAGACATTTGCTCCCTTAGAGATTCATCACGTGATTCATCAATAATTATGCAAAATTTAGGACACTATTTACAACCATAGTGTCCTTAACATGCACAAGATCAAAAAATCATTCTTGTATACAACCATTTTTTCAACAAACCTCAAAATAATAGACATTTGCTCCCTTAGAGATTCATCACGTGATTCATCAATAATTATGCAAAATTTAGAATTCCCAATCTCTTCTCGGATATAGCTTTTCACTTTACTAGAAATGATATTCAAGATTTCCTTTTGAATTTGATGAGAAGTATACTTTGAATTATATGGAGCATTCTCTAGCACTACTTTTGCAAGGTCATCATTGTATGATGCTAAGAGTTTGATCATTTCAAGAAAGTTACCTCTATTTTTTTATCCTAGTGATTCATCATGGCCTCTAAAAGCACAAACTTGAAACGTGAGCCAACGAATTGAATCAATAGAGCTCTTGAGACGAGGTCTATTTTTGCTAATTTGATCGGAACTATGCACGTTAAGGACATTTCTGATGTGCATAGACTGATTGAACAAGTCTTGAGAAGATTTCAATGCATTATTGTGAGGCGAACACGGACTCTCACCAATATGATTAAGAAAAGCACAACTCTTTCCATCATTGGCCTTTTTCCATGCTTTAAATCCTTTACTAGTAAAGACATCAGCTTCAGGATGCCCACTTGGCTTTTTACTGAACAAGTAACAAAGAAAACAATAAGCAACATCATTAGTCGGTGAGTACTCTAGCCATGAAAGGAAATTTTTGAACCAAGATGTTTGAAATCGCCTTGGATACTTATCTCTATTGAGGGGATACTTTTCAACTTGACATTGATAGGGACCCCAATTGAGATAAGCTCTTCAAACTTCATCTCTTCGATTCACTGGATATTCCTAAATTTGGGGACGCTTTCCGGGGTCACGTTCTAAACAATTGACATCTAATTCATCCATGATGACTTTTTGAATCTTGCAAGGTTGTTCATCCAGTTGAACCGTTTGATTATCGGAATGGTGTTTTTCAAGTGTCGATGTTGAAGCTATACAATTTTCATCTTTGTTGGAAGCTTTCCTCTTAAAAAATACATCAATTTTCTTAAGTTGGACCATCGTACCACTCCTAAAAAATACATAAATCAATCATCAAAGATAACATCTAAATCTGAAAACAGAACTAAGTCAGAGAAATTCGGCTTTTAAAGCCCTAATCTATTAATTCCACTCCCATAAGCCCAAAATAGCCTCGTATATGATGAAACAAGCATAAAGTTCTCCCAATCTCACGAACTCAGCCACACAGAAAAAAAATTAGACAAGGAGAAACCTTGAAAAAATAAAAAAAAATAGTTAGGACTTTGGCAAATGACAAATTCCAGATCGTAATTTCAAAATCTAGGGTTTCTATGCTTGAAAATGAGACTTGTAAGGGTTCTTAAATTTGATTTGATTTGATTCTATTAGTAAAAATGTCGATTAAATTAACTTAGTTTTAATCAAAATCCGAAACCAAATTATGAACCTGGGATTCACAACAAATGGCACTAACTATGCTGGACTACAAAATTATAGAGCTCTAGAAAAGGTCCAACTAGCAATTCTGGGCAAATAATCATGGATTTAGATTACATTCACTAATAACACCCTAAAAACGTCTTATTGACAATTCAACCATCCTATCTCTGACAAATTCAACCATCCCACCTCCCACAAGTTTATAATCACAATTTTCTAAGAACATTTTAATACATAATACACATTTAATTTAGGATCGTAAAATTTAAAAGTCTTTTTTTATAATCTCCGTGCTTTGTTTTTATTTTCTTAACCTCCGTGACTAGTCAAACTAACACACTTAATTGAGACGGATTGAGTAAATAGAGTTAAATTATTTTAAGTATAAAAATAATAATACTCTATTTAAATAAAACTAAAAGGAGTAAAGACAATAATGAACATGAGTAGAAGTAGATGTTAAAAGGGAAATCAGATCTATACACAAACTTATTCAGAAACCAAATTAAATCGATACATTATCCCCCACAAACACCTAGGTGGGAATTCAGAATCTACAAAATACAAACAGAGAAATTTAAAAAAAAAAGTAATAAAACAATGTCCACTTTCCTTCAAGGGCTAACACAATCAAGAATCATGGAAATTGAAGCCTCAGAGTAGTAATTTTGCAGACTTGGAAACTTCTTAAGTGACTCAAATTTCCCAACAACAGATTGGAAACTCCAATTTCCTTCCTTAAACTCATGGTTTTCACTAATTAATTCAGTTTTTGGATTTGACCCTTTTGAGATAATTGATTTAGCACCTTGACTTTCACTTGCCCTGTTGTTCTGCAACTTTGCAAATTCAGTTGTCCAGATATTTATCAGACCAGACATATTTGTGCACTTTGCTATATGTAATATGTGTATTTTTCTTTTTGATGCTTTAAAGGTTTCACAAAGTGACTGTTTATATATTAGTGAAGTTCCTTAAGGATAAAAGAGTTTCTTGTTTTGCAGCACACAAATTTCATATATGCACATGTTTGTGTTGTGTGCGGCTTCCTGTTTTCAGTACGTACTTTACTATGTGTCCTAAAACTGTGACTCGAAAGTAGCCCATATGACATTCTTTAATTGGTTGTTCGAAAAAAGAAATTGGTTCTTCCTTATTCCAAAAGGTGGAATCTCCAAACAGTGTGCGGAGGTAAATCACCTAATTGATTTCAAGTTTCTGCCACAACTCCTTTATTTCAAGAAGAAACCCACACCGCCACATTTGTTCGATCCTTGGTCTTTTATTTCAAATATCCCCCTTGAAACCAAAAGAAATTGGTTCTTCCTGTTGGCAATTCAAACTGTGTGCGTGGTTGGCCAATTTTCCCACTTGTAGTTGAAAAATAACCCAACTACTCCTATTATTTTATTTTAAAATAACTTTATTTAATACGAAGGTAAAATTTTGATAAAAAATATCCTTAGTTAAAATGTGAAAAATTGTCATGAAGTTGGAACTTATACAAGTGGGATGCCCCGGAGTTTGAGCTTTATAACTTAAAATTCCAAGGCATCGTAAGTAATTGTAAAAAAGTCACTCCCGATTTGATTTCATAACACTAAGCTGTAGGGATCAGTTGGTTGACTACATGAACTTTCACCTTATTGGTGATGATTCGAATCCCACATTGTAATTCCCTTAAATAAGTTGGGCTTAAATGGGTTGAAAACGGGTCATAACTTAACCCATTCAATTCTTGCCAAATTTAGAGCCCGTTTGGATTGACTTATTTTAATTATTTTTAATCTAAAATAGTTTTTAAGTCATTTTGTAGTGTTTGGGTAAGTAAAAAAATATTTTAAATCCAAAATAACAAAAATAAGACAAAAGCTAAAATTCCTAACATATGACTTTAGGCTTATAAGTTAAAAGTCATAAGCCCATCCAAACGGACTCTTAGTTTCTTTGTGTGTTTTTATATAATTTATTTAAGTACCTAATAAAACTTTTTTCTTATTATGACTATATATAACATATTAAACAAAGAAAAATATATTTTTAAATATCTTAACAAGGTTTTTCATTGGTTAATTAAACTATATATGACCGCAATTTTTAGATGAGTTGAACTGGACGGATCAAATTAGAATGAGTTAATAAATATGCGGGTCAATGACCTACCTAAAGTTAAGATGATTAAATGGATCATGTCTTCATAGGCTAATTTTACCCCCCGGTCTATGTTTGTCCCAATAAATCAAGTTTATGACTTATTCTTTAACAATTTTTTACTAGATGAGGAGCTAATGAACAGATGCTTGGATGAATGTTCAACAAAAGATTGCACCTAGTTAGAAAGGCATGTACAATTATGTTACTGGTTTACTAAAAGCAAACTAGAAAAGGATATACTATCTTGATGAATTAATTGTAATCAAGATTTATGTTGTCAATGAAGTACTTTTTTTTTTAATAATTCATCTTTTGATACGCAACCTTCTTTATCATCTTTTTAAGCACAAACTATATATTTCATTTTTTGTGTTAACAAGTTCCTTAACATTTCTTCTCACCCTTTACATTGTTTAAGGTTTTGACACACACTATAAAAATTGATCAATAGCATTAAATGGAGCGGTTACTCTTTTCTTTAATTGAGCTATATGACTATATATCTTTTTGGAGCAGAAACATATAGTTAAAAATAATAATTAATGTCTCTAGAGATAAATTTAAAAATTATATTTATGAGTTCTGAAATATATGACAGTCATCTTAAGTGTTAATAATTAAATTCTAAATTAAATTTGATGCATATTTAATAGTTTTTTAATATATAAAAAATTTAAGTCAAAACTACTGAGTTCTGTCGAACCTGTAATTTAAAACCTACATCTGCCTATATGTCTATCATATTTTGGACTAATTTTTTTGTCTACTAAAGTGACAGATAAAAGGACGAGAGGAAGTAACTATATTAAGGAAAATCAGATTTATACAAAAATTATTTTAAAACCAAATTAAACCTATACATGCAAGTAATAACAAGAGAATTCAAGAAAACAGCAAAAGAAGTGTAATAAAACAGCGTCTATTTTCCTTCGAGGGCTAACACAATCAAAGTATAGGAAGATGCTAGGATGAGAATAGGGTCTTGGAATATTAAGATTTTAACGGAAAAGATCATAAAGCTAGTTAAGATTCTTAAGAAAATGAAGATTAATATAGCATGTGTCCAGGAGATCAAATGGGTAGGACATAAGGCTAAAGATATAGACGGGTATAAGTTATGGTTCTCCGGTAGGTCGAAGTATAGGAATGTGGTAGGCATTTTGGTAGACAGTGAACTAAGGGATCAGGTGGTAGAGGTGAGGAGGGTCAATGACAGGATGATGGTGATTAAGTTGGTAGTTGGAGGGTTCACTATGAACATTATTAGTGCTTATGCGCCACAAGAGGGCTTGGACGAGGAGGAGAAGAGATGCTTTGGGGAGAATTTAGACGAAGTGGTGGGAAGTATACCACCCACTGAGAAGTTATTTGTAAGAGGGGATTCCAATTGACATATCGGGTCACTTCCAGGGGTTATGGCGACGTGCATGGAGGATTTGGACTCGGGGTCAGGAATGGGGGAATCGTCTCACTTTTGGAGTTCGCTAGAGCTTGTGGGATGGTGATAGCCAATTCTAGATTCTTGAAGAAGGAGGAACACTTGGTGACTTTCCGTAGTTCGGTGGCTAAGACTCAGATAGAATTTTTGCTCCTTAGGAAGGTTGACAAAGGTCTTTGTAAAGACATTAAGGTTATTTCGAAGGAGGATCTTATAACCCAATATAAGTTTTTGGTGATGGATTTGGAGATCAAGTTGGAGAAAAAGAAGAGGGTCGTGGATGACATATTAAGAATCAAATGGGGGAGTTTGACCATGACTAGTGCAAAGGAGATGGGGGAGAGGTTGATGGCCAAGGGGGCTTGGGGGAGTAGTGATGATGTGACCGGTATATGGACATGACGGCCAGTTGTATTCGTGAGGTATCTAGAGAAGTGCTAGGAGTCTCGCGGTGTTATCATGGTGGACATCGAGGGGACTGGTGGTTGAATGTCGAAGTTCAAGAGAATGTGAAAGCGAAGAAAGCGACATATGTGAAATTGGTAGAAAGTAGAGATAAGGTGGAGAAGTGGACGAATAGGGAATTGTATAAAATGTCGAGGAAGGAGGCAAAGCTAGCGGTTACGGCTGCGAAAACGACGGCTTTCGAACGTCTGTATGTGGAATTAAAGGAGAAAGGCGGGGATAAGAAATTGTACAGACTAGCCAAGACAAGTGAATGAGAGCCCATGACTTGGATCAAGTGAGGTGTATCAAGGACGAGGACGGCAAAGTACTGGTGGAGGAAGCGCACATTAGGCGGAGGTGGAAGCCTTACTTCCACAAACTCTTGAACGAAAAAGAAGATGGAAACATTGTGCTGGAAGATCTGGAGCATTCTGGTAGGCACGGGAATTTTGGGTATTGTAGAAGCATCAAGATTGAGGAGGTTATATGTGTTATTCGCAGGATGCGCAGGGGACGAGCGACCGGGCCTGATGAGATACAAGTTGAATTTTGGAAGAGCTTAGGCAGGGCTGATTTGGAGTGGCTGACTGAGTTGTTTAACGTCATTTTTAAGACGACAAGAATGCCCGAAGAATGGAGGTGGAGTACAATGATCCCGTTGTACAAGAAAAAATGTGATATCCATAGTTGCAACAACTATAGGGGTATCAAGCTGCTAAGACACACTATGAAAGTTTAGGAAAGGTTCATAGAGAGACGTGTTTATTTTTGAGAACAAGTTTGGATTTATGCCGGGGCGTTCGACTACTGAAGTCATTCATCTTATAAGGAGGTTGGTGGAGTAGTATAGGGAGTGGAAGAGAGACTTACATATGGTTTTCATCGACCTCGAGAAGACATATGACAAAGTCCCTAAGGAGGTTCTATGGAGATGTTTGTAGGTTAGAGGCGTACCTGTGGCGTACACTAGGGCGATCCAGGATATGTATGATGGAGCCAAGACTAGAGTACGGATAGTAGGAGGAGACTCGGAGCACTTTCCAGTGATGATGAGGTTGCACCACGGATCAACTCTTAGCCCATTCCTATTTGCATTGGTGATGGATAGACTGACGCGACAAATTCAAGGGGAGGTACCATGGTGTATGTTATTCGCAGACGACACAGTCCTGATTGATGAGACTCGCAATGGAGTGAACGCCAAGCTAGAGGTTTGGAGACAAACTCATGAGTCTAAAGGGTTCAGGTTGAGTAGGACCAAGATAGAATATTTGGAGTGCAAGTTCAGCAACAGGAGCGACCCTGAGACAGGCGTGGAGGTAAGGCTTGGTACTCAGGTCATTCCAAAGAAAGAAAGTTTCAAGTACCTAGGGTCTATTAGCCAAGGGAATGGCGAGATTGATGACGATGTATCACATCGTATTAGGGCAGAGTGGATGAAACGGAGGCTCGCATCTTGTACGACAAAAATGTGCCACCAAAACTTAAAGGCAAGTTCTATAGGGTGGTGGTTAGACCGACTATGTTGTATGGGGTGAAGTGTTGGCCAGTCAAGACTTCGCATATATAAAAGATGAAAGTTGAGGAGATGAGGATGCTGAGATGGATGTGTGGACATACAAATAGAGATATGATTAGAAATGATGATATTCGGGAGAAAGTGGAAGTGGCCTCGGTGGATGATAAGATGCGGGAAGCGAGGTTGAGATGGTTCGGACATGTGCAAAAGAGAGACAGATGCCCCAGTGCGGAGGTGTGAGAGGTTGTCTATGGACGGATTCAAGAGGGGTAGAGGTAGGCCGAAGAAGTATTGGGGAGAGGTGATTAGACGAGATATGACGCATGTGCAACTTACTGAGGACATGACCTTAGATAGGAGGTTGTGGAGGACACGGATTAGGGTAGAAAAGTAGTAGGTACTCGAGCGTAGTCCTACTTATGCTTACAATCTGAAAGTTGTAGTGTTATTACTGTAGGTCCGATTAGCCTATCACACCTATAGACACATTATTGCTTTATAATCCATTGTAGTTTGATTTCTGCTGCTATGTGTTCTTTAGTGTATTTTGTTTAGCTTATTTAGTTGTGTTAGCTACTGCTCTCTTTTGTTCGAATGCACTTGGTTCTGCAACTTTGCAAATTCAGTTGTCCAGATATCTATAACACCAGACATTTTTTGTGCACTATGCTTTATGTGTTTGTTTTGTTTTTGATGGTTTTAAGGTATCACAAAGTGAGTGTTTATATACTGGTGAACTTTAGGGGAAAGATAAAGAGCAAAGTTGCAGCACACAAATTTCATATTAGTTTCAGTTAGACAGATTTAGACATTTTTTGTGTGCTGTTTTCTGTTTTTAAATTTGATGGATACTACAAACAGGATAGAAATAACAGTGTGTCCTAAAAAACAACTGTGATTCAAAGTGGTGTATTAAAAGAAAATGACAAAAATGGTCCCTTATTTTTTGCAGCGGGTTTAAAATAGTCCCTTAAGTATAAACTGACAATTTTGATCTTCAAAGTGTGACAAAAGTGAGTGAGTTTGGTAGCCGTTAAATATTTACCAAATTCTGATTGTTAAATTTAATCAAAATTATGAATTTTTATAAAATAAAAAACATCATATATTTTCATCAAAATTGTAAAACCGCAACATAAAAAACAATCACATACGCCCAAAGAAAGACCAAAAATAACATCCAAATGCATAGTTTTCTAACCACTTATTATTTTAACCACTATTTAAAATGTATTAAGAATAATTATTTTTAAAGTGAAATTTATATTTGAATAAAAATATTCATAGCTAAATTATCGAATAACTCCAGCTGTGCACACGACTGGAGTTTGAAATTTATAGAGTTCAAACTTTCATAATTTAAGCGTGAAAATTTGATGGAGCTTCGAACTCCACGAACAGAGTTCAAACTCTAAAATGACTAATGGAGTTTAAACTTTCACAATCTAAGTGTGATAATTTGGTAGAATTTCAAACTCCACAAATAATTCATAGGATTCAAATCCTTATTGGTTCAAACTTTAGATACGATTCTTAAAGTTCAAATTGATAAATGTTCAAACTCGAGTAAAAGCTTCCTGAAGTTTGTATTTTTAACTAGTGGTATTCTTGTAAACAATTTATTTCCACTTTAAAAACTGACTAAACACCAAATAATTTTGAAATTTAAACTTAATCAGCAACCCAAAAAATAGCTAATTTGCCAATTTCTCCTTACGTGCTCTGCTCTATTCATTGAGTTTTCGGCCCATATGGCATGCTTTAATTGTTTGTTCAAAAAATAAATAAAAAATTGGTTCTTGTTGGCAGTGGAAACCGTGTGCGCCCCCATAGTTATTTGTCGGAAAGCTGCCTTTATATTGTTATGCTGGGAATTTTATGTGTAAATTGTAATCCGATCTGTCTCAATTTATGTGATATTATTTTTCTTTTTAATCTGTCTAAAAAATAATGTGACATTTCTATATTTAGAAGTAATTTAATTTTATTGAATGATTTATAACCATATAAATATCTAAGACTTATTTTGGACCACAAATTTCAAAAATCTTTTTTCTTTCTTAAAATTCGTATCAAGTCAAATAGTGACACATAAATTGTTATTTGACACATAAATTGAGACGGAGGGAGTAACATATATGCTGTTCTTTGATTAAGACTTTGATGAATTACAGATTACTTATATTTAGATAGCTAAAACAGTTTTGTACCTCTTTTTGGTAAAATTTTATACAATTCCAATATTACGTTGTCTCATGCACTTATAATTACACTTTGTAAAACTATTTCCAAAGTTTGCAAAATGAGTAATTTTAACTGAACCATATTCTTGATAATTACTCAATTCTGCAAATTTCATTCTTAATATGATGAAAGTCTTTGAAGAGAAGGCAAAACACTTCAATTCATATTAATTCACGAAAGTAAAACCTCGTTTCAAATATTGCAAACAAGAAAATGGCAAGTCAAGAATATTCTCAACAACTAGGGCTCTAGACATCATAGTCTTCATAACCATATCTCTACTAGATTTCTCTAAACCTCTACACACAACAAGTGATGTATTACATACCCAAGGCACAGAAACTACATAAGCCAGACCATTATAAGAACTCCTACTCCCCAACAAAACTTCTTCGTATGCTCTGCACACTTTAGAAACATACTTCCCGATTGGCAAAAGGTGAGAACCAGGTGGACAGAAGTCGGTATCCCTGAAGTCTACATCTGAGTGAAGGTTTACGACAACGGTTCCATGCTCGGGGTGTAGTTGGTCCGCGAGAGCGTTGAGGAATGGAGAATGTGTATCCCACAGCGCGTGAGGAAAGATATCTTCCCCGTCATATGCGTCGATGAAAACAAGATCATAAAGATTTTTGTTCTCAAGGAGAAACTTCTCAGCATCTGATTCATGTAATTGAAGCCTCTCATGAATGCCTTTCCATTGAACTTCTTCGATAGGATCAGGAGTTGAGTGTGCACGGCTACCGGATGGGGTCATAACTGAGTAAGATGGGAACCCCATTGCTTGGACTGAGGCTGAGATTACCACAGGGTCTATTTCAGCTATGTGCACCTCAGCACCTGATACATCACAGGGGTTATTTCCAAAATAGATAATTGGGAAAATATTAGTAAGTCAAAACAAGCAGAAGCTAGTTTAGGAACAAGTGCCCCCAAAGTGTCAATAACAATTGATAGAAACTGAAGACCTATGAAGTAAAGGTGAGAATAGGATTTAAAAGCAAAGAACATCATAGTTTCTCGTCTAGGTAAATTCAACATTCATATCTATTCTCCAATGATACAAGCAATCCAAGGTGTTCATTTTACAGGCATATTTCGAGAAGTACAGAGACCAATCCAGAACTTTGTAACATTTGGATAACGGTGCTCCAAGTTCTACTATTAGGAACAAAGGTTTGTCCTTCATCATTTACCCCCACCTATGTGAATCAAACAAAAACACTGGGATGAATTCTCTGACACGGAGATGTCCATGTGATCCAAACAAAACCTGCAGACCAAAAGCACAAGCACTATTCAAGTTAAAAGGCACTCATTCTACCATTATTCTTCCATCAGACCTCACATCCTGTACATCTTCTATGGGAAAGATGATGATTCCTTCATAAGTTGGAAGAATTCAGTCAGTATTTATATTTGAGTTGGTTCAGAGGGCTCAATTTAATACAAGAAACACATAATCTTGAGTTTCCTGTATCATTTCTGGCTGCATCATGTCAGATTATATGCCCCAATACTTGCCTTCGAGATGAGATTTTATGTCAAGAGGAGAAGAAAAATGTGTCTTTAATATCAGATCCAGTGATAAGAAGTATTGGATAATGGTTTCCCGTTCAGACATTGTCAAATGACACAACACCACCAAAAGAATTACTTATCAAATTCAGAGAGGCAGGATAAACAGCATTCAGTCAGAACCTTGGATTTTACTCGTCAAAAACAATGGAATGCTTCCTCCACCATGCCCAATGCATAAAATTTTCATTGGTTTTCTCCCACAAACTGCACTTTCAAGATCGAATTTGCAAGATGCAATGGTAGCCAAGCCAGCAGAGACCATGCTCTTCACATCTGTAGAGGAGATGATATGAAAAGATGCAACACTAAAAATGTGAAAGCATGATTATCTTTGAGGAGAAATGGACAAGTATGACACGTCGAGTAAGTTTTAGTACAGGATAAGGCATACTTTACCCTATTGAAACCCCTGTCTCCCTCGGTACCTAAAGTAAAGGGATCTGAAATGAGAAAAGTGTCTGACATTCTTTATTCATCTTAGATTTATTTTCAATATCACTACCATCTTTACAGCTCAGTTCAACAAAAATTGAGATTCAGTTGCACAAAGACCCTTGTGGTCCGACCTTTCCCTGTACCCCGCGCATAGCGGGAGCTTAGTACACCGGGCTGTCCTTTTTTTTTTTTAGTTGCACAAAGAAGAGAGAAACCATGCAAAGGAATTGGTGTAGGAAAGAGAAAAGGTAGCTATAAGCTGAGTAACTTGTATATTCCCATTAATCAATAATTCTATATGCCCTTTCTCATAGTAATGCAGCAAAATTAATTCTCCATAACAAAGACCAGACCAACACAAGAACCAAATGCAAAACAAAGAAAAAAGACTTATTTAGGGGAATCAACTAGCTAACGAGTGTAGCCCTACTTATGCTTACAAACTGGTAGTTGTAGTGTTATTATTGTAGGCCCACTTAGACTATCATACTAGTAGGCGCAATAGTACTTTATAGTAGCGTTTGATTTCTACTGCTATGTGTTCTTTAATGTACTTTATTTATCTTATGTACATGCATTAGTTACTGCTTCTTTTTCAGAATGCGCTAGCATGACTTATTTTCTTTCTTTGCTTATCCTTATGCTTTGTCTTGAGCCGAGGGTCTCTCGGAAATAGCCGCTCTACCTATCAAGGTAGAGGTAAGGTCTGCGTACACTCTACCCTCCCCAGACCCCACGTTGTGGGACTTCACTGGTATGTTGTTGTTGTTGTAACCAGCTATTGAAAAGAATAAAGCAACATTAGTACCATTCTCTGTTAGTTTTATTATTAGAGCATGCCTTGTCTGCCTCTCTATGTAGAAAATTTAGACATTAAAAGCTCACTACCACAAACAGAGAAAGAGCATATGCATACCTGAAAATGTTCTACACGTGAACCCTGAATAGCTGATGTGCAAATGATGGGCCAAAATTTACAGCCATAATATTTTTTGGGAAAACTAAATGTACAGGTAATGAACTATACTCAGTGAGGATCATATATTCTATTACATGATTATATTATTGCAGAGGATCTATTACCCCCAGACTCCACTATGTGGAATTACACTGGGTAAGTTGTTGTTATTGTTGTAGAGGATCTGCAAGACAGATGATAATAATGTGATACTTACATGGAACAGCGAGACACACTGCCTGCTGCATCAAGTGTATAGAACCAGGATCTGAATCCCGGTAAGCAGCCATTATTTTAACTGTGCTTTGGCGAGTGTCGTCGTTAAAGTGAAGATTACGCCATTGGTAACCAAGAATCTTGAAATTATCATGCCCTGGATATATCTTTTCATATCTCTTCTGAAGCCATTTCTCTGTTCTTTCCCAATAACAATTTTCCTGTCAAAAGAAAGTACCAAAACTAGCCCCATTATTCCATCACTATAAAAAAGAGTAGAAATATCACATCCAATAACAAACACAATAACAACATCTTAATCACAAGCTAGTTGGGATCAACTATATGAATATTTAATATCTCCATTCCCCATGTGAACTTGATCCATTACCATAATTTGCATTCCCAGAGAATTTACGACTTTTTTTATAATGGAGAATACATTCTTTTCAACTTCTAGATAATTGGTCCACTCCTCTACCCTTCTCCACTAAAATACCACACAGGGTCTACCGGGTAGATTCAAACTCGTACGTACAACACATCCAGCTTTGTACTACCTTTATTATAGAAATAAATCTTAATACATGGATAGCCCCTTAAACTTGCCAACAAATTCTATTTAGACACTCGAACTAAAGCTTGTTCCAATTGACATCACATTAAAAAGTGTTCCTATTAGACACTTTCGGTTCAAATTTTGAAAAACTTTTGCAGCGCGTGTTCTCAAGCGTTCATTACGTAGATAAGTTAAACACTTAAAATGTGTCTATCTCTTTTAAGTATACACATCAACCTCAATCAGAACATGCCTGAGGTTTTACGGCTTATTTCGGCAGATGCATATAATTAAAGGAGGTGACACATTTTAAGTGTTTAATTTATCCACGTAATGAACGTTTGAAAACACGAGCAAAATTTTTTTAAAAATTTGAACCGAAAGTGTCTAATAGGAACACTTTTAGTATGTGTTCAGGTGCTCAATTGGAACAAACCTTAGTTCAAGTATCTAAATGGAATCTGCTGGCAAGTTTTATGTATTAAGCCTAGAAATAAAAGCCTTAGAACTATAAATTAGTAGCTCTCTTTAGCTAAAAAGGAACATACTCAACGATTAATCTTAGTTAGAACTTAGTTCAATTAGGAATACTTATAAGGCATTCACATACTCAACAAGTAGCATTATAAGACTACTTAGGAGTTAACGAAAAATTAAAATGGAATAAAGGAAGAGATATACTGAACTGGTCGGGAAGAAGGGTAAGCTACGACAGAAACGACGCCGTTTCCCTTGTCGGAAGTTGATCGGAAAACTGTGTGACCATCGGAGATTGAGCCCCACCATTCCGATGAATAAAACCAATCGCCTTCATCTTCTATACTTTGTCTAATGGCAGTTGATAAACGCCTTAGCTGTCTGCTTAAATTTAACATTCCCCAAACCCTCGCTAAACCTCTTTACGGAAGTTTCGGGTCCTTTTTAAGGGTCATTATATACCCGAGAAATGTTCAAATTCATTTAACTACTATAGAAAATATTTTATATTGAATGACATATGAACATATTTTGTATTGTAGGTGAGTATATATTCTTGGGCAATCACAGCTTTAACATTCAATGTGAGTTCATGTGCTCCAATCTTGATAGACGGGTTGATACATGATACTATGGAAGTCGTCTTTTGAGTCTAAGTCAATCTAAAAGCTAAAAGTCAATCTAAAAGCTAACTAGCAGGGTGAAAAAGGATCTAACTCTGATACCACGTAAAAAATGGATCTTGAATTTAACTCAACCTAAAAAGCAACCCAAAAAGCTAACTTGTAAAAAATGGATCTTGGATTTAATTCAACCCAAAAAGCTAACTTGTAGGATGAATATTGTCCAAATCCATGTAAAAAATGGATCTTGAATTTAACTCAACCTAAAAAGCAACCCAAAAAGCTAACTTGTAAAAAATGGATCTTGGATTTAATTCAACCCAAAAAGCTAACTTGTAGGATGAGTATTGTCCAAATCCATATAAAAAGTCTATATTTATATTTCATATCCGATGTGGACTCTTAACATGCAGTAAGCTTCGTGATTTATTAGTTAGGTGCACGCAAGTTGACTTGTCATAAAGAGAGTGATCATGATGAATATTAAGACACTCCTCTCAAAAATCATATTACAAGAAATCACCTCTAGTTTACCCAGTCTATGTGACCCCAACGGAAATCACAGAGATGAATTTTCAGTATGAATGCACAGATCAAAGCCACATCTATGTTGATACATCTTCTATGAGAAAAATGAACATTAATTTCTGAGTCTGAAAAATTCAGTTAGTCTCGTATTTGAGTCAGTTCAAAGGATATAAACTGTAATAAAAGAAACATGTAAGCTTGAGTTTCCTCAATTACTCGTGACTCCATCATCTTATACTGGGATTATGTGCCTAATACAAGCTTCCAATATGCGATTTTTTGTGTCATATCCAGGAACAGAAAAAAGATGCATCTTCAATGGCATAACCTCCAACACTGTTGATCATCAGTGTGACATCTAACTTTGACAGATTGCATAGTTATCTATACTATAGGATTAACAAAATAATTGCCTTAAATGAAGTTTCTTCTTCATCTTCCTTCAGCTACAATAGATAAAAGTTGCCCAAGAAGAGATGAAATAGAAAGGATTTGATAAAGAGCAGAGCCATTGAAAAGAACAATGCAACAGACACTCAAATTGTATAAACTCCAGATGGAAATAAAGACATGAAAAATGTATTAACCCCAAACTGAGACTGACACTGTGGTGTCCTTTATTAGCGAAAATTTACACGAATGATTTAGCTCATACTTCCCAAGCACACATATTTCATCTCTAAATATTCGTCCAACCCGTATTTAGAACCTTCACGGCCAAGACCTGATTGTTTCACGCCTCCAAATGGAGCTACCTCAGTTGAAACTAGTCCTTCATTAACTCCAACGATTCCATATTCAAGAGCTTCAGTGACACGCCAAGCTCTTTTAATATTTGTTGAGAATATATAAGCAGCTAAACCAGCATTAGTGTCGTTTGCCATATGGATTGCTTCTTCCTCTGTTTTGAACTTCAAAAGGGGCGCGACTGGCCCAAATACTTCCTCCCTCGCCAAGAGCATCTCATTATTAACTCCAGTTACGACTGTAGGCTCGTAGAAGGTCATGCCAAGGCTATGTCTCTTTCCCCCAACGAGGACTTTAGCTCCCTTCGAAGTAGCATCTTCTAGAAAAGATTCAACCTTCTGTACTGCTGCGTCATTAATTAGAGGGCCCTGCTCCACGCCGTCACTGAAACCATCTCCAACTTTCATGCTTTGGACAGCTTTTGCAAAAGCATTTGTGAATTTGTCATATATCCCTTCTTGCACAAGTATTCTATTGGCACATACACATGTTTGTCCAGTGTTACGGAACTTTGTCGCCAGAGCACCTTTAATAGCTACTTCAAGGTCAGCATCATCAAAGATAATGCAGGGTGCATTACCGCCTAGCTCAAGAGACACCTTTTTAACAGTGGCAGCGGAACCTTCCATCAATTTTTTCCCAACCTTAGTTGAACCTGTGAATGTAATTTTTCTTACCTGTGGGCTCGCAAGCAGTGCGTCTCCAATATCAGATGCATTTCCCATAACAACATTCACCACGCCTGGTGGTATTCCAGCTCGAAGGGAGAGTTCAGCTGCTGCTAAAGCAGTCAAAGGTGTGAGTTCAGAAGGTTTTATCACCACTGTACAACCACAAGCAAGAGCAGGACCGACCTTTCGGGTAATCATAGCCAAGGGAAAATTCCACGGTGTAATTGCACCAACAACACCAACTGGTTGCTTTAAAACAAATAATCGCCTATCAGCTAATGGTGATGGAATGATGTCACCATATATACGTTTACCCTCTTCAGCAGAGAACTCAATAAAACCAGCCCCGTAACTAACTTCACCAATGGCCTCTTTTAGAGGTTTCCCTTGCTCTAGTGTCATTAGTTGTCCAAGTTCTTCTTTGTGGGCCATAATCAAATCATACCACTTCCTTAATAATTTGCTCCTTTCAGCAGCGGTAAGTTTGCTCCAAGAACTAAATGCATCATAGGCCGAAGAAATTGCATCATTTGTCTCCTTCCTACCCATGCATGGAACATCTGTTATTACCTCCCCTGTTGCCTTATTGTGGACCTTTATAGTCTTTCCATCATATGAATCAACCCATTTCCCTCCAATAAGAGCCTGACTCCGCAACAATCCGGAGTTGTGTAGCTTAGCAGCAACACTTTGTGCATCTGTTGCCATCAGACGCACAGGACCTGAAAATGAGGAACGATATAACATCGCACCAGCAGAAAGTGCCATTCTGGTACGCCCACGAATCATTTGCATCAGGGCCCCCGAATTCCAACTTCAAGAATCCAAATGAATAACTGAGAAAATTAACAACACTCAAAAAGTGGGAAAAAGGGTAATATTTCACTCATCGCACTTTTATGCTTTTCTTTTTCAGAAATAAATCAATAAGCCAACAAGAAAATTTAGAGAGATGGAGATTAATAGAGTTGTAAATTCACCAACTGCTGTAGGTTCCATTTAAAATATCTATTAACATGCACAAATCCAGCTCCCCAACCAATAAGAAAAACAAAAGAATACAGCCATCATATGTAAGATCCCACGATATCCAGTGTCAAAGGTATATCATCTTACGGGAAAAAACAAATCACCGAGTCGATTGCAAGAATTTATAGCTGGACAATTAAAGAATAGAGTTTCATTTCGAAAAGCAATAGAAAAAGCTACTGAATTAACCGAACAAGCAGATAAAAAAAGAATTCAAATACAAATTGGAGGGCGTATTGAGCATTCAAAATATATAGAGAAATGAGCTATGCAAACAATGGAAATTCAATTGGCACATTTCAAAACATGTTCACTAAACTTCACAAGTTGTATCAGTAAAGTCGAAAAACTATTTTTTTTGTTTCATTAAAATTACTGCTAAGAAAATACAACTCATCCGGTAGTTAAATTTTAGGGTAAAGTGCAGTTAACATATGCGAAATTAATAGTTAAAAAAAAAAAAGCAACCCGGTGCACTAACGTGAATTTCGAAATTAGAAGTAAAGATACAATAATACCCCTGCTAATCGAATTGGATTACATAAGCTATTTAATATGAACGTAAATCAAACTTACACAAATCAATCTCAGCAGGCGGCAATTACGAAATTAAGAATAGAAGCTGACCTTTTTTGAGGTTGAATTGGATATCTACCACAGATGAGATGAAACAGTGAAGAGAAAGAGAGTGATGGAACCCTAAATAATGTAAATTAACATTTTTACATTAATGTTGACATGTTTTTTTATAATGGGTCCACTCGACTTTGTATTTGGTAGAGATACACAATTCAATGAATTATTTACTCATACATGTACCTAATTAATTAGTATTTGTAATTTATGGATGATATTCCTCTTATAAAAGATGTGATAACTCTGTTATTTTTTGTCAAAAATATTTTTACCATTAATAAATATTTCAAAATACTTTTGTAGTTAGATAGGGGTGTGCATTCATTTTTTTGGTTGATTTTGCATTTTTTTTATTTTGACAAAAATGACATCAAATCGAACCAAAAATAAATGTAGTTTGGTTCGATTTTTCTCTTTTCGATTTTTTTTATTTGGTTTCTCAATTTTTATGTTGAGTACTACGGAATAATATGAATATAATATAGTCGAATAATAGTATATTTGACTAACAAAAAAAAACTATTATAAAAAATAAGAAGTAGTAATATCAAATCTCTTACATATTCTTTTCTTAAAAATCAGTTCACACGAGCAAAATATTGTGGATATCACAGATAAGATAGTAATACAAATTTGATATGATATTCAAACACTCATAGTCTCTTATAAAAGCTTAATGCAATAAATCAACAAGAATAAGCTCAAACATAATATCAATATCAAAGCAAAATATAAGTATTACTTAACGCTAATTGATTTCTTTATTAACCATATATCACGAATAAAATATGTTTTTTTATTTTTTAAAAATATGTATATATATTTTGATTTTTTTTAAATTTAAAACTTTTAAATCATTAATGTAAACCATACCAAGAAAATAAAAATTCAAACCAAATAACGGAAAAAATAGATTTAATTTGATTTTTCAGTTTAATCGGAATAATGCACGTCCCTACCGTTAGTTGAGAAGCTCGAAAATACATTGCCACTTGCAGTTGCTCTAGCTTGAATAAAAAAGAGCAAGTTTGCTCTTAAATTATTTGAAAAGAGATCATTCATCCTCTATTCTATAGATAGAAGAAGAATATTTGGTCAAGCTTTTAAGAATAAAAATTAATTTTTAATAGTTATAGAAACTGTTTTAAGAAATTAAAAAAGATAATTTTCCCTTAAACCACATAAGAAGCAGAACCTTGGAAATATAATTGTTGCTTCAACATTGATAAAAATATTCTTAAATCAATTAGTTAAACACAAATTACTACTTTCAAACATATTTTATGGGTAAATACTTCTAACAAAAAGAGACTATTATTTGTTAGTGAGACCTTATTTATTTTCACTTAATGGAGGTCTAAATTTGAATGATTCAGACGTTAGGCTATTAAGTATATTTGTTTAAAATAAATTTTAATCAATTATTTGATATGAATATGTCTTAATTATTAAAATTTTAAATAAAGTCTTAATATTATTAAGAGTTATTTTATATGAATAATTATTACCACACGGCTCCACCCACCCCAACTCTCTACTACCCACCCCCCCACCACCCACACCACCATCTACTCACCCTACCTCCTACCCCCACTCACCACCACCCCAACCCCTCACTCACAATGACCCAACCCCACCCCAAACCCACCACCACTCCATTCACCACAACTACCATACCCTCACCACCTACCTTACTCCCAACCACCTTCCTCACCACCACCCACCTACCCCAAACCCACTGCACCACCACCACTACCTCCACAACACTTCCACCCCGCCCTCACCTACCAAAACCCCTCAGCCCCACCACCACTACAAACATCTCCATCATTAGCAAACATAAATATTTTATTTTTTATTAAATAATATTTTTATTTTATTAAATTTATATTTATTTTTAATTTTGTTACTATTTTATTTGAATAGTATATTTATTATGTTTAAATAAGTATATTATACATATTCAGATGTTGAAAAATAATAATTTTAATCATTCAGATTTGTATTCAGATTCAAACGTTTTAATTTTAATGAAAACAAATAAGGCTTGAATGAATCACTATATTAAGAGATCTGTTACTAAGTTAAATGATATCATTTGATCGGATACGGAATTTAAATAAGGGTTTAGTTTGTTAAGTTTTCAAAATTGTCCTTATTTTAATACTTATTTTTATTGAGTATATTTTTAAAATTAAATGGAAGTTAATAAAATTAAAATAGAAATAACATTATTATAATTATTAAATAAAAAATATAATATTTATTTTGAGACGAATTAAAAAAAAATATGACACATAAATTGAAACGAGGAAATAGTCTTTACCAGAGGGGATTCTACTAGCGTACATGCTTGTGAAACGCATCATTCTGTCAACCTTGCCGAAAGTGCTTCAAATTGTTCCTTTGACCTCTCATACACACAAGCATAATAGTAGTTTCCACCATATCTTTAATCAACTCACCCCAAAAAACAAAAAATAAACTTGATTTTGACCTTTTTTTAACGATTTGTTTCCATTTTCATAGTGATTCGTTGAATATTCCCAGTTTCCACCATATGCTTCTCATGTCTTTCGTCATATATTTAAACCCAAAAATCCTACTAAGTCATTGTTTTTGTTAAATTTAGAGATATCTGAAGCCAAGCAGCAGGTGATTTTTGAGTTATTTGTTAAGTTCTGAAGGTTTATCAAGTCAAAGGTCAAGTGGGTTTTGGTTTGTTATGATTTCTTGATTTTGCTGTTTTGATATTATTTGCTGATATGGGTTTACAGGAACAGAGATAGCTGATTGACTCTTGGTATTCATTTTTCTAGAAGCTTCTGCAAGTCAAAAGTCAAGTAGGTTCATATTTTGGTTTGTTATGTTTTCTATAATATTTGGATTCTGATTTTGCTGAAATGGCTTTTTTTTTTTTAATTTTTTTTTTTAATTTTGGTAGTGTATCCAAGGGTTAAGGTGAGGGTACAGAAAGAAGAAGATGATCAGTATGCATATGAGTCTTTGCCATCCTTGAAGGCTTTTGAATCCCTTTCCATAAACGACTTCTCTTCTTCAGGTACACCTTTGTCTGTTGAATCCTTATAAATGATCTTCGTTTTTTGCTAATATAACCTTGGTCTCTTAGTTAATTCTTTATTATCCTGCAATCCGTTTCTATTTCAACTTGTTTCTTTTTTGTTTGTTTTTTCGGGTGATGAGTGTTTATCCATCGGAAACAACCTCTCTACCCACAACCACAAAGGTAGGGGTAAGGTCATAGACCTGAAAGGGGTGGATCCAGGATTTTAATTTTATGAGTTCAACCTTTCAGGATTCTTAATTGAACCAATTGTATTTTAAAAGTTATGGGGTTCATGTATACTATTTGTTATAATTTTAATAAATTTTTACACAAGAATTTATGCTCCGTGTCGAAAGCTAGAGGTTCAATTGAACCCCACCTTCAATGCTACATACGCTCCTGCTACACTTATGAGATTACACTTGGTATATTGTTGTTGTTTTTTCTTTTTTTGTGATCAACTATCTTTGCCTTGCACTTTAGCCGAACTACGAAATTCTATTTGTAGATTAGAGTCGTATCTTCCTATGACTTTAGCCCAATAGCAAGTCTTTTGGATAATATAATTTTTTTTTCTGTTTAGAATTGTAAGCCAGTATACGGACAAATGCGAGTTTTTAAAAAAAATAAGAAATTTTAATTTTCCTTGAAAGACAAATTATTTGCCAATATTGGGATGAAATAAGTGAGAAATAGATTTATATAGACAACCTCATCTAGTTTGGAATTTAGATATGGTAGAGTTGATATGAATGTAGAGGATTATATAAGGTTTTAAAGTATTCCTTCTAAATGGATTTCAACATGGCGGCATTGGTTTGACTTTCTATTCATATCTTATAATGATGTAACTATTGTTCTAGACAATTAGTCAAACTATTTGTAGTTCACTAGTTATATTGATATATTTCTTTTGCTTATCCTCTTGCATTTTTTAAACAGGACAAATTTTATATGTGGATTTTATTGTAATGTCTTAATGTGTGGACATACTAGGAGAGATAGGATTAGAAATGAAGATATCCGGAATAAGGTGGAGAAATTAAGATATCCGGAATAAGGTGGAGAAATTAAGATATCCGGGACAAGGTGGGTGTGGCCT
>CM056509.1:2197851-2572834 GCA_029783415.1 Anisodus acutangulus
TCGATAGAGGACAAGATGCGGGAAGCGAGGCTGAGATGGTTCGGGCATGTGAAGAGGAGAGGCGCGGATGCTCCAATGCGGAAGTGTGAGAGGTTGGCTACGGATGACTTCAGGAGAGGTAGAGGTAGGCCGAATAAGTATTGGGAGAGGTGATTAGACATGACATTATGTAATTGCAGTGAAAGAGAATAATTCCCTCCCGATTT
The DNA here is from genome assembly GCA_029783415.1 of Anisodus acutangulus. NCBI lineage: Eukaryota > Viridiplantae > Streptophyta > Magnoliopsida > Solanales > Solanaceae > Anisodus > Anisodus acutangulus. The sequence goes on from CM056509.1 coordinate 2,198,058, forward strand.
TCTTAATGTAATTAGCTTATATACATGATATACAATAGTCATCCTAGGCTATAATTACGGAAATCAAATATACATCTAACTAATACAAATGATTACTACAATAATTAAAGATATACAAGATCACTAATGATATCAAAATAATATATTTTTATATATTCTATCACACCCCGTAGTCGTAGCGGATGGTACGCTAAGACTGTCTTGAAAATCTTCAAACAGAATCAAGGGAAGGCCCTTAGTAAAGATGTCATCTATCTGATAACGTGAAGGGACATGCAAGACACGTACTTGTCCACGAGCAACCTTTTCGCAAACAAAGCGAATATCCATCTCGATATGTTTAGTGCGCTGGTGTTGTACAGGATTCTCCGAGAGATATATCGCACTCACATTATCGCAGTAGACCAATGTAGCTTTCTGAATAGAAAAATGAAGCTCTAAGAGGAGGTTACGTAACCAACAAGACTCAGACACCACATTGGCGACCCTTCCATATTCGGCCTCCGCGCTAGAGTGCGACAAAGTAGCCTGACGTTTAGCCGACCAAGAGACCAAGTTATCACCAAGAAACACACAATAACCAGATGTCGAACGCTTGATATCTGGACATTCAACTCAATCAACATCTGTATACAAAATGAGAGTAGATACAAATGATTAGACCTGTCCAAAGGTCGGGTCGGGTGGCTTTTTTTTTCCTCCTTGCCCGACCCTGACCCTATATTTTTTTTAAAATTCCGACCCTGGCCCTGACCCTTCGGGGACCCTACGGGTCACGGGTCGCCGACCGACGATTTTTTTTGGCGGGCGAGTGGTCGGGTCGGGTCGGTCGGTCGAGATTTTTTAAAATTGAATTTTCAAAACTGAAATTGGTATTCACCCCTACATTACCACGAAATTTCGACGTTGAAATGTATTGTATATCGTGAAATCTTGACTAAAGAAAAAGAGAATTGGAAATCGATTTGGGGAAAAACACAAATTGATTGGAAAAACTGACTGTTTTCTAAAAATTGGTCGCCAAACCGCCTTATGGCGGTTTGACCGTCCCTGTCTCGAAAAAATATGCAAAATCAAAAAAAAAATTGGATAAAACGGACATCCGAGCGCAGAGTTATGACCATTTAAAGTTTCACCAATTTACAACTACTTTATCTCCCTACATTATGCTTCCATGATATTAACAAAATGACTAATAATATAAATATATAATTAATAATCAGCTACCGTTTTTATCTTATTTTATGTCGAGCTAAATGTAGATTAGATATATATATATATATATATATAAACAGGCATTATATCACTTATTAATGACAAAAATATATATAAGTACAAAATAAATATTAATGAAGGAAAAATAATATAAATTATATTAAAAAAATATGCGGGTCGGGCCGAGGTCGGGTCGGGGTCGGGTCGGGCCGGGCCGGGTCGGACGGGTAATTTTTTCTGACCCTGGCCCGACCCTGACCCTGCTCGGGTCGAGTGGCTCTCGGGTCAGCTAAAAGCTGACCCTGGCCCTGTTTTTTTCGGGCCGGGTCGGGCCGGGCCGGCGCGGGTCCCCGACCCTATGGACAGGTCTACAAATGATGGATATAGATGTAAGTCATGATCAAGAGTGCCCTGAATGTAGCGCACAATGCGTTTGAGAACGTGCATGTGTTCTTCCCTCGGATCATGCATGAATAAACACACCTACTGCACTACATAAGTAATATTTGGCCTCGTAAACGTGAGATATTGAAGAGCCCCCGCACTACATAAGTAATATTGGGCCGCATTTTCGTAGCCATGACGCATAGTATAGATGTTGGATTTAAGCAAAAAGGAAGTTTGCATATTAACATCCAACAATAAATTTGGCCATACTGTTGTATTTAAATGAATCCATCAATACATCATTGCCCATCCCGCCATCCGTGTCCATTATTTTATTTGTTCTAAGCTTTGATAGTTTCTGACCAATTCGTTGCTTTTGTTTTTCTTTTTGCTTCTTTCTCATGGCGTATAAAGATGATTCTCCTACACCAGTTGTGAGGATACCTCGAGCATGTATTTTAAGCCCAGACAGACATGGGCTTCCATCATCAAGAGGTCACATACTTCATTAACAACTTTTTGTTACCTCTTACTTTGAAAATGGATTGGCATTCACTGTTGATTGGCAGGGAGGACGAAGGACAATAACCAAAGCATTTCTGGTGGAAGCAGAACAAATGCAAGGGCCACTTCAGTCCCACGACCACGTGCAGTCTTATCAAGCCCTGGTAATCCATGATGAACTTTGCATGTAGAATTAACTCCTTTGTAGGGTGGTACACGAACTTGAATTTCTAGATACTGAATGGTTTAGCACAACCGTATTTGTTCATGAACAAGTGTGATGGATGAAACCTGAAAATGCACTTGAGGCACAATGATTTAATAGAATAGCATTTACATTTTATGTGCTTATTGTTGACATTATCATGTAAATCTTACATGCCCCGTCCTTGTGGATTTGAACACCTCTTTTCTGATACTTTAACCTAGTTATTTTGGGGCCAGTAAGTGGCTGTGTATATGAGAAGGAAACCCATAATAGGTATGTAGAATAGCTTCATCTACATTGTGATTTGTTAGCAGAGTAAATAAGGGGTGAAATCCTGGTGAATCTACAGTAACATGACAAATCATACCCTCGTGTAGTTCACCAGTGCATGGGATATATACTTCTGGCATTCTAAAGAAGCTTCTTGCACATAATCAACATATATGCGGGGACGCAGATACTGCTTTGCCCTATGGGTTCAGAACCCACTAACTTTGGCTCAAACCATGTATTTGTGTTTAGAAATCCACATAGTATGTATAAATAATTTATCAAGAATCCAATAAGTTGCTTTTCTAGAATCCAGAACCCATAAACTCAAAATCCTAGCTTTGCTGCTGCATATAGGTTCTTGTTGTTAGTAAGTCATCAAGGGAAATTGCCTTGTTTGATTGAGCACAATGGATCTAATTATTTTAACAACAACAACATACCCAGTGTAATTCCATAAGTGGTGTCTGGGAGGGTAGAGTGTACGCAGACCTTACCTCTACCTCCCAGAGAGGTTGTTTCCATTAGAGCCTCGTTGTAATCCCACAAGCTGATCTGATTGTTCTCGCATCAGAAATGGACTTACTAACGCGATACATTTTCATAAGTTATTCTTGATTTCTGCACTATTTTCTGAATCTTGTTCATGTGTTTAATATGTTTAGCACGTCAAGTGGACTGTAGAGTAAACAATGAATTAATGATAGAATGAGATCATCGAATACAGAGCCTCTTGTAAATTTTGAATTGTCGTGCAGTTTACAAAGAAAAAAAATACATGGTGTATTTCTCGCTGAAAGTATTGAAAATTTGTTTACAGATAATGATCAAATGATAACCACGAGGAGCAAGACGAGAGCAGAAGTATTCTCAGGCTTGAAGAATCAAAATTCATGTCAAAACAGACATCGTAACAAGTGCAAAAAATTTCCGAAATAACTTGTTGCGAAAACTTTTTGCATCGAAGGTTAGCACAACGGCATGTAACAATTTTTATTATTACGAAAAGTACTTTTGAAAATAACATCCAATATATGACAATAAAAAATATTGTTAACAAATATCTTTCTTCTTGTAGTGAAGTGATATAGTCTCAGAGCTAATTAAATCAACAATTCCTCTATATCTTAATTTCAACATTCAAAGTTCTCCATTTTAGACATTTGTATCCATTTTTCTAGATGTTCTATACATTCTCTTTTAAGTTAATTTTTTGGAGAACTTTATGGTAAATGGTCTAACAATGAGGCTTGCTGACACATGAACATAGTATGTTCTTTTCTTCAAACCTACCATGTTCTCTTTCTACCTTTTTAACTTAGTTCATCAATTAAGGTATGTTTAGTGGTTAATTAATTTATTTTATCTAGCTTAATGTGAAAAATGAGAATTTTGGCACAGAGGTTTTTGGTTTCCTTAATGACATTCACTGTTTATTTATGTTAAAATAGCTGTTTAATTGGGAAGGTTAGGTTGCATGTGTACGTGTTAAAATGGGTTGGTTCACAATGGATTCACTTTGTCAAAATGGGCAGGTTAATTTAGGTTAAATAATAATGGATTATTAATTTGGGGATATGTCCAAAGTGACCCTCCAATTAATATAAGATCCATACAAATCCCCATATATCTGGAGTCAATTGGTTTTGTAGTTTGTATTTTAGTTTATGTCAAGAGATCTGAAAAAAATATTTTTCCCTTTAAATTATAAGTGGTCATAGGAAATTATTTTCTCTATCAAGTGCATTTCCTTTTTTTCAAAATCAATTCAAGCTGAGAAATGAGTCAAATGAAACAACTGATGGAAAGTTGATCCATTTCAGAGGGCATACATTAGAAAAAACAAAATCTAAGATATGTGACTTCAAATAGCAGTCCCATGGGGCTATCATACCTTTTTTTATCCGATATTCGTTATTTATACTAGAGTTCAATTAAATTTTGGATTCGAATCGAAAAGTCCAATGTGTGAAGTAAAACACTCTTTAATAGAGGCGATTTCGTATCCATTAGGGTTCGAACCCAAGATCGCTGATTAAGGATGAAAGAATACGTGAATGCAATTGGTTGAACTTGACCAAGTCATAACCGTCCCGAACTTGATATAGCGACCTTGTTATTAAGACGATTAATTATTTAATGAAAAAACTCTATAAAAATTGTGTGTTTTTAGACAATTGGTGATATTATCCACAAATGCTTAATTTCAACTTAAGAGCGTCCTTCGGGGAGAAGCATTAGTAGTCTGTTTGACCAAATTTTTAAAAAGCCAAGCGTATTTCTTCATAAAAGATATTTATTTTAGAGAGTTTGGTGTTTGGTCAAAATTTTAGAAAGAAAAAAAAACGCTTTCGAATAGCAGAAGCTGAAAAAGTAATTTTTTCCAGAACTTTGGCCAAAAATAAATTATTGCTCTAATAGTAGCAAAATTACTTTTTAGATTAATTGTCAAATACAAACTACTTTTCCAAAATAATAATCGTAACAAAAACAACTTTTCAAAATAATTAGTTTTTTAGAAGTTTCGTTAGATAATAATATTATCATGGCTACAAAGTGAAGAAATTCTAAAAAAAAAAATTGATTTCCTCTTTGATTTGAAGGCAAAACATTTTGTGGAGATGCAGAGTTTCTATATACCTCTGTTTCCAAGACATGAACTCAAATTAAACCTCCAACTAAGAATGAAATTAAAGTGATTTCATTTATCTCTCCTTACCTTTCGGCTATCGAGTGCCATTTATGATAGTTATGAATAAGATAGAAGATAGTAACATTTAAGATAGTAAAACAATAAACCCTAGTTAAAAGGTACTCATCCCGTTCTAATTTATGTGACACTATTTGACTTGACACGAAATTTAAGAAAGAAAGGTAAAATTTTGAAATATGTGGTAAAAAACAAGTCTTATATAAATGTGTGATTATAAATTATTTCATAAAGTTAAATTATTTCTAAATATAGAAATGTAACATTCTTTTTTAAATAAACTAAAAAAAAAATGATGACACATAAATTGAGACGGAAGAAGTAGTATATATAATCTTTTGTATATCTAGTTGCAACAAGATTGAAAAATGTCCTATCTAATCTTACATAAAATAACATGAACATGCAATTAGTTTATCTTATTTCAACAATATTATATGCATTAATCGAACATGACCTTTAGTTACATCGGTAGTAGGAAAGTGACTGCATACAAAATTCCTACTTTCACACATTAGCTTTACTTAGTCAAGATTTCATCAACACTAAAAGATTTCATAAGACAATGTTTGGCTAAGTCAAGATGTCGACATTAAAATAAATTCAGAGAAAATACGACGTTTTGGCTTTACTTAGTCAAGATATCGACATTGAAAGAGTTGAGATAGAAGACATTTGGCTTCACTTAGTCGCTTAAAACATATCATTTATCCTCTCCCTCCCACCCACCCACCCACCCAATTACCATTGTACAGTCAGCTAAAAAAATTAAGAAAACATTTACCCGTATCCGATGGATATATTAAACAAGATAATTTAATTTTATGAGCAAAAATTTGTATATGAAGTGAGAATACATATCAACTAAATGATTAACTGGTATAAAAGTTTATATACATACACTCCATATCTCTAGCATTATTTGGCTTGATGTAAATATTAAATGTGTATAAGTATTTGGCGTGTTATTATTTTATATGTTAATAGCAACTATATTTTGTATGAAGTATTTGGTAAAGTATTTTTCATCTTATTATATATATGTTAACGTCTGAAATTCCGAATAGATATGGTTTACGGTTAATAGCACTTTTGTCCCTTAATTACTGGTAAATTCTAATTTTTGTTCTATGTTATCTTACTAAACACATTAAAATGTTAATTAATTGAATTTTGAACAAGTGAATTTTTTGCTTATGAATATTCACAAATTTACCATAAGAATTAACCTTTTCACCACTTATAAATTACTCATGATTATGTGCAATTTATATTGTTAATTCATATTTGATGGTGATATAACTATATAAATAGGGGGGTAAGTGGGGTAAGGGAGATGCTAGGCTGAGAATAGGGTCTTGAAACATTGAGACTTTAACGGAGAAGTCCATAGAGCTAGTTAAGATTCTTAAGAAGAGGATTAATATAGCATGTGTCCAGGAGACCAAATGGGTAGGACCTAAGGCTAAGGGTGTAGACGGGTATAAATTATAGTTCTCGGGTAGGTCGAAGTATAGGAATGGGGTAGACATTTTGGTAGACAGCGAGCTAAGAGATTAGGTGGTAGAGGTTAGGAGGGTCAATGACAGGATGATGTCGATTAAGTTGGTCGTTGTAGGGTTCACTATGAACATTATTAGTGCGTATGCGCCGCAAGTGGGCTTGAACGAGGAGGAGAAGAGGCGTTTTTGGAAAGATTTGGACGAAGTAGAGGGAGATATACCACCCACTGAGAAGTTATTTGTATGAGGGGATTTCAATGGACATATTGGGACACTTCCGGGGGGTTATGACGACGTGCATGAAGGTTTTGGCCTTGGGGACAGGAACGGGGGAGGCATCTCACTTTTGGAGTTTGCTAGAGCTTTTGGGATGGTGATAGCCAATTCGAGGTTCCTGAAGAAGGAAGAGCATTTGGTGACTTTCCGTAGTTCGGTGGCTAAGACTCATATAGATTTTTTGCTCCTTAGGAAGGTTGACAACGATCTTTGTAAAGACTGCAAGGTTATTCCGAGAGAGTATCTTACAACCGGATATAAGCTTTTGGTGATGGATTTGGAAATCAAGATGGAGAAGAAGAGGAAGGTTGTGGATGACATGTTAAGAATCAAATAAGTGAGTTTGACCATGGCTAGTGCAAAGGAGATGGGGGAGAGGTTGATGGCCAAAGGGCTTGGGGGAGTAGTGGAGATGCGATCGGTAAGTGGGACAGGACAACCAGTTGCATTCGGGAGGTTGCTAGAGAAGTGCAAGGGTTCTCGCGAGGTATCCATGGTGGGCATCGAGGGGGCCGGTGGTTGAATGGTAAAGTTCAAGAGAAGGTGGAAGCAAAAAAAGTGGCGTATGCGGATTTGGTAGAAAGCAAGGATGGGGTGGATAAGTGGACGAATATGAAATTGTATAAGATGGTGAGGAATGCGGCAAAGCTAGCGGTTACGGTGGCGAAAATGGCGGCTTTTGAACATCTGTATTTGGAATTAGAGGAAAAAAATGGGGATAAGAAGTTGTATCGACTAGCCAATGTGAGGGAAAGGAGGGCCAGTGACTTAGATCACGTGAGGTGCATCAAGGACGAGGACGGCAAAGTACTTGTGAAGGACACGCATATTAGGCGGAGGTGGTAGCCTTACTTCCATAAACTCTTGAACAAAAAAGAAGATAGAGACATTGTGCTGGGAAATCTGGACCAATCTGGTAGGTATTGGGATTTTGGGTATTGTGAAAGCATTAAGGTTGAGGAGGTTCAGGGTTCTGTTCGCAGAATACGCAGAGGACGAGTGACCGAGCCTGATGAGAACACAATTAAATTTTGGAAGAGCGCTGGCAGGGTAGGTTTGGAGTGGATGACAGAGTTTAACGTCATTTTTATGATGGCGAGACTGCCCGAAGAATGGAAGTGGAGTACAATGATTCCTTTGTACAAGAACAAATGTGATATCTAGAGTTGCAACAACTATAGGGGTATCAAGCTGCTAAGCCACACTATGAAAGTTTGGGAAAAAGTCGTGGAGATAAGGGTGAGAAGAGGCGTATCTATCCCCGAGAGCCAGTTTGGATTCATGTCGGGGCGTTCGACTACAGAAGCTATTCATCTTATTAGGAGGTTTATGGAGCAGTATATGGAGAGGAAAAGAGACTTACATATGGGTTTCATCGACCTCGAGAAGGTATACGACAAAGTCCCTAGGGAGGTTCTATGGAGATATTTTGAAGTTAGAGGTGTACATGTGGCATACATTAGGCAATCAAGGATATGTATGATAGAGCCAAGACCAGGGTACGGACAGTAGGAGAAGACTTAGAGCAGTTCCCAGTGATGATGGGGCTGCACTAGGGATCAACTCTTAGCCCATCCATATTTGCATTGGTGATGGATGGACTGACACGACAAATCCAATGGGAGGTTCCATAGTGTATGTTATTCGCAGATGACATAGTCCTTATTGATGAGACTCGCAGCTAAATGAACGCTAAACTGGAGGTTTGGAGACAAACTCTGGAGTCTAAAAGGTTCAGGCTGAGTAGGACCAAGACAAAATACTTGGAGTGCAAGTTCAGTAACGGGAGTGACCCTGATACATGTGTGGATGTGAGGCTTGGTAATCAGGTCATTCCAAAGAAAGTAAGCTTCAAGTTCATCGGGTCTATTATCCAAGAGAATGGAAAGATTGGTAATGATGTCACACATCGTATTGGGGAAGGGTGGATGAAATGAAGGCTCGCATTTGGAGTCTTGTGCGATAAAAATGTGACACCAAAACTTAAAGGCAAGTTCTATAGGGTGGTGGCTAAACCGACTATGTTGTATGGGGTGAAGTTTTGGCCTGTCAAAACTTCGCACACCCAAAGATGAAAGCTGCGGAGATGAGGATGCTAAGATGGATGTGTGGGCATACAAGGAGGGATATAATTAGAAATGATGCTATCCGCGACAGAGTGGGAGTGACCTCGATGGAGGATAAGATACGAAAAGCGAAATTGAGATGGTTCGGGCACGTGTAGAGGAGAGACACAAATGCCCCAGTGCGAAGGTGTGAGATGTTGGCTATGGATGGGTACAAGAGGGGTAGAGGTAGGCCGAAGAAGTATTATGGAGAGGTGATTAGACAGGATATGGCGCAGGTGCAACTCACTGAGGACATGACCTTAGATAAGGGATTATAGAGGATAATAATTAGGGTAGAAGGGTAGTAGGTAGTACAACGTTGTTCTACCTACACTTACAAACTGGTAGTTGTAGTGTTATTATTGTAGGCCCGCTTAGCCTAGCATACTAGTAGGTACAATATTGCTTTATAGTCCCATGTCGTTTAATTTATGCTGCTATGTGTATTTTATTTATCTTATTTACATGCATTAGTTATTGCTTCTTTTTCAGAATTCGCTATCATAACTTAGTCGCTTTGTTTGTCTTACTTTGCTTGTGCTTGTGCTTGTGCTTTTGCTTGTGCTTGTGCTTGTGCTTGTGCTTTGTCTTGAGCCGAGAGTCTCTCGGAAACAACCACTCTACTACCAGGATAGAGGTAAGGTCTGCGTACACTATCCTCCCCTGGCTCCACGTTGTGGAATTTCACTGAATATGTTATTATTGTTATTGTTTAACTATATAAATAGTCAACATGTGTTTTATATGACGAGACAAAATACACTCGTTTTTTACCGGCTCAATAATGATAAAAATTTATCCTTATCGGTATTTTTACCAATTCAATAAATACACTATGCAGGAATAATAATACCGATCAAGCATCAATGAATTCAAACTTGTGATACTGTAGTTTCCATCTTTCTCCTTGTATAATTCATATTTATATATATTTAGATGAGGTGGAAGTGGAACCAGATAATTTGGATTCTATATAGTAACACCATACAAAACCAAGTTGGTAGGTAAGAAAGAGATTACTCATGTATACATAGCCAAGCCCCCACAGTCCATATCAACTTAATATATTGTCCTCAAGTCTCATTGTTATAGACCATTTGACATAAAGTTCTCCCAACAGCACAACTAACATATTAATTTACGGAGAATGACATAACATCTACAAAAATGGACACAATGTCAACAATGGACTGCTTTGAATGTTGAAATTAAGATTTAAATATAAGGTTCATGATGACATGAACTCTAAAATATCACTAGAAATTTTTGTTGGTTATCCATTTTTTATATTATTAAATAATAATTTTAACTTTTCCTGTAATTTATTATGAACTTTTAAGATCATGATTTAAAGATTAATTTTAGCAAAATGAAAATCTTATGAAATAATGTTAGACTATACTTTTTGTAGCCATTAGATAATAATCTAGTTTTTGTATGATCAGTTATTTTGGATTACGGGTGACAGACGAATGTCATGCATTAGTCCAAACAATACGAGTAATTTCTGCTCCGCTCATATTAAATACGAGTGATTAATTTCTCGCCATTTGGGCAAAGACTAGAGTTGTACAACTTTTTAAAAGAGGGACAAAAATCTAAATGATAGCCTAATATGACATTTGCGTAAATCAGCCAAATCACACTCCATTTTATCCCTATAAATACCATCTAATACTTCCATTATATCTCACACCTCAAAACATTATATTCATCTTATCCTAGCTCCTTTTTGTTTCTTCTTTGTTCAAGGCAAATTAATCAACATTATGGGTGTCAATACCTATACTCATGAGGCCACAACCACCATTGCCCCAATTAGGCTATTCAAAGCTTTGGTTGTTGATGCTGATAACCTTATTCCTAAATTGATGTCAGATGTTAAGAACATTGAGACTGTTGAGGGAGATGGTGGTGTTGGAAGCATCAAGAAGATGAACTTTGTCGAAGGTTTGTTTTATGTTAACATGGTTTTATATAGTTGCTTTATTACTATAATTAAACAGATGATTAAAGTGACAAACATATAATTATTTTTAGAAATAATTTAACCGTAAACTTCTCATTTTATCTTTAATTTCTGAGTTGATCTATACCCACAAATATCTCTTGTTTTAGACCATGAATATCAGGAAAAATCCATTTTTTTTATACTTCGTGCCCAATCAAACTGTATCATGTAAATTGCGACGAAAGAAGTTGTAAGTAATCTTTAAGATACTTTAAATTACACTGATGATCTACACGATATTTAGTTAAATCTTTTCTTGAAACAGTTGGAAAATTTCAAAGAACTGTAACTACTCAAACATTTTTATTTTATTTTTTGGGGGCAAAAAAGAATTTTCCAAAAACTAAATGTGCTTAATTTTTACCAAAATGGCAGGTGGTCCGATAAAGTACTTGAAGCACAAGATTCATGTAATTGACGACAAGAACCTGGTAAGTAAATATTCACTTGTGGAAGGAGATGTTCTTGGAGACAAATTGGAATCAGTTACTTATGATGTCAAATTCGAAGCTTCTGAAAATGGTGGCTGTATTTGCAAGACATCAACTGAGTACCACACAAAAGGTGATTATGTTGTAACAGAAGAAGAACACAACCAAGGCAAAGAGAAGGCCATGGACCTTTTCAAGGCTGCTGAAGCCTATCTCCTCGCCAATCCTACAGTCTACGTTTAAATGATGAAAAAGAATCAGATTCATACGAGATAAACGTGTTGTAATATTATATAATTAAATAATTAAAAGTGTGTTATTCCGAAAAAGTTTGAAGTTTTAGTTGAGACTAAAAAGTTGAGTGATTACCAAGTTCTATCGATTCTTCAAAAGTTGCGAGGACTTGAATTTTACATTTTTACACTTTTTTTGTTGAGTGTGTGTTCTTTCCAATTGTATGTCATGGAAAGAACTTTCAATAAAGAATATTGAAAGCTTTACTTTCCAAATGCTTGTACCAAAACTTAAAACATCATTTCAATATATATGATGCTCAATTTAAGACGTGCAATTCTCAGTAAATTAAAAGGAGGAAAAAAAACAATATATACCTATTGTGTGAGTATTTATTCTACCATTCTCTCGTAATTTTTCTTCTTTATTCAGTATTATATTGTTTTTTTTCAACATAGGTTAACCTTAATACACTAACATTAATGAATATTACGCCGATAAGTTATTTAAGGAGCCAACTATATGCAATTGTTTGTAATAAGTAACTAATTTCGATCGTTTAATAATTGTTTGTATAGTTTATTCCTTATATAGTTCATAGGATAAGTTACATCTGTTGACATGTCAAACACTAATGACGTTGCATATTTTGACGTCGTCAAAGTTCAACATTAATTTAATATAGGTCTTAAAGTTGGAGAAAAAAATATTGGACGTAATCACAAGAAGAGTTGGGAAAGATGGAATCGACTAGACAGCAATCTGAGAGTGGGGGTCGTTTGGTTGTTTAATAAGGAGATTTAATAATTTACTGTTTAAAAGCTTGGGGTATAGTGAATTTTTAAAAATATACAGTTTTTGAAAAGTATTATGTTACGTAGCTCAATATACAATATTATACTTGGAAAAGCATTATACATAATGTGTCAATCTTATATAAAGTGTATAATAATGTATAAAAAGTATTTATACAGCTAAATCGGGTAACAAACTCAAAGTATGAACTACATTATGTAAATATTTTAAAAAATAGACATAAAGCGTAATTTTCTCATTATAATTACTAGGAAATTAAATCGTGAAACTATTGTATTTTATTCAAAAGCAAGTAATTAAGTAGAATTCAAGCAAGATTTAGAAAGAGTTACTAGCCAAACTGACTAGAACTTTCAGCAAAGTAGGTGGCTTTCCCGAACTCCGCGCATAGCGAAATCTTAGGGCATCAGACTGTCTTTTTTTCTTCTTCATTATTTGACCGGCGAAGTTTGTCTATTGATGATCATGAGTCATGACACCTCTCCATATTGTTTCGTACGTCGTTTTGATAGAGATGTTTGGTTTATTACTTTATTTACGAATAAAGTATTTCAGAGGGAAAAAAGAAAAAGAAAACTTATTCTTGGATATAAAAATGCAAAGAGTAATGTGGAACTCTCACCAACACAAAAAATAATTCTAAAACTTTGTATATATTTGATTTACATATTAAAAATCTTCTTTAAATTTATAAATTATGTACTCAATCAAACACACCCACATAAAATTAATGACGGAAGTGATATAAAGAGAAACATAGAATATTCGCTAAACTCTTGTCTATTAAGCAAAAAGTAAATCCTCAAATAATAAAATCCATTCGTGTTTGAGACTCAAATTCTTGAGGAGAAGCCAATGAATGACCTAAAATTATTAAACCACATCAAGAATGAATGAAACTGATTGTTAAGAGTCACGTCGGAAATGAAATGGGAATATGGACTCCTTATATGGACTTGGACAATCCTCACCCTACAAGCTAGCTTTTGGGGTTGAGTTAGGCCCAAGATCCATTCTTTACATGATATCAAGAGATAAACCCTAAACATTCTCTCTAATATTTCTCTCTTATTCCCGCCCCCCTCTCTAGCTGCCCCCCTAAAAACCCTAGAATTCGTTTTCTTCCACCCAAACCAACGCACCAATGGCTATTCCCGAATCTCCTGCGGGTTCCTCTTCCACCTCTGTCTTCACACAAAATACCACCCACCCATCCTCCTCTCCTAACTCCTTCCATCCGACTTTTGCCGTTACCAACATCAAGAACTTTATTCCCTTAGTTCTTGATTAAGAAGATGGACAATATTCATCTTGGGTAGAACTATTTCACATTCATGCATGTTCATACAACGTGCTTGATCATATTGACGACAAACACCCGCCCGTTCGACGTCGACAATTCGACGTGGCGCCGGCTAAACGCAATCTTCGAGCAATGGATTTATGGCACAATCTCTAAGGATTTGCTTCATACCATCATGAAGACATGTGCTTCAGCTCGTGAGTTGTGGTTACGATTGGAGGAGATTTTTCAAGATAACAAACATACACGTGTTGTGTATCTCGAGGAGCAATTCAACACCACTCGTCTTGAAAATTTTGCCAATATGTCTAATTACTGTAAACAACTTAAAGTTGTGGCCGATCAATTGTCGAATGTTGGCAATTCTATTTCTGAGACGAAGATGGTCTTGCAACTCATCAATGAGTTACCGAAAGGTGAGTATGATACGATGTCCACAATGATACAACATGCCGACCCACTACCTATCTCCAACAAGGCCCGATCACAATTGTTGTTGGACAAAACTCGACGCGTAAAACAAGATGGGCATCGTCAACATGCATTGGCAGCCACCGTCCCGCCGACTGCCACCACACCCAGCGGACCACCAACACCCACAAAAAATTAACTACACTACGGTGGCCGAGGCAGCGGCAATGGGCGTGATGGAAGAGGCAAGAGCCGTGGAAGAAAACCCAATTCCAATTACCCACCACCGTAGGCCCCTTATCCAGCAACTGGGCTAGTGGCAACAACCTAGTGTACTGGGCCCTCATCTAGGCCCATGTCCAGTGGCCTCAACTGACCAGACCTACCTTACAGTGGCCCAACAACAGTAGCCTACCACGGGCCCTCTCACATCAACTGAATTGACACAAGCCTATAGCTCGATGAATATTGCGCAGCCCGACGATGCTTGGTATATGGATACGGGTGCAACATCCCACCTCACTACACCTCTGGTAAACTTCCTCGATTATTTAATTTGCAACATCCTCAACATATTTGGTAGGTAATGGCAATCACATTCCAATTCACGGTTATGGCACTACTCATACACCTAAGCCTCACTCTCAATTTTCCCTCAAACATGTCTTTTATGCTCCCAACATCATTAAAAATTTAATATATGTTAGGAAGTTTGCTATTGACAATTCCACATCTATTGAGTTTGACCCTTTTGGTTTTTCTGTGAAAGACCTACATACGGGGATACCTCTTATGAGATGCAATAGTGTGGGAGACCTCTATCCTTTCTCATCCACTTCTGCTACTCGTGTCACTCCACCTACCTCTCTAGCTGTAATCTCTCCGACAATCTGGCACAGTAGACTTGGGCACCTAGGAGCACCTATTTTTAGCTTTATTAGAAATAGAAATTTCATTAAATGTAATAATGGGAAACTGACCCAAAATTGTCACTCTTGTCCTTTTGGGAAGCATGTTGGACTTCCTTTTAAATCCTCTCTTAGTGTTACTTTTTCTGATTTCGATACTATTCATATGGATTTATGGACATTTCCTATTACTAGTAATTTGGGTCATAACTATTATTTGATATTCTTGGATGATTTCTCTCACTTTCTTTGGGTTTATCCGTTAAAATATAAGTCCCTAGTTTACTCCATTTTTCTTGAATTTCAAGCTTATGTTAAAACTCAATTTGAAAAGACCATTAAAACATTCCAATGCGATAAATGTTGTGAGTATAACAATTCCTCCTTTCACAAATTTTGTGCCACAAACGGGATGGTGTTTCGATTCCCATGCCCTCATACATCACCTCAAAACGATAAAGCCGAATAAATCATCCGCACCATAAATAATATGATTCACACCATACTATTTCATGCATCTATACCCCCTCCTTTTGCGCTTATGCACTCTACATAGTCACCCACCTCCTTAATATATTACATACTCGTACTAATTGATTTAAAACCCGAACCAAAATTTTATTTCATCGGATTCCATCATATGATCACATTCAGATTTTTGGGTGTCTATGCTATCCTAATCTCGCCTCCACGGCTCCTCATAAATTGGATCATAGGACCACCTCGTATGTCTTCTTAGGGTTCCCGTCGAATCATAGTGGGTACTTGTGCTATGATCTGTCCACTCATAAACTAGTTGTCTCTCGCTATGTCATGTTTGTAGAGAACGCCTTTCCATTTGCCTCAATCCATAAATTCCAAGTCACCAACCATACATTCCTTAACGATTTAGACACCTCACCTATCATCTGAAGCGCCATTCAAATCGCCCCTCACCTTCCCCTGTCCCATCACACCACTGCCCCTACACCCGCCCCCGCCTACACAATCAGTCCCATCCCCGCCCCAACCCTCCAATCCCATGATAAATAGTCCCGCAATAGACCATCCCATCACGGGCAGTCCTGTGCCATCACTGCCCATCACCCCACCCCACATTCCCGAGACCTCCCCTCCCATCACCCATCCCCTACTGCTAGTGACAAATCTGCCACAACCTCAACCCACCATTCCGCCCCCGACCCATCGCATGGAAACTCGTGCCCAGCACGGGATTTTCAAACCTAAAGTCTACTTTAACGTATCAACTCAAACTATCTCACCCATACCCAAAAACTCAAAATTAGCCAAACTTGACCCGAATTGAAATGCGGCCATGCGTGAGGAATTTAATGCGCTTACTACTCAGCACACTTTGGATCTTGTTCTAAGACCAGATGGGGTGAATGTAATTCAATGTATGTGGCTCTTTCATCATAAGTTTAGAGATAATGGTGAGCTTGAATGCCATAAGGCCAGACTTGTGGCAAATGGCACAGGGCAACATGAGGGTATTGATTGTGGTGAGACATTCAGTTCAGTGGTTAAACCAGCAACCATCCTCACTGTTATAAGCATAGTTATGGGTAAGAACTGGTCGATTTAGCAACTTGATGTAAAAAATACGTTCTTACATAAGGACTTGAAAAAAATGGTTTACATGCATCAACTGCCTGGCTTTGTGCATCCCGAGGTTTCTCAGTATGTCTGCCATCTCCGTAAGTCATTATATGATTTGAAACAGGCCCCCAGTGCTTGGTATGAGCGATTTGCCACATACATCACGTAGATTGGCTTCGCGTGCAGCAAGAGTGACTATTCCCTATTTATTCTTCATCGAGGTACTGACATTGCCTACCTTTTGTTATATGTGAATGATATTGTTTTGACTGCCTCTTCATATGTGCTGAAAAATAAGATTATTACCCTACTCAAATCCGAATTTGCATGATTAAATTGGGGAAGTTGAGCTATTTTTTGGGAATATCTGTGACCCGATCTGTCAATGCTATGTTCCTGTGCCAGCGTAAGTATGATGAAGAAATTATTTACAGGGCTAAGATGGCGAGTTGCAAGATCATGCCCACTCCAGTTGACTCCAAGTCCAAACTCAGTGTTGCTGATGGGGATCTGGTGCTCGATCCCTCTCTCTATAGGAGTCTTGCTGGTGCTCTTCAGTACCTTACGTTCACTAGGCCAGATATTGCATATATTGTCAGTAGGTGTGTTTGTTTATGCACGCCCCTAGGGAGCCTCACTTCACTGTTTTTAAATGTATCATTCGGTATGTTAAGGTCACTTTTGACTATGGGTTACACCTTTATCGCTATGCCCCAACCAAGTTGCTATTTTATACAAACGCCGATTGGGAAGCCTGTCCAGACACACGTCGTTCAACTTTCGGATATTGTGTATTTTTGGGAGATAACCTCATTTCATGGTCTGCCAAGCGGCAAGCCACACTATCACATTCGAGTGCCGAAGTAGAATATAGAGGCGTCGTGAACGTTGTTATTGAGATCTGTTGGCTCTGAAACCTTCTTCTGGAGCTACATTGTCCCCTACGTAAGGCATCTATTGTCTACTGTGACAACATTTCTGCGGCCTACTTGTCTCATAACCCGGTTCAACATCAGGGAACCAAGCATATTGAGATGGATATCCATTTTGTTCGCAAGAAGGTTGCGATGGGTCATGTTAGGGTGTTGCGTGTTCCTTATTCGTATCAGTATGCAAATATCTTCACAAAGGGGCTTCCACGTCAGCTGTTCCTTGACTTCAGATCTAGTCTCAGCGTCCAGTCTCCTCTCGCTCTGACTGAGGGGGTGTGATAGCGAATATATTCTATATATTCCACGTATATTCTGTAATTAATACTTTAGTGTAATTATGTAAAGTAGAGATCCTCTTTCTATTAGGATTACCATTGTACACTCTCTATATATTGTATTAATGAGAGGACTCAACTCAATGAGATTTACACTATTCTACATGGTATCTGAGCCAGACCCATTCCAATTCTTTGTTCATCGATGTTGGGTCCCCAAATTATATTGTCCACGCTCCATTTAACGAGGTCTGGGCATGCGGGGGAGTGTTAAGAGTCACATATCAGAAATGGAATGGGAACATGGACTCCTTATATGGACTTGGACAATCCTCACCCTATAAACTAGCTTTTGGGGTTGAGTTAGGCCCAAGATCTATTCTTTACACTTATCGTCCCACCTTAACCTTTGGTAATTTCCATCATCGTTTTCTTTTGATTCATTATTTGCATTTTGTAGGATTTCAGCTTTGTATTGATTTTGGAAAAAAATTGCACTTGATATTCTATTTTGATATGGATTGTGATCTGAAGGTAAATACAATCCACTAAGAACACATAGTTCTTCCAGTATTCTCCAATATTTGTTTCACTAGTCGATAGTGTAATCACATGTTAAGAACACGAATTACATCATAAATATTCACAGTCTAAGTCGTACATGTGTTAATGCTCCAATAAATATTGTAGAAGACCGCTTACGTCGCCATGGAATCCTCCGTAGAAGTTTTTCACACAAAGAAGATGAGAGTTTTCTATTTGTTGGGAGAAGGAAAAGGAGGAGAAAAAAATATGCAAAACTAGCGTGTAAGGTTTCTCCTAATAGAAACCTATTTATAATTAAGTAATTCTTTAAGTGACACAACTATTCATTCCCAACAGTTGTTACTCTTCTCTTTTCCTATTTATTAATATTATAATAAATATATAACTCATTTATATTTATATATTTAGATATGAAGCTGGATTGATCCACATAGGCGATCCAAATCCAATTTTCAACATCTCTCATTCACACAAAATATAAAGTTTCATTACATTTGGTCAAAAAGTCTACAAAAAATAAATTTCCTTCTTTAATTGAATTCACCTAAAGGGTGTATAATTTATGTATTTAATGATTGGTTTTTCAACTTAATACGCGAGTGGGCCGAACTGTTCAAAGTTCACGCACGGTCGCATCAAGTCCTCCACCACATAATTCCCTCGGACTCTGTGGATACGGAGGTGGCTAAACCCGAGGATGATCCTAAATTGTGGATGACTCTTGATGCTACCGTTCTTCAGTAGATTTACTCCACTATCTCTACCGACCTGTTGCAGACGATTATCGAACCAACTGCTACGGCGATGGCTGCTTGGAATAGAGTGCGTGATATATTCCAAGATAATCAAAATTGTAAAAGGTTGAAAGAATTGGCGGACCAACTGCGCAATGTTGGTGTGCCCTTTACCAACGATCGTCTTGTCCTTCAGATGGTTACAAGCCTATTTGAGGCCTATAGTGGCGTCAGTACGCTTCTTCATCAGAGCAGTCCTCTTCCGTACTTTTATTAGGCCCGTTCCATGCTAACGCTCGAAGAAGCAGGCTTGGCTAAGAAAGCAGCCATTGGGGCCCCTTCTGTCGTCATGATGACCGAATCCAACTTTTCTCCATCCGTCTCCAATAATTCCGACCAAAACCGCAACAACGGTGGCGGCAAAAAGGGTCAGAATCGCAAAAATAATGGTAAAAACGTGGTGAAATTTGAGGTGGCAATAACGGGGGTGGAAATGGGACTCGGGGAAGTGGGCCACAAACCAACTAGCCACAACCCTGGGGCCCATGGCCATGGAATTGGGCCAGTGGGCCTGGGCCAAACAACCCCTATTTTCCGTCACAACAGTACTCGGGAAATTAGGCCCAAATTCCCCCCAACAACAGGCCCAATTTCTCAGGTCAACAGTGGGTCGTGGCAGCAAGCGAGTGTGCTTGGGTCTCAGCCTCCGCATGCCCACCATGCAGCGGTCCCCACCCCTACCGACATTGAAGCCGCGATGCACACGCTTGGATTAAATCCTCCGGACGTAAATTGGTACATGGACACCGGAGCCACTACTCACATGACGTTCGACCAAGGTACTCTCTTGTCTTATTTCAATTTGAGCAATAATCGTGGCATAATTGTTGGTAATGACAATTCAATTCCAATTTTTGGTTATGATCATATAATTTTGTCTCTCCCCCCCCCCACTATCCACCTCTCATCTTAAAAAATTCCCTTCATGCCCTTAACTTAATTAAAAATTTGGTGTATGTCCGTAAATTTACCACTGATAATTGGGTTTATGTTGATTTTGATCCTTTTGGGTTTTCTGTGAAGGATTTCAAGACAGAGATTCCTCTCATGAGATGTGATAGTATGGGAGATCTTTATCCTATCACGCCCATATCCGGTCTCTCGAGTCAAGTCTTGCCATCTACTTTTGCAGCTCTCGCTCCTTCCTTATGACATACACGTTTGAGTCACCCTGGGTCGTCTATTGTTTTCTTCCTTACATAAAAACAATTTTATTTCTTGAAGGGTACGCGTAGTACTCCAATTTGTCAATCTTGTTCTCTAGGAAAATTTGTTAAATTACCATTTGTAGACTCTACTTCTCGTACTTTAATGTCATTTGATATTATTCATAGCGATTTATGGACATCTCTTGTTCTCAGTTCTTTGGGCCATCGTTATTATTAGGGATGACAACAGATCGGATCTGGATCGGATCCTACTAGATCCAGATCCATTTTTATATCTGGATCCAGATCCGGATCCGGATCCATCGGATCCACCGGGTCCACGGATCGGATCTGGATCTACATGTAAAATTTTTTGGCTTGAATAATATTCCCACATGTTGAAACTTTTATGACTAAATGAAACGCAATCTGATTGAAAAAAATGATTGAGTTCATTCAATCAACCTACACAAACATGACACAATTCTTCCAAAATACTGAACAAATTTTTAGCATCGCAAGAAAATAAAGACGATTGACTTCATTAGTGATGCTGAACATGTTGCAACTTTGAGCTAATTTTTGGAGGCTTTAGTGATGCTCCACTTGTAGTTCTACTGATTGACTTCATTAAACAACATAAAACAATGTCAGTCATATATCAAAAGTCCCATTTTTTTTTGCTGATCAAACAAATGAGAGAAGGATACGTAAAGCTTACAGCTAGCAGATTCAAGAAAGGGAAATTTAAAGAAGAGTAATAATTTTTTCTTTTTATAGAAATGAAAGTATGGAAAACTGCAGAGAGTATATAGGTAAAAGAAATGAAACTTCAAAGACAAATTACATGGCTGTGTGACTTGTGTCTTATCCTAGTTCAACCCTTTATCCAATACATAAATTATGAAAAAAATTAAGAAAATACTTATAAAATTACATTCTAGGTTATGGATATATTTAATAAAAAATGGATCTACGGATCGGATCTGGACCGGATACGGTTCTCCAATATAAGATCCACCAGATCCAGATCCAGATCCGATCCGTCAGAAATGGATCCGGGTCCGATCCGGATCCGTCGGGTCCAAATTTTGAAGATCCATATCCTATAAAATGGATCTGGATCCATCGAATCCGGACCGGGTCCAAGATCCATTGCCATCTCTAGTTATTATGTTCCATTTTTGGATGATTATTCTAATTTTTATGGACTTTTCCGTTAGCGAAAAAATCACAAGTGTTTTCCACTTTTTAAAAATTTAGAGCATTCATCCGTACCCAATTCGAACGGGAAATAAAAAATATTCAATGTGATAATGACAAAGAATATGATAATGAGTTGTTTCGGAATTTTTGTAGTACTAATGGAATAAATTTTCGTTTCTCTTGTCCTTATACGTCCTCACAAAATGGAAAAGCAGAACGCAAAATTCGTACAATTAATACTATTGTTCGAACTTTATTGTTCCATGCTTTCGTACCCCCTTCCTTTTGACATCATGCTCTGCAAATGACGACATATCTTCTTAATATTCTTCATACCAAGGGTTGCATATTCACCCCCCATCAAATCTTATATAATAAGACTTCTTCGTATTCACATCTTAGGGTCTTTAGGTGTTTATGTTATCCACTATTTCCGTCAACTACAATTAACAAACTTCAAGCCCGTGCTACTCCGTGTGTGTTTTTTGGGTTATCCGTTCAATTATCGTGGTTACAAATATTTTGATTTATCGTCTAATAAAATCTTCATTAGTATCCATGTTATTTTTGATGAATCCTAATTTCTGTTTGCTAAAGTAAGTAGTCCCAAGCCTAGTTCGTATAAGTTTTTAGATGACGATGTCTCCCCATATATTATCCACCATTTCTCAAACTTGTCCCGCGCCTAAAATCCACCAGCGGGCCCACTGCCCGCTTGGACTTCTGTTCTGCCACTACCCACGGGTTCTGCCCCAATTTCGACTATTGAGCCAGTTGCCCAGCCTAATACTAAAAGCGCCGGTTTGGCTTTTGTCCCGATTCTGTGTCGATGTTGGGCCAAAGAGCCCTGCTCACGCCACTGCCCGCATCTGCATTCTTCCCAAAATCCACTCAATTCTTCCCCGAGTCATAGACCAGTCACTTGTAGTCAACATGGTATTTTTAAACCAAGATGACATTTTAATCTAAATTCTAATGTCTCTAAATCCATTCTACCCCGTAATCCAATGTATGCCTTAAATGACACGAATTGGAAATTGGCTATGAATGACGAATATGATGCTCTTATTGAAAATAAGACGTGGGAGTTGGTACCCCGTCCTTCTAGTGTTTATATTATTCGATCTATGTTGATTTTTACTCATAAGGATAATTCTGATAGTTCTTTTGTGAGGCATAAGACTCGTCTTGTAGGTGATGGTAAGACTCAACAGGTTGGCGTAGATTGTGGTGAGACATTTATTTCAGTGGTCAAACTGGCTACCATTCGCACTGTTCTCAGTCTGGCTCTTTAAAAAACATGGCATATTCATCAGTTAGATGTGAAAAATACTTTCTTACATGGTGATCTTAAGAAGACCATTTACATACATCAACCCTTGGGTTTTTGAGACCCCAAATATCCTCATCATGTCTGTTTATTGAAGAAGTCCTTGTATGGGCTTAAGCAGGCCCCATGGGCTTGGTATAAGCGATTTGCAGACTATGTTTCATTTATTGGGTTTTCACACAGCAGGTCTGATAATTCATTGTTCATATATCATCGTGGTACTTCCCTGGCTTACATACTATTATATGTGGATGATATTATCTTGACTTCCTCTTCTGATGTTTTGCGGAAGTCTATCATGACAATGCTCAGTTCTGAGTTTGCTATGAAAGACTTGAGATCCTTGAGTTATATTTTGGGGATTGCTGTCACTCGTCATGCAGGTGGGTTATTCTTATCACAATGGAAGTATGCCGCTGAGATCATTGAACGAGCTGGTATGTCCTCATGCAAGTCTACTTCCACTCCCGTTGATACTAAACTCAAGCTGGGTGCAGCGGCTAGCTCACCGTATGAGAATCTGACTCACTATCGCAGTCTTGCAGGGACTCTTCAGTATCTTACTTTCACGAGACCAGTTATTACGTATGTCGTACAACAGGTATGCTTGTTTATGCATGATCCCAGGGTTGAGCACATGAATGCGCTCAAACGCATTATTCGATACATCTAGGGGACACTTGACTATGGCTTACATTTCTCTCCTTCCTCGACATCTATACTTGTCTCGTATACTGATGTTGATTGGGGTGGCTGTCCAGATACCAGACGCTCCACGTCCGGCTATTGTATGTTTCTTGGTAATAACTTGGTCTCATGGTCTGCGAAGCGTCAATATACATTATCTCGCTCTAGTGCAGAGGCCGAGTATAGGGGGTAGCCAATGTGGTCTCTGAATCCTGTTGGTTGCGTAATCTTCTTTTAGAGCTTCATTATCCTATTCAGAAAGCTACCTTGGTTTATTGTGATAATATTAGTGTCATCTACCTTTCTGGTAATCCGGTTCAACACCAGCGCACTAAACACATCGAGATGGATATTCACTTTATTTGCGAAAAGGTAGCCCGTGGACAAGTACGCGTCTGCCATGTCCCTTCCAGGTATCAAATTGCAGACATCTTTACCAAAGGTCTTCCGTCAGTACTCTTTGAAGATTTTAGGGACAATCTCAGTGTACGAAGATCGTCCGCTATGACTGCGGGGGTGTGTTAGTTATACCCGTGATATACATGAGATTGTATACATGTGTATCACGGTTTCACAAGGCAACTTACCATATGTGAAACCGTGGTATACACGGTATACAAACCCGTGTATATCACGGTTTATGGAAGACTTTAGTTAGTGTAAATATTGTATTAAATTAGCATTGTACACTTACCATTAGTATAAGATTCTTGTACAACTAGAATAGGGTTTTGGGAGTAGAATAAAATAGGATTTTCCTATTATGGAAATTGTAAATTGTATATATACTTTTTCATTAATCAAAATAATCAAGGGGATTATATTCTTTCATTAAGGTAGATAAATGAAATTAATCTTAGTTAATGAACTAAACTAACAGGTAGAAAGACAATTAATTGGTAGATTTGAAACAGAGAACATAATGTACCCATGTGTCAGCAAGCCTCATTGTTAGACTATTTTAGCATAAAGTTCTCCCAAAAATTAACTTAAAGAGAATGTATACAAGAACATCTAGAAAAAAATGGATACAAATGTCTAAAATGGAGTGCTTTGAATGTTGAAATTAAGATGAAGGAATTGTTGATTTAATTCTGAGACTGTGAGACTATCACTTGTTTTCCCCTATAAATACCATCTAAGATTTCATTATCACATAGCTCAAAACATTCTTAAGCAAGCAACTTAAGTTCTTACCCATTCATTTTATATTATCCTTTTTGGTTCAGTATCTCTAAGGTAAATTAACATTATGGGTGTCACTACCTATACTCATGAGACCACAACACCAGTTGCACCTACTAGGTTATTCAAAGCTTTGGTTGTTGATTCTGACAACCTTGTACCTAAGTTGATGCCACAAGTTGTTAAGAACATTGAGACTGTTGAGGGAGATGGTGGTGCTGGAAGCATCAAAAAGATAAACTTTGTTGAAGGTAATTGTATGCACGGATAGTGTAATGAATTTCAAACTACCAATATAATTTTGTACTTTTCAAACCACTATTTTTGAGGTAATTAACTAGTTCCATTTATTATGGACAATTACTTAGCTTGATCAGTTATCTTCGTAGTATAAATATTGTTTTGCATCAATTGAAATGTTGACTTTGAAATTAACCAAGAAAATAGTTACAATTATTTGAAACCATTAGGCACTCTTTAAATTTCTTCACATAGATCAAAGGTAGGTCAATTGTATATCCTTTGTCGAAAAATTATACATACTATGTATATATATAAAATTATATTGCATATAGATCAAAAAATATATCTGATACATATATATTAAATATTGAACACCCTTGAAAAAATCTCTCACTTCGCCTATACTACCTTTTAGGTGATTTCATAGTATAAAAATTCTTTTGCATCCGAACGAAATGTGGAATTTTAAATTATCCAATAAAATAATTGCAATATTTTGAAAATGGCAGGTGGTCCGATCAAGTACTTGAAGCACAAGATCCATGTTGTTGACGACAAGAACTTGGTTACCAAGTATTCAATGATCGAAGGAGATGGTCTTGGAGACAAATTGGAATCCATTACCTATGATATCAAATTTGAAGCTGCTGGAAATGGAGGGTGTATTTGCAAGAGCATAACTGAGTACCACACAAAGGGTGAGTATGTGTTGAAGGAAGAAGAACACAGTGAAGGCAAAAATCAAGGCATGGAACTTTTCAAGACTGTTGAAACATACCTCCTCGTCAATCCTTCCGTCTACGCTTAAGTGATGAAAAAGAATCAAGTCCACGTGTTGAGATATAATAAAATTAAATAAATTAAAGTGTATTCTCTATAAAGTTTTAAGGTTTAAATGAATCACGCAAAGTGATTATGGAGTTGTATCGAACTCTTCTATAATTCAAAGGGCTTGAGTTTTCATTTTATAGTGTTTTTGTTGAGCGTGTGTTCTTTCCAATTACTATGTCATGGAAGGAACTTAATTTCAATAAAGAATATCACAAATTTTACTTATCAAAAGCTTGTAGCAAACCATTTTTAAGTCTTGTACAATATATATTATGTTCGAGGCATAATTTTTACAAAATTTTATGACGGGCAATTCTCATATGAGTGAGCATTGTGAGTTACAATAATTGCAGGAAACGGAAAGTAAGTAAATATTATAATAGCCAAAAAGGATAAACTACTAACGATTACAACAAACTGGAAATAAGAACGATTACAACCACTTTGAAACTTTGCTGAGTCGAGTAATGGCACTGTCTTTAAGACAAGATTGCCCCGTATATATCCTCTTACATTAAGGGCAGCAATAGTCTCTCAAGATAAAACAACAACTTAACAAATGAGCAAAGGAAACTCAAGTGTTACTCTTGAAGAACTTTGGGTAATGAAATGATGCTAAAGAGGAAGAAGAAAATTTCTGAAAATTTCTAAGTCTTGAACAATTGAGCCAAATGCCTCAATTTATAGTGTAAGGAGGATGACCTCTCAACTAGCCAACTAATGGCTTTCAATAGCCATGTAATGATACTTATTGAGGGGTTACAATCAGCCATATAATGGCCGAATTCAAGTGCCAAGTAATGGAGATTCAATGCTCCAAAATCAGCCCAAGAGGCAGAAACTTTCTGCCTTCCGCCGTGAATCTCTTCCCAATTTTATCTTTCTTGAAACTCTAGGGACCAAACTATAAATACTAAGCAATTTGGATTCCAAAAAGATAATATCAAAAGAAGTCCCACGGCCCGACCCAGCAGGTGATGGTGGAGCGCGTGTGGGCCTAGTCTTGAACCTAAAACACATGGGTTACCCCTTGGGGTCCCAAACCCTTATCCACTTTTGATGCTTATAAAATGAACAATTCTTCATTTCCCTACCGATGAGGGAGATTTGTTCCACACCATATTTTTCATGCCTCAAACACCTTACTTTGTGGGCCAATATCTCTTTCATTTCTTAATGAAATTTGACGATCATTGACTCTATGGTCATCTACTTACATAGTGGATTATTCACGTGTAAAGAACCAAAGTCTCCAACATACGAAACCCTAGTGTTTAAGTCATTAAAAATGGATGGACGCAATTCCATCAAAGACAAATTTCCAACAAGCACTTCATTACTTGAATATTCTCAACATGCAATTCCAAAAGGGCTGACTTTTCACACTTACCCTAGAAGAATGTTTACGTCGTTAGATTATTTTCAACACATAAGCAATTCCAAAAGGATTGATAATGGCAAGGGCAAAATAGACACTACATAAATTAAGACGGTAAAATATTTATTATTGAAAGTTAAAGAAAATGTCTGGGATTTAAAATAAAGTTAGATGGAGAAAATAATTTTCCACCCTTTTAATAAGGATCTTTCTAATTAGGAGAGAATAAATTGACCCTTTTCGTATCAAATTCATGTTCCTAAATTGATCAGTTGGTCTGAAATTTGCTTCTCAACTATACTAGATAGAGTAGACTTACTGAGCTATCCAAATGTAAGTCTGGGTGGTGTTGTATTTAGCAAAAAAGGCATAGGTGGGCTTAGCCTGACCTCGATCAATAAAACATGGTAAACTAAAAAAGGTGATGACACTAATAATAATAACATATCTAGTGTAATCTCACAAGTGAAATTTAGAGAGGATAGAGTGTACATAAATTTTACCCTATCTCATGGAGATAGAGATATTGTTTATAATAGACCCTCAATCGATTCAAGTAAAGCAAGGTGATGATATATGATAAATACCCGTGATATACACGGTATATACGTTGTGTATATCACAGGCAGATTGTTGCATAATGGGCTGTTAAATCCCGTGATATACACGGTATATGCATGCCATGTATATCACGGTTTAGTAGTCTATTTTAGGTTATGATTTGTTGTAATTAAATTAGAATTATACACTTACCATAATTGTATAATTATTGTACAAGTAGAATAAGGTTTTAGGAGTAGAATAAGAATAAGATTTTCCTATTATGGAAATTGTAAATTGTATATATACTCTTTCATTAATAAAAATAATCAAGAGATTATTTCTTTCAATATATACCATCACCGGAAAAAAAAAATCCAGAAGGTACAAACAATTACAAAGCCTCTGGATCAACAATATATGTACAAGCACTTAAGCCAAATATTTGTTGTATCGGCTATTTTAACTTATAAAATTTCTCGTGCAATTTTTAAATATACAGTAAATTTTATTCTCTTATTCATATTTTTGTCAATTTCATTAAGAACGAGAGGAGAGAATACAAGCAAGAAAGTAATACCTATATTATTATTATTTTTATTGATATTGATCAATACGAGCAAAAGAACGTTGATATTTGAGCCTTCTTCCAATCTTTTTTTCTTGCTCCCCAATCGAGATATTTAATTTAGTTGACAAATATATACATGAATTTATATTTAAAATTAATTTTTTAACCTTCGTACTCTAAAATCTTTCACAAAAATTGGGGATAAAGGGAGTACATATTTATTTGATATTACAACATGTACATTTAATGAATGTTCATAAATTAGTTTATCTTACTCTTAACTTCTAACAATATTCGATGCATCCAAACATGACAATACATGTGTAACGGAAAGCTGAGTGCATACAAAATTTCCTACTTTCACATTTGCAATTGCCTTTACGTAGTCAAGATTTCAACATGACTTGTAAAAAATTTCAGAGAGAATATGACATTTGATTTCACCTTAGTCAAAATGTACACTAAGATTTCAAAAAAAAAAAAAAAGACAAACCAATATCGCGAAATATTGAAACGTTATTAGATTATTCAAAAATATTTATAAGTAAATTTATATAAAATATAAAATTTATAATCCAAAAAATAAAACATGTTATTTACAATAACAAGTAAACATAAATAATATTAATACAGAAATTTCATATGTTTATGGTATATACAACTTAAACTATACATAAAGAAAGAACAGCTAACAGAAACTATATGAGGAAAGTCGTTTAAAACCATATCCTTAATTTATATCATCCCCACCTACCCACCCAATTACCAGAAGGCAACAAGCAAAATCAGTAGAGTAGTCATTACTCATTATTTGAACAGACTTATATATCTTTTTACCTTAATAATATCATTGTCAAATGATATTATTGTGATTTAGGGTAAATATTGATTGTGAGTAAGTTTTAAATACAAAACGGGCACTGCAAAAATGAAATAAATTTCAAAGTCCTGGATAATTCCATAGTCTAGTTCTTTTTATGGGTTCAATATAGGTATTTAGGAATTTTTTAAGCTCTATTAGAGATTTACATGCCATTAGAAAATAAAGAGAGCTTTTAGTACCTTTTTTATTTTTATTTGCATAATGTTGGGAAATGAGTTTAAACCGATAAACATGGTTAGTGAAATTCACATAGCCAAATTAATTTTTTTAGAATGTGACATAATAGTTGTTGTATTTAGACCTTTTCCTTTATTTGATATTCTAAGCTTTCGGTTGATTGTATAGCACAATTATAGTTTCGGAATTATGACCCCATATTTTTTATATGAGATAAATAATTTCAAGATTTTAGTATAAATTTTATTCTGATTTTAACTAATACCAATAATTAAATACTGAATAAATTTAACAGATTTTAAATTGAGATAATCCTAATCCCTGTAAGAATAAGGCACCTTAATGTTTAAGAAATGTTTAGTTTTTTTTTTATTTTGAATAAAACACAAAGCATTTGGATATATAAGGCACAATTTTGATCTAGAGTAGACTTTAATGTGTCATCAAACCTCATTGTTAGGCCATTTGTCATGAAGTTATCCAACGCCACAACCAACAAATTAATTTAAATAGAGTGACGCAGGCATATTTTTTTTATCTTTGGTGTTCGGTATCTACTTTGGAGTCCCGACTAATTTCAATTCACATTGTATAAGAGCCACTGAAAGAGAAAGCGAGATCCATTAAAAGAGAAAGCGCTTTCTAATGAGATTCTTTTTTCTAAAATTTAAAATTTGAGACATTCAGAATAAAGGAATTCTATCTATCCCACCGAAAGTCGAAGACACGAAACAAGATCTAGAAAAAATGGATATAGAAGTCAAGAATGGCCTACTTTGAATGTTGAAATTAAGATAAAAGCTAAGGTTGCTACTCTAAGCTCTCACTCCATTTTATCCCTATAAATACCATCTAAAACTAACATTATATGCCACACCTCAAAACATTCTCAAACTATCACATTAATTCAGTTCTTAGTATCCTCTTTTTCGCAAGGAAAATTAATATTATGGGTGTCAATACCTATAGTGATGATGTCTCAACCACAGTTGCACCAACTAGGTTGTTCAAAGCTTTGGTTGTTGATGCTGACAACATCATCCCTAAATTGATGCCACATGTTAAGAATATTGAGATTGTTGAGGGTGATGGTGGTGCTGGGAGCATCAAGAAGATGAACTTTGTTGAAGGTATAATATTAATTAATAATTAGTTTTGAGTTTATCATTTTACTAGGTTATTATCAATTAATAATAGCTTATCACTTATATCAAATACCTTTATCTACCTAATATAAATGATATGATTATGTAAGTTTTTTGCATCGTCTTTATATAGAAACTTAAAACTCTTTTCAATATTAAAGAAAAAGGTAAACGTGAGCTAAAAAGTTTTTTACTCTCTCTGTATCATTTAATTAGGTGACACGCTCTTCTTTTTAAAAAAAAAAAATTGTTCCAAAAGAATAACACATTTTTATAACTAGAAATACGTAAATTTTAAACTTTTTATTTTACATTTAATGAAATAATTTATAGTTAGAGAAATATCTAATATGTCTTAGACCACAATTTTAAAATCTTTTTTTCTTTCTTTTTTTACTTCTTAAATTTTGTGCTTAGTGAAACACTATCACATAAATTGAGTCGATGAGAATATTAATTAACTAAAGTTTTGACTTGTTTTGTTAAGCTTTACGGAAAGAGTTTAAGCTCTATATGCACTAACGGTGCAAAGATATTTACATAATTAGGTCATGTATAATTAGATACTTAAACATAATTAAAATCTGGGATATATAAGCCATTATTAATTGGTAGTTAATAACCCAATAAAAATGATAACTAAACTACTAGCACATGTTAGCTACACACTCATACTTTACCTTATTTTGGAAAAATGGCAGGTGGTCCGATAAAGTATTTAAAGCACAAGCTTCATGTGATTGACGACAAGAACTTGGTAACAAAATATTCACTGATCGAAGGTGATGTTCTTGGAGATAAATTGGAATCAGTTACCTATGCTATCAAATTTGAAGCTTCTGGAAATGGAGGCTGTGTTTGCAAGACATTAACTGAGTACCACACAAAAGGTGATTATGTTTTTAAGGAAGAAGAACACAATGAAGGCAAAAAACAAGCCATGGACCTTTTCAAGGCCGTTGAAGCATACCTCCTCGCGAATCCTTCTGTCTACGCTTAATGATGAAAAAGAATCAAACTCACACGTACGTGAGTGCACGGGTGGAAAGAACTCTTGAAGAGTTCCAAGGTGCTTGAGTTTTAACTGTTATAGTTTTTTGTTGAGTGTGTGTTCTTTCCAAGTACTATATATTGTCATGGAAAGAACTTTGAATAAGACCGTAAACAGACTTTACTTCTGAGTTATGAAAAACTTGTATCAAACCTAAAATGTCTTTTTCAATAAATATATACATATATGTGATATGATGCACAAGATATAATTTCTGAAACTTTTTAAGATGTGGAATTCTAAGTGAAAGTATCCACCATGTTGTTATTTGAAAATTTTAGCTAATTGACTCTCGTATTCCGAATCAAGCCTCATAAATTGAATATGAGTGAGTAATACGTTAGCCACTTTCGAATACTACCACCACCTTCCCTCTTGTGTGGAGGCTAGGGGCGGTGCTAGGTTGTGCCAAGGGGTTCGAACCCCCTTCGGCGAAAACTTATACGGTATATACAATATTAAAATTATTTTTGAGGAAACAACACTAATTATCCATTGGATTGAAATTAATTACCCGCCCGTTCCCCATTCAAATTATTTTCGTTTCTGCCCACCCCAGCCCAAAGTATTTACCCAATGTATCCACTCGCCCAAAACTCTTTCTCCATGATACCATCGCAGTATATTTATATATCATTATGGTAACATGGAGGACTAAGAGAGGACTGAAACAGTCCTTCATGAAACTATCTGAGGATATTTATTTACCACGATGATACGGTAGAGGCCTGAGGAGTGTCTCATTGAAGGACTGAAATAGTCTTTCATGATACTATCACAGTATATGTATATAAGATGATGACATCATAAAATTTCTTTTTTAGAAAAGTGTCTTTTTTAATAAATGAACATCATCCTCTGTGATACCATCTCAGTATATTTATATATCATGATGGTATCATGGATAACTAAGAGAAGGACTGAAGCAGTCTTCCGTGATACCATCTCAGTATATTCATATACCATGTTGGTATCATATTTTTTGGGGCATTTCGGGTAAATAGTTTTAATTTTTTCTGAGGGTACAAAAGTAATGGGGAACATGGGCAGACAAATTTTGTTTCCAATGGACATGTGTGATCTTTCTCCATAATGTTTTATATATACAAAGTAGATGGTGAACTTATTTGACTTCTTCGTGTATTTACTTCTTTATATTTTTTAATTTTCTTAGTAAAAATTCTGACTCGGACACACGGGTGAAGGCGTCGGAATTCGGCAACTACCATCACCACAACCACAAAAAATTTCATATTTCTCCTATTGTTTCTGTCGAATTCCCCAGTTTCTAGTTTAATGAAACAACAGCGACACGATCAGCTGAAATAAAATTCCTTATTACTTTATTTATTTCAACATAATCCTTCTCCCTTTGGGAAAAGGTAATCCGATTTACTTGGTTTCTTGGGGCACAATTTTATCACAATTAAGCAAACCTTGTTCGTATCGAAATCCTAATCCTAAGCTCAGTTTGTCTAGGATTTGCTTCTACGTTATAAATACATACAAATATAAGACTAGCTATGTTGTGATCAGTGAATATGGAGGCTTCTTCTGAATACCACTATCCCTGCTCGGTTGCTGGCCTAACAATAGTATCACCAATCAATAATGATACTAATAAGTTCCCGGGCATAGCTGTATGGCAAAGGAGAAAACATAAAATTCAGCTATCGGGAATTGACATAGGATGTAAGTTTCCCCATTATTCGAATTTCATAATAAATCCGATGATAAAGTAATGAAATTGCGCTCGAGTAAAAACTCCACTAATAGTCTTCCAATAGGGAAAGTCTCTTCTGATTTAATAGTTGATTCGAATGGAAACTCTTTATTTGGATTGTAGATTCGCAGTGATTGATTTCGCACTTCCTTCTCCAATTTTTCGATTAAAGTCCCGATTTTAACTACAGGAATAGTATTCTTATGACAAAACAATTGTGCAAATACATGAATTATTATAGCTTCAACCCTGGTGGAAGCAATTTGTTCTCGTATGGGGTAGAACCTTGTAGGTGATATCAGTTGCTCTGTTCTCAAACCCTGGTCATTCAGACACATCCCGCGATTTACTGGTAATAGTGCTGAGGGACTGGAACTACTATCTCCAGGAATAGTCTGGCGTAAGCCGGGAAGCTGGATATCAAAAAACATTTTAATGATACTAATAATATTATTTCTCCTTCTTCTTTACCCCTTTTAGCCATTCACTTTCAACTTCATACTGATGGTAAGAAATATCTTCCTTGATTATTTCATTCCAAATGTTAGTAAATATACGCATAATACAAGCATCATCCTAGGCTAGAATTAAGGTATTAAATGACTAAATATACACCTACTATATACAAAATATTCTATGTACCAATAATTAAGACAAAATATTCTATAAATTCTATCACACCCCCGCAGTCGAAGTGGAAGGTCGGCGTATGCTGAGACTGTCCCGAAAATCTTCAAATAGAACCAGATGTAAGCTATATCATTACTCTGACGGTATATGAAGAGAGAATGATCAGACATGCTGTTAGAAAACCCATTATTAGACACATAATCTGCAAACCTCTTGTACCATGCCCGAGGAGCTTGTTTGATAATAGCTTATCACTTATATCAAATACCTTTATCTACCTAATATAAATGATATGATTATGTAAGTTTTTTGCATCGTCTTTATATAGAAACTTAAAACTCTTTTCAATATTAAAGAAAAAGGTAAACGTGAGCTAAAAAAGTTTTTTACTCTCTCTGTATCATTTAATTAGGTGACACGTTCTTCTTTTTTAAAAAAAAAAATTGTTCCAAAAGAATAACACATTTTTATAACTAGAAATACGTAAATTTTAAACTTTTTATTTTACATTTAATATAGTCAGAGAAATATCTAATATATCTTAGACCACAATTTTAAAATCTTTTTTTCTTTCTTTTTTTACTTCTTAAATTTCGTGCTCAGTGAAATACTATCACATAAATTGAGTCGATGAGAATATTAATTAACTAAAGTTTTGACTTGTTTTATTAAGCTTTACGGAAAGAGTTTAAGCTCTATATGCACTAACGGTGCAAAGATATTTACATAATTAGGTCATGTATAATTAGATACTTAAACATAATTAAAATATGGGATATATAAGCCATTATTAATTGGTAGTTAATAACCCAATAAAAATAATAACTAAACTACTAGCACATGTTAGCTACACACTCATACTTTACCTTATTTTGGAAAAATGGTAGGTGGTCCGATAAAGTATTTAAAGCACAAGCTTCATGTGATTGACGACAAGAACTTGGTAACAAAATATTCACTGATCGAAGGTGATGTTCTTGGAGATAAATTGGAATCAGTTACCTATGCTATCAAATTTGAAGCTTCTGGAAATGGAGGCTGTGTTTGCAAGACATTAACTGAGTACCACACAAAAGGTGATTATGTTTTGAAGGAAGAAGAACACAATGAAGGCAAAAAACAAGCCATGGACCTTTTCAAGGCCGTTGAAGCATACCTCCTCGCGAATCCTTCTGTCTACACTTAATGATGAAAAAGAATCAAACTCACACGTACGTGAGTGCACGGGTGGAAAGAACTCTTGAAGAGTTCCAAGGTGTTTGAGTTTTAATTGTTATAGTTTTTTTGTTGAGTGTGTGTTCTTTCCAAGTACTATATATTGTCATGGAAAGAACTTTGAATAAGACCGTAAACAGACTTTACTTCTGAGTTATGAAAAACTTGTATCAAACCTAAAATGTCTTTTTCAATATATATATACATATATGTGATATGAGCCCAAGATATAATTTCTGAAACTTTTTAAGACGTGGAATTCTAAGTGAAAGTATCCACCATGTTGTTATTTGAAAATTTTAGCTAATTGACTCTCGTATTCCGAATCAAGCCTCATAAATTGAATATGAGTGAGTAATACGTTAGCCACTTTCGAATACTACCACCACCTTCCCTCTTGTGTGGAGGCTAGGGGCGGTGCTAGGTTGTGCCAAGGGGTTCGAACCCCCTTCGGCGAAAACTTATACGGTATATACAACATTAAAACTATTTTTGAGGAAACAACACTAATTATCCATTGGATTGAAATTAATTACCCGCCCGTTCCCCATTCAAATTATTTTCGTTTCTGCCCACCCCAGCCCAAAGTATTTACCCAATGTATCCTCTCGCCCAAAACTCTTTCTCCATGATACCATCGCAGTATATTTATATACCATTATGGTATCATGGAAGACTAAGAGAAGACTGAAAC
This sequence comes from Anisodus acutangulus, assembly GCA_029783415.1. Taxonomy (NCBI): domain Eukaryota; kingdom Viridiplantae; phylum Streptophyta; class Magnoliopsida; order Solanales; family Solanaceae; genus Anisodus; species Anisodus acutangulus. The sequence continues at coordinate 2,234,135 of CM056509.1, forward strand.
AGTCCTTCATGAAACTATCTGAGGATATTTATATATCACGATGATACGATGGAGGCCTGAGGAGTGTCTCATTGAAGGACTGAAATAGTCTTTCATGATACCATCACAGTATATGTATATAAGATGATGGCATCATAAAAATTCTTTTTTAGAAAAGTGTCTTTTTAATAAATGAACATCATCCTCCGTGATACCATCTCAGTGTATTTATATACCATGATGGTATCATGGATAACTAAGAGAAGGACCGAAACAGTCTTCCGTGATACCATCTCAGTATATTCATATACCATGTTGGTATCATATTTTTTGGGGCATTTCGGGCAAATAGTTTTAATTTTTTCTGAGGATACGAAAGTAATGAGGAACATAGGCGGGCAAATTTTGTTTCCAATGGACATGTGTGATCTTTCTCCATAATTTTTTATATATACAAAGTAGATGGTGAACTTTCTTGACTTCTTCGTGTATTTACTTTTTTATATTTTTTAATTCCCCTAGTAAAAATCCTGACTTGGACACACGGGTGAAGGCGTCGGAATTCGGCAACTACCATCACCACAACCACAAAAATTTTCATATTTCTCCTATTGTTTCTGTCGAATTCCCCAGTTTCTAGTTTAATGAAACAACAGCGACACGGTCAGCTGAAATAAAATTCCTTATTACTTTATTTATTTCAACATAATCCTTCTCCCTTTGGGAAAAGGTAATCCGATTTACTTGGTTTCTTGGGGCACAATTTTATCACAATTAAGCAAACCTTGTTCGTATCGAAATCCTAATCCTAAGCTCAGTTTGTCTAGGATTTGCTTCTACGTTATAAATACATACAAATATAAGACTAGCTATGTTGTGATCAGTGAATATGGAGGCTTCTTTTGAATACCACTATCCCTGCTCGGTTGCTGGCCTAACAATAGTATCACCAATCAATAATGATACTAATAAGTTCCCTACGGCGTGTGGTCGATGGCTTGGGAGTTGTATCGAACCCCCCCCCCCCCCACATGGTAGCCCAACCCTACCTATATAAAAGAAAAAGAATCGATCACTAGGTCCCGAGCGTTCATCCTGGATTCTCTTCCTCAAGAAAAATGTCTATCAATTGATCCCACTCCTGACGAGTGTATGGCGTATATAAATTCTATGCTGTCGTTGTGTCTAGAACGTCGAAGTCCGGATGAACCCATAACAGAATTGATGTGGAGAGCGTAGCAGTCGACTTTATAGTATAGTCGTAAAGGGCTTCTCAGAAAAGTAAGGAAGAAGGCATTCGAAAATCCGGCAAAGTGATATATCGCCCTGTTGGATCTGAAGCTACGGCTTGCTTCGGAGGTTAGACAGCTTTGACATAGTTGTATGGCAAAGGAGGGCACTTAAAATTCAGCTAGAGGCTTGCAGCGTGCGTTCGAACCCTGGTGGAAGCAATTTGCTCTCTTATGGGGTAGGACCTTGTAGGTGATATCAGTTGCTCTGTTCTCAAACTCTGGTCATTCAGACACATCCCGCGATTTACTGGTAATAGTGTTGAGGGACTGGGACTACTATCTCCAGGAATAGTCTGGCGTAAGCCGGGAAGCTGGATATCAAAAAAAAAATTAATGATACTAATAATATTATTTCTCCTTCTTCTTTACCCCTTTTAGCCATTCACTTTCAACTTCATACTGATCGTAAGAAATATATTCCTTGATTATTTCATTCCAAAGGATAGTAAATATACCCATAATACAAGCATCATCCTAGGCTAGAATAAGGTATTAAATGACTAAATATACACCTACTATATACAAAATATTCTATGTACCAATAATTATGACAAAATATTCTATAAATTCTATCACACCCCCGCAGTCGAAGTGGGAGGTCGGCGTATGCTGAGACTGTCCCGAAAATCTTCAAATAGAACCAGCGAAAAACCTTTTGTAAAAATATCGGCGATCTGATAGCGTGACGGGACATGTAAGACACGTACTTGTCCACGAGCAATCTTTTCGCGAACAAAGTGAATATCCAGCTCAATATGTTTAGTGTGTTGATGTTGAACTGGACTCCTTGAGAGATAAATCATACTAACGTTATCACAATAAACCAATGTTGCCTTTGGAACAGGATAGTGGAGCTCCAGAAGAAGGTTTTGTAGCCAACAAGATTCAGAAACCACATTGGTAACTCCTCGGTATTCTGCTTCGGCACTGGACCTGGACAAGGTAGCTTGCCGTTTGGAGGACCAACATATCAAATTGTCACCAAGAAAGATACAACAGCCAGACGTGGAGTGTCGGGTATCCGGACATCCACCCCAATCTGCATCTGTGTAAGAAAAGAGAGTGGTTATCGAAGACAGATATAGATGCAAGCCATGATCGAGGGTTCCCTGAATATAGCGCACAATGCGCTTGAGAGCATGCATGTGATCTTCTATCAGGTTATGCATGAATAGATAAATTTGTTGCACATCATAAGATATGTCGGGCCTCATGAAAGTAAGATATTGTAGGGCGCCTGCAAGGCTGCGGTAATGTGATGGATCAGCATATGGCTTGCTGGAAGTAGCACTCAACTTTGGTTTAGTATCAACCGGAGTGGAGGACGACTTACACGAGGACATGACAGCTCATTCAAAGATCTCTTCTACATACTTCTTTTGAGACAAAAATAAACCACATGCATGACGTGTTACAAGTATCCCCAAAAAGTAACTCAATGACCCTAGATCTTTTATAGCAAATTCTGAGCTAAGAAAAGACATGATAGACTTGTGAAGAGTATCATATGAAACAGTTAAGATAATATCATCCATATACAGAAGGATGTAAGCTATATCGTTACTCTGACGGTATATGAAGAGAGAATGATTAGACATGCTGTTAGAAAACCCAATATTAGAAACATAATTTGCAAACCTCTTGTACCATGCCCGAGGAGCTTGTTTGAGCCCATACAAGGATTTCTTCAGTAAGCATACATGATTAGGATAAGTGGGGTCTCTGTACCCCATAGGCTGATACATGTACACCATTTCGTTGAGTCCTCCATGTAGGAATGCATTTTTCATATCAAGCTGATGTAGAGGACATGCCTTCGAAAGAGCCAGACTTAGTACTATGTGAATAATCGTTGGTTTGATCACCGGACTGAAAGTCTCACCGCAGTCCACACCAACTTGTTGAATCTTTTCATCACTAACAAGACGGGTTTTATGCCTCTCAAATATACCATCAGATTTTTCTTTATGATTAAAAATCCACATAGACCGAATCACATTAACATCGGGAGGACGAGGCACCAAATCCTAAGTCATATTATTAATAAGAGAATTATATTCATCATCCATAGCCATTTTCCAATTCAGGTCATTAAGAGCAAACACATGATTATGAGGTAACGGTGATTTGGTAACATGGGTGTGAAGACCATATTTTTTGTTTGGTTTGAAAATCTCATGTTGACTACGAGTGACTAGTCGTTGGGCCGAAATTGAAGTTGGTTGGATAGGGGAAGTGATATTGGGTTGGTGTGTGATGGGTCCGGAGGTCGAGTGTGTGGGGAAGGGACTGCCTGGGAATGGGCTTGCACTCGCTGGGCCGTCACTGCCTAAGGCTGGACCACCACTCAGTGGGCTACCAGGCAGTGGACTGCCAACGAGAGTCTCCGTTGGGTTGGCAGCCATTGGGATCTGTATTTGTTCCGAGTTGCTGGACGTATTTGGGCATTTTTTTAGAGGCCAATTAGTGGACCAAATACGGGGGCATGCTATCATCAAGAAATTTGTAGGTAAGAGGCACGTAACAATCCATTTTGGCAAAGGGAAATTGTGATCCATCAAAAACTACGTGGCAACTCACAATTATTTTGTTAGAGGATAAGTCATAATATTTGTAACCACGATGGTTTGACGGATATCCCAAAAAACTACACGGAGTAGAACAGGGTTGAAGTTTGTTGATGGTAGTAAAAGGAAAAATAGGATAGCATAAGCACCCGAATACCCATAGATAAAAATAGGATGGTCCCTAAGGTATAGAATTTTGAGAGGGGATTGATAGGCTAATTGTTTGCTTGAAAGTATAGGTTGTCATTTGTAATGCATGATGCCAAAATGATGGTGGTAGCGAGGCATGTGCAAGTAAGGTTCTAACAATGTTATTAATGGTTCGAATTTTACTTTTCACTTTTCCATTTTGAGATAAGGTACGTGGACAAGAGAGACGAAAAGATAAACCAATAGTTTTGCAAAATCCCAAATTGGCCCATTAACAAATTCTCTACCATTATTACATTGAATATTTTTAATGTTCCGTTCAAATTGAGTTCGGATGAATGCTCGAAAGGAGAGAAATGTGGAAAAACTTGTGATTTTTTTAGACAAAGGAAATGTCCATAAAAAATAGAGTAATCATCCAACAAAAGAAGATAATATCGATGGCCCGAAGAACTCAAAACTAGAAATGCCCAAATATCACTATGGATAATATCAAAAGGCATAACAGTGCATGAATTGAAAGCAACAAAAGGCAATTTAACATGTTTTCCAAGAGGACATAAGTGACAAACATGAGAATTACGAGTTCTAGTACACGCAATAAATTTATTTTATTTAAGAGAGGCAAAAACAAGTGCTTCCGGATGACCCAAATGTTCATGCCATAAACAATGAGCTAAAGTTGCAAAAGTGAATGGTAACATGGCTTGATGTGTGGTTGTGATGATTGGATATAGCTCGCCCCGACTATCACATCTCATTAGACGCATCCCCGTTTGAAAATCCTTCACGGAAAACCCAAAAGGATCAAATTCAACAGAAATCGAATTGTCAGTAGTAAATTTTCTAACTGAAATCAAGTTTTTAATCAATTGAGGAGCATGAAAGACATTCTTTAAAGTTAATGGTGGATTTAGGGGAGACAAATTTGTAGTACCATAACCACGAATCATAATTGAATGACAATTTCTGACAATTATACCACGATTATTTCTCAAATTAAAATAGGACGAGAGATTATCTTGTGAGGATCTCATATGATACGTTGCTCCGGTGTCCATGTACTAGTTTGTGTCGGGCAGATTAAGCCCAAGAGTGTCCATTGTGGCCTCGATGTCGGTTGGAGTCGCTACTACCGAGTGGGCCTACGGCTACTATTTCGACAGTGGCCCAAGTATGCTAGGCTGCTAGCTGTTGGGCTGCGGTTGGCCAGCTTGCCTCAGACTGGGCTTGGCCCAATTTCCCAAGGGAAAGGGGCAGGGAGGCACAGCCTAAGGCCACTGCTAGATCCACGATGCCGGTCCATTGCCCCACTGGGCCCTCGGCTGCCACTGGCCGGACTGCTGCTATTGGTTGTCACCCCTGCCTCCACCTCCGCCACGTCGGTGGCCGCCACTTGCCACCACCGCGGCTACCGCCACACTTTTTACCTCCATTATTGCCATTTCATCCCCTTTGACCATGGTTTGGCAGCAACTTTTCAAATTGTGAAGAGTTATCATCGGACAGAACGACAACCATGGCGGAATTCGACATGGTGGATGTCTTTTTGGCAAAACCCTATTCTTCTAGTATGAGCATAGAACGGGCTTGGTAAAATGTCGGAAGAGGGTTGCTTTGGCAGATGAGTGTACCAACTCACTATATGTGTCAGTGAGGCCGACAACCATTTGTAAAACGAGTCGATTGTTAGTTACCGGCGCCCCGACGTTCTTGAGTTAGTCCGATAAAACTTTGAGTCGTTGACAATATGCGGATGCATCGGAAAAATCCGCCATGTCAGTGGTGGAGAATTCTTGCTCAAGTGTGATGGCTCAATTTTTTTTATTATCTTAGAATATGTCACATAATCGATCTCATGTGATGGATAACCCGATGTGATCGACATTGAATTTTGAAGAGCTCCGCCCACGTCGCATAATGAACATTTTCCATCTCAAGAGTGATGGAGATATGGGATTTAATGTTTGAAACTGCGAGGGCTGGATGAAAATTTAATTTCGAGTCAAACATGGCTGTCGGAAGAGGAAGGAAGTCGGCGGCACAAGGGGGGGGGGGTGGAAGGGCGACGATGAAGGAGAAGTTTTTAGGGTTTAGGAACTTTTCCTAGAATCTGATATCATGTAAGAAATATGTTCCTTGATTACTTGCATTGATGTCTTTTTAATTCCATTTGATATTCTATGGTATGAGTTCATTATTCATGTTACCAAATTACAATCTCTTTTATTTAATGTAAAGATCTTATGAATTCTTGCCAAAAAGATCCAATTTTACATTTTTACAGTAATATATTTTTGAGTTTCTTTTTTCACATAGTTAATAGAGTAACAAGTAATGTAATTTTGAGTTTCTTTTCCCACAGCTAAAAGAGAATAAGAAATCAAGACTCATTTGTCAAGTTTGATAATGTAGTATTACTTTCATGGCTTGGCCACACATCATTCCCATTTTGTTGATAGTTTCCCCAGTTCATAGGATAAGTTACATTATTTTCTTTATATGGACATTCACTAGAGAAGGCAAATGATGTGCAATTGATAGAGAATATATCACAAATTCCATACCACCTAAAAAATGGAATACCCCAATATAGATTTGCAAAAAAAACAGATATCCCCTCTTGCTTGAATCAATCCAACTACAACCCTGCTGCTTCTTTACTCCCTTCTCCTTCATTTTGAATCAGAATTCTTTTAGCATCTACTTTCATCTCGCAAGATAGGATACATTACAGCCATAATCATGCACATACCGGAATAAAAAGGTTCCATGGCACTTCCTGAATCACCCTATATGAAGAAAGTTCCATAAACTGTAGAAATCACAATACGATTTTTTCTCTAGAAATACGTGAGATTCTTTCACTCATTATAAATCCCAACAAGACCTATATCTAACCATGATAGTGCTCCGAGTTTTCCCCTTTTTCAAATTGCTTTGAAATATTTTTCTTGAGCCGAGGGTCTTTTGGAAACATCTCTATCTCCACGAGATAGGGATAAGGTCTGCGTACACTCTACCCTCTCCGGTGTTGTTGATAGTATTCCAAGTTTGGACATCCCTTATTTCCATGCTGTCAAAACATGCTCTTTCCTCAACAATTTTTCCTGCACTAATCAACCTCTTAATCATAATAGTCCAAGATACGACATCCGGTTCACTCATCTGCCTGGATAGCTCTCCAGCCAATTCAGAGCTTTACGTATTCACTAGATCAACAATTATAATATTCCAAGAAACTACGTTGTTTAAGGGAATACCCTGGAAATGTTTTAAGAGATTCATACAAAAATCTGGTTATTGATGTACCCCATGATCACGGAATTCCATGTCACCACATATCGATGCTCCATAGCTTCAAAAATCTCTATAACACCTTCTACATTCCCAACCTGCATCAACCCTGAAATCATAGTGTTTTGCGAAAATAAATCACTAGACGGCATTCCATTGTACAAACACACAGCTTTGTTAACATTCCCTTTTTGAAAATACCCTCTGATCATTGCCTTCCATGTCACTATGTTTCGTTCAGGTATTTTATCGAACATCTTTTGAGCTTCTTCAACAAGGCTATTTCACATTCAAATTTACAATTTTGACTTCAGGGGTTTCAAGTGTGGTAGAGTTATTGTACATTATCTTCTCAAAAGGTAAACTAATTAAATAACTCTATCTTCTCAAAAGATAAACTAATTAACGGTAGTCTTCTCAAAAAACCACAAGGTACAGATATTATTTTCAAAAGACCATCGACTCAAGAGAATCGAAAAAAGATCTAAGTCTTCTAAAATGTAAGGTTATTAATCTTATAAAATATACTCCACTCTGCTGATGTTATGACATGTAAAGGTAAAGTGAAAAAATTGTCTTTGTATGTACTCTAATTATATTTCAATTATATTTCCTTGTTCAATTTTTTCTCATTTCAAGTTTCCAACATTAAAATATAGGTGTGGCTAAGAAAACAACAACACTACAAAAAGAACCCAATAGAAATAGAGCTTCAAATCCACAAGGTAACAAGAAAAAGCAAAAATCCAAAAACCTTATCAGTTAATACCTAATGTATATTTCTCCTATCTCTTTGGATTTCATCAGCACTCAAAAATACTCTCTAATAACCCCATATTTCTCAACTCCCACTGATAAATCTCCGATCAAATCGCCACCGCATTTCAGTAATTTTCCGATGAAAACTTGCCGGCCACAGCTGCCGCATCAGTAGCTTCTTCATTCACCAGTCTTCATTGTATACGTTCTAAATTAACTTGGCCAAACTATGATCATTTCCTTAAAATATCATCAACTAGAACACCAAATATAACTTTAACTTCATCATCATCGTCATTATTAGCTATTGTTGGAAATTTGTCTTTGGTGAGGGTTGCGTCCATCCATATTTAATGACTTAAACACTAGGGTTTCGCATGTTGGAGGCTTTGTCTCTTCACACGTGCATAATCTACTAAGTGAGTAGATGACCGTAGGGCACATGATCGTCAAATTTCGTTAAGAAATGAAAGAGATATTGATCCATTAAGTAAGTTGTTTGAGGCATAAAAATATGGTGTGAGACAAATCTATCACATCGGCGGGAAAAGGAAGAATTGTTCTTTTTATAAGCCTAAAAACGGATAAGGGTTTGGGACCCCAAGGGTAACCCATGTGTTTGAAGGAGGGAGGACCTAGGTGTGCTTAGGTTCGAGGCTAAGCCCACACGTCCGGTCCGTAGTCATGGGGCTTGGGCTTTGGGCTTCTTCTGATATTATCTTTTGGACCCCAAACTGTACAGTTTGGTCCCTGGAGTTTCAGGAAAGATAAAATTAGGAAGAGGAAGGCAGAATGAATATAACTCCTCACTAAGTGTCATTAGTTGGCTAGTTGAGACGTCATCCTCCTAAACACTATATATTGAGACCTTACTCTTATTTGAGGGCAGTGGAGTAGAAGAAAAAAAAAGAGCAGCAGAAACAGTTGGGAGACTATTGCACACTAACGTAAAAGCATATATACGGGACAATCTTGTCTTAAAGACAGAGAGTCATCTCTCGACTCAGCCACAGTTGTAACAATCTAGATTTAGTGTTTCTTGATTTCAGGTTATCAAGATTCAGGACTCAACAAGCTTGCGGCAATTATAATCTTGGTTGTTAGTTTATCTTTTCGAACACTTGTAATATTTATTTACTTCCCGCACTGCTTTAATTCCAACAATTATATCCAACAGCTACTTCATTTGGAAATGAAGTGACGTCAATTTACAAGAAGTGGAGGGGGTGCCTAGTCTGGCAGCTGCGGTGGTGCAAGAGGAGGCAGTGACGGTGGAGGAAGAAGATACGGAGGCGGCGGTTGAAGAGATAGTGGTGGAGGAAAATGGAGGAGAGGGTTCTAATGAGAGTAGTAGTGAAAGTGTTAATACCAAGCTTTATTTTGGGAATTTGCCTTATCTTTGTGATAGTGCATAACTTGCTGGGATTGTTCAAGACTATGGTAGTCCTGAGCTTGTGGAGGTAATTACTTTACTTAAATTAGAGTAAAAAGTAAAAAAATAATTATAAAAGGTTATTTTTTGCTTTAAAATCAGATGTAGATACAAGATAATTCAACTGAATTCAAAAAATGATCAAGATAGACCTTTTGTCTTTTCTTGTATTTGGAGATTAGTGCCTTAAGCTATATATAATATAGTTGAGTGTGTAAACAAAGTCTCATTAACGGAGCCACACAACGGTGATTATGAATTCGGCAGAAACTAATTTTTTTAGTTCAAACCCTGAGCCCATAAACTAAATTTTTTGGTTCCGCCTCTGCATATGGGGAGTTAATAAGAAAAAAAGATATACTACTCCCTTAATAAGGTTTAGACATACTGTTAATGGCGTGAACATTTTAAGCAAACCCGTGCAATCTTGGTTAAAAGAGGACAATATTACATCATGTTAAAAGTATTTTTGGGCTGACTTGACCTAGAGAAAGAAACTGATTTTCACTTGTCTAAGCGGTCATTTAAGCAAAATGTGATATGTTATATGTTGTAGTCTTCTTTACATGTCGAGTTAAGAGGGTGAGGCTTTAGCAATTGTGGAAAAGTGGAATGGACTTCAGCAGGCTCTTTTTACATGGTTATATAAGTTAGTTGTTTAGATGAGCTAAATACTGTCACCTTGGTGGCCTAAATGTGACCCTAATTTGTTTTAAACTGAGGCATAATTGTTGTTTATGTATTTTCACCTTGGTCTGTCTAAGAGAATATGTTAATTTGATTCATACTGAAGTTTTGAGCTCTGTTATGAAATTTACTCGGTTACCCCAAAGGCACAATCTAACAATTCAGAAGATGGTGTAACTTTGTCATGGATCTGGTGTATATCTCAGGGATCTGAAGTGCTTAATTATCTTGTTTTACTTAATTGTTTAAGTTATAGACGAAAAATTCTTGCTAGTGACCTGCATGCCGAAGGATTGAATTTCTGACATCTTATTGGGTTATAGTTACTTCATGAAGTAGGTTAAGTGTTGATCTACGGGCTAGGCTTTGTGTCCAACCTCACTTTATGAAATTACACTAGATATGTTGTTATTATTATATTTATTTATATAATTAAATTATAAATTATATACATCAGAGTTATTGTAATTTGTATAGTTTTTTTATCGTGTTCCTGCTTCAACACACTACTCTTGAAGAAAATTTTCAGTCTTTGAACTCTAAAGGTTGATAGAAAATCCAAGCTTGTTTCTTGCTTTTTGCAATTTTTTGTTCTTTTAACCCTAAAGGAACATTTTTTAAACAAAAATAAAATCAAAGCTTGGTTTTTTTTGCAAATTTCTGTTCTTTGAACAATTTTTGAATTATCAGCCTTAGAACCCTAAAATCATATTTAAAAAAAGAAAAAAAGAAGCCAAGCTTGGTTCCTGTTTTTTTGCAATTTGTTTAAGTTGGTTGAATAAATTGTTTGTTCTATTACTACAAGAATTGTACCCTACATTTCAATTTCGGACTACACACCAATCAGGGGAAGCATTCTGGTCTGTAGAAGCTTGACTTACCTCTAGATTCTTGTTAACTTGTGCTTTAATATTGGTTCTCGTGTGTGTTAGTATTAACCTTTGACTAGTTTTTCTCTAGTGACTTTGGTGAATGATGGTACACTAGGGTTAACCTTAATCCACTTAATAAACTCTTAGATTTTGAGCATTGTAGATTTAGTTTCTTCTCCATTAAAAGTAATATTTACTTTTTATTTATTTGCTTTGTCATTCAAGTGACTCATTTTTTTTTCTTATAATTATATAGGGGGTAGGGGAAGGGAAAATGAGGGAGGGAATTACAAGGTGAATCATCGAACCTTACCAACAAAATGCGAGTTTAGGTAACCAACTAACTGAACTACTAAAATCTCCTTTCAAGTGACTCATTTGATCTAAGGGATATTTTTTTTTTAGAGTTTATATCTTATTCAATAATGATGTAAAATTCATTTACCCAATTAGATCACTCAATTAATAAATAAGTAACTACGCTAATACAAATAAGGTAACTGATATGTTCAAACTGATTAAATTACATTAGGCCTGAAATTTTATATAATAGTTGACATAAAATTAAGGCAAAACAACCGTGTATACTTGTGGTATTTTCCGTTTTCATACCTCAAACGTTATATTAAATGAAATCGTTTAGAGATTTGTGTATCTGTAAAAAGTAAAAATAAAAATAAAAATAAAGAATCTTTAATATTTAACAATAAAACAAAGTGAAAACCTCCAAAGATTTTATCCACTGGATAATGACCGCTTTTCATTAGTATAATTTTTTCTCGTAATTTGACGTTTTTGCTTCTTGTTATATATGGTTGATGTAGTTTAAGAGAACTAAGTTGCATATGGTTGATGTAGTTTAAGAGAACTAAGATCATTTTTCGCCTCACCTCTTCCCTCCCCCGGGCCATCCCGCCAAATCAATTATTTTTAAAAAATAAATTATATTCCCGCGCCACTTCATGTAAGTGCTTCCTTGCTTCGCCTCGTTAAGATAGATATTGATAGTTAACGGTAGTCGTCCACTCATATATATAGGGGTGGACATATATCGGTTCGGTTCGGTTCGGTTTTGTATCCGAAAAATATGAATCGAATAAAAATTAGTTTTTTTTAATATAATTTTTAAAAAAAAAATGATATGTTCGGTTTATATCGCCGAACGTATCGGATTATATCGATTTTTTCTAGTGGGTCGGGTTGGGTCGAGGAATTTTTTATTTTTTAAAAAAATTGCATTTCTAAAACTGAAATTGACATTCACACCTACACTACCATGAGATTTCGACGTTGAAATCTATTGTGTATTGTGAGATGTTTACTAAGGAAAAAGAAAAGTTAGAAATCGATTTGGGGAAAAACACAAATTGATTGAAAAACGGACGTTTTCGTAAAAATTGGTTGTGCCAAACCGCCCCGTCTCAAAAAAATACCCAAAAAAAAAAATCGGGTAAAACATACATCCAAGCGCAGAGTTATGACCATTTAAAGTTTCACCAATTTACAACTGTTTTCTCTCCCTACATTTTATGTCAATGCTTCCGTGATATGTTAATCAAGTTCATGTTGCATTCGACTTCCATAAAAGCTTCATAGATTGACTTTAATGGCTATGATTCAAGAGATAGTAGTAGTAGCCTGAAATAAAAAATAAGAATAATTATATATTTAATTCAGTTTTTTCGGTTCGATTTTTTAAAAAATTATTTTTTTAAAAAAAAAATCGAACCAAATTTCGGTTCGATTCGATTTTTTCCCCACCCCTACATAAATGTCATTTGCCATGTTTTAACTCCATCTCGCTCCACTACAATCCCTACCAACACTATGTTGAGTTTGAGACGAGCGTCACTTCGTTTTAGTGTTTCCTTGGCCTTATTTAAAATAGAATTAATAGATATATGTAATTGTCCGATCGTACTTATAAATTACCCTGTTTCAACTCCGTCCCGTTCCATTGCCATCAACTAGGTAGCTTCACATCACACTATTAGATAATCCTAAGCAAATCAAAAGGAAAAAATGGCCTACTAAATCAACGGCTGTAAACGTGCGGACATTTACCCAACCAATAAAAAACCAGCACCACCGTGGTCATAAACAACATGTTCCTACAAATTCTTCTTATTTTTTATTTTATGATATTTAATTTTTGAATTACGCCATACTATTCTCGGAGATATTAATCTGAGTATGTAAGCACTAATAACAAATCCGGTAAATGCCTTAATGACAGCGTTTGAGGCATCCGATGAATTTTAAGTTATCTCCTTCTACAGACAATTCTTCTTATTTCTAAGATAGTTGATCAGTTGTTTCTCTCTCTAAAGCATTAGAACCACTCCATTTCTTTCTCTCTCTAGAAATTGCAACTCACTGCTATTTGCTGGTGTGGAGTAAGGGGAAAAAAACTACTCTGTTGCTGCGTTTTGCTTGCGGCAATGTGAATGTGTGAAATCTAGGGTTTTTGATTTGTGGATTTCAGATCTAGGGTTTTAGATTCTCAATCTACTGGATTGCCGAGTTCGTTTCAACCGCCGCCACCGTGTTTTACGAAATGGCGACGCCTTTTCACTTGCCAGTCACTGCTGCTCAGGTATCTCTTCAGATACTCCTATTGTTTACCGTTTCTTACTTGTCTGTGTTATTCATTAGTTGAGTAGAGAATGTGAAGCCATTCCTTTGTTTTTACCCTTTTTTCCATCTATGTTTATTCATTTGTAAAGCAGTTGAGTAGAGCGAGGGAAGGCGTGCTTGTGAGTGGCTTTAGCTTTAGCTGTTTGGATTTTTGATGTCTGGTTATATATGGATGGATTTAACTTGTATCCATTGACAGTATAATTTAATTTACATTATAAGTGTAGTTTTATCTGATATAGAAGGCCACTTACTCTGTTTTGCTAGTTACCATTGCACGTCGTGACTTGACATTGTAAAGGTTCTTTAGTATACAGCTGAACTCTATATGCATATGCATGTATATATTTACTTTTAAGAGATATAGAAACTACTAGAGGTAAATATTTTTGTTGTGTTTGCACCCGATGATGTGGATGATGTGGCCTAGTGGTCAATGAAGTGGGTTGAGAACCGGTTCAAATCTCAAACAAAAAATACATGGTGATTTCTTCTCATCTGTCCTAGCTTGGGAGATAGAGTTACCTTGTACTTGTTGCTGATGGGAGGTGACAGGTATCCCGTGTAATTAGTTGAGGTGTGCGCAAGCTGGCCCAGATACCACGGTTATGAAAAAATAATATTTTTGTTGTGTTTATTTTCCCTACAAATGCACATGTATATAGGTGTGACACTGTAGTGATTGAATGTCCTAAATAGGGACAAGTTTTATCAAAAAGGAGCTACAGTATCTAGTAATCAATGCAAACTTAATTAAGAATATAACACTGTAGAAACAAAACAATATATACAGACAATACCAACTAGTTAAGCATCCAAAAAAACAATTAGTTAAGGAATAATTAGGATTAATCGATTAAGGGTTATTTGTTATCGATCAACTTACATTAGATTAGGTAAGGACAAGTGTGAGATTTAGAGAACCTTTGTTTCGTATAGAGCCCTACTTTTTTCTTTAGAAGACAAATTACTTATCAGTGTTAGAATGAATGACCCTAAATAGAGCATCCCAACTAGTTCAGGATAAAGCATTGATTGATTGATTTTTAATGGCTGGGATTTGAATTTCATCTTTTTGCGGTTTTGGGTAATGTTTCAGGTGGGAACATACTTTGTGGGCCAGTATTATCAGATGTTACAGACCCAACCGGATTTTGTTCATCAGTTCTACAGTGATGCTAGTACCGTGCTTCGAATTGATTCCAGCACCAGGGAGACTGCTTCAGGAATGCTGGTATGTTATCTAGAGTGCCTTACTTCTCTGTACTTGTTTATGAGCAAAACCTTCTTTGAAATTATTCTCAATTAATTGGTTGCTTTGTCCTAGAGTTCGGCTGATCCAAGTTTATTCAATTTACACTGGTGAAACCAAGTTGCAGTTTCTTATTCTTGTGCTTTTACACTCTTTTCGGGCATCGAATAGATCAACAACAGAAGCTTAAACATTAAATCTAAAGCACTCTCCAATTTATCTATCCATATAATTGGACATCAAATGCACAAAAAATACTTAGATAATTAATATTCTTCATTTTGTTGCTCTTGATGTGTTATACATGTCTGACTTTAACATTGGACCAGCACCCTTTTGATTTTGTGTAGTTATTTCAGTTGTCATGTGCTAATTGAAGCTCATTACTAATGTATGACTAATCATTGCTTCACTCATTGTTATTAATATATGGGTTATAATTGGGCTAACCTATGATTGGTTGATCTTGCTAGATGCATGTCCTTAACTGGAACATGGTTTCTGCAGTCATCTATATGATGTCCATATGTTCTAGATTAGTTCTGAGTTTTCCCATGAAGTAACCTCTATACCAAAACAAAACACTTATATGACAAAAATATCATTTGAGTGCACCCTTCACTCCCATGTTCTAGACTCTTAGGTTAAAAGTCGTCTTTCTGAAAACAAATATAGAAGCAATGTGCATCAAGTTCTCCGTTTCCCCAGTTAGCTGCATTAATGGTTTTCCTCTGTCCTCTAGAAGTTGAAATCTGAAAGAAGTGCCATTGTGTATATTGCTCTTTCCACCAACTGCTCCCTGTTTCTGTCAAGTGAGTCCCAAAGCGTACACTTCTACTGAAGGGCCTTCCTATTTTCCTGGTGTCTTGAGTTCTTTCTTAGTATCATTACGACCAATGAGTTACTTTATTAAAAAAGAAAACATCATAACTATTTGTGAGTTGACACTGGCATGCTTTAAGTAATATACTAATAAAAATGAAAGATCTCAAAGAGATAAGAGGAAAACATTATCTTTGAACCACTTCTATAACTCTATTCCAATTTAATAAAACTTCAAGTCATGTTCAATTACCTAATAAACATGGTTCATGATC
This sequence comes from Anisodus acutangulus, assembly GCA_029783415.1. NCBI lineage: Eukaryota > Viridiplantae > Streptophyta > Magnoliopsida > Solanales > Solanaceae > Anisodus > Anisodus acutangulus. The sequence goes on from CM056509.1 coordinate 2,250,156, forward strand.
TGATGTTCCTTTGACCCCAATATGAATTATTCTGCTACCTTTTTTCATTGTTCTTTCTGTGTTGTGCAGCAAATCCACACCCTCGTCATGTCGCTTCATTATACTGGGATAGAGATTAAAACACTTCATTCCTTGGAATCATGGAATGGTGGTGTCCTTGTGATGGTTTCAGGTTCTGTTCACGTGAAAGGTATCGACAGGAATAGGAAGTTCGTTCAAACATTTTTCCTTGGACCCCAGGAAAAGGGATACTTTGTCCTCAATGATATCTTTCACTATGTTGACGAGGAGCAAATTCTTCAGCAACCAATACCCTATCTAGCACAGACTAACCTTGATTCCAAGCTAAATGCTTCCAATGCACTTCAAGAGCAAGGTATGAGTTCAATCTTCAAGTTTTCATCCTAAGATAGGTCTGATGGGAGGATCCTCTCACTTCGTTTTGTTTCTATTACTCTCTAGTTCTTCCTTTTTCTTGAAAAAAAGAAGAAAGAAAGAAATTCATAGGTGTAAACTTAAGGCCTTTTCCTTTCTTACCTTTTCTTGGAGGAGGAGAGAGGGTGTTGGGGTGTGAAAAGTAGGAACAGAACCATGCTGTGAGGGGGCTCATGGTGAATGATTCACCCCTAAGCTAAGTTGTCTTTAGGGGAGAATACTTCCAGTAGCTTCAAATGCCGAAGCTCACTAATTTTCATACCTTTTTTTTCTGGTGAGAATAAGTTTTAGTGATATGCTATAAATTGGTGAGAAGAAGTTATGTACTTAAATGTCAGTGCTTTTGAAAGAAGACTTGGAAGTCTGTTTCTCTGCAATTCTGCATGTTAATGTTGCAATACTATGAGGCAAACAAAAATGTGCGTATTTAAAGGATTAATGACTGTGTCTGCAGTGCCCAACTACATGCTTTGTAGAGAAATCCAGGCAAGGGAGTATGCTGCTGCTCCTAAAATTGAAGATAATGGACCAGTCAATAACTACAGTTCTCCGGAGGAACGGCTTCAGCATGTCCCCGAAGCCGAGAAGATCCTTGAAGATAATTTTGCAGCGCAGTCAAACGGCTCACTTCAGAGTACAATTAATGCAGTACAAGACCATTTATCCAGTCCTATCGAGGAACCCGTTGAGGAGCCCCAAAAGCACACTTATGCTTCTATTGTATGCCATTACCTTTACTTCTCCTGATGATTAAATTCTCATATTGTCTTGAGTATGCTTTTACTATGAACTAATTTTATTTGCTTGATTCAAAAATGGAAGTTACAAGTTACTAAAGGGAATTCTGCACAAGGAGGACCGGCCCAGTCTTCTTTCAACAAACCTACACCTCCTGCTTCAGAGTGGCAACATGTGCCTGAGCCTCCTGCTCTACCATCAGTTCCATCGACTAATACTATTGAGAGGTCTATAACAGAGACCACAGAAGAGGCTTCAGCTGTGGAAGATGAAGGTTAGTTTCTTGTACTTTGGTACAATGTATAATCCTGTCTGCTAGGAATGTGTATTATTTCTTATGGGGGACCTCATTTGAGTGATAGGCTTTCATGATTTTCCTTTTTTGAATTTTTCACAGTTGAAATCAAGTCTGTATATGTCAAAAATGTGCCTACAACGATGGCTGCTTATGAAATCGAGGAGGAATTCAAAAAGTTTGGTAAACTAAAGCCTGATGCCGTTGCCATTAGAACACGAAAGGTTTGTTCTATCGTCTTTCTTTTGTCCTACTCTTGAATCTAGGTTAGGTCAAAATAAAGTTCATCTGGATTTTGATTTGATGCAGGACATTGATGTATGCTATGCATTTGTCGAATTTGAAGATGTAACTGGTGTTCAGAATGCAATTGAGGTTTGAACTAATATTTCAAAATTTTGAGCCATATTTAATTTTACTTTTTGTGTGAAGTTTCAATACCCTAGCCATAAGTTCTTCATTCGTGGCTAGTGTTTCTAGATATGTTCCTTGCAAGTTATCTTGCTGTTATTACTCTGTCTTGATTTAAGTGATGTGATTTGAATACTATGATAATTACGAAATAAAAGTACAAATATAACCACTGTAATAGAACTGAGATAAGCACGACTTTGGTTGGTCATTCCACTTCTAATTGAGCATCGTAATTGCCTTTTGGGTGTGGTAAAATAAAGTCAACTTACAGGGGGAGTATGTGAAAACATGCTGTAGTTTAACAACCCCCCCCCCCCCAAAAAAAAGCAAAACAAATATAAGTAAACTATATCTCACATTTGGACCAGCTTGTGATAAACTATTAATCACTAAAACTATTCTTAGTCAAACTCGTCATCTTCCAAAGAGTGCGAAACAAGACACTGTTATTTGAATAATTGAGAATGGTGCTAATTTTTTTTATGAATGAGGTCAAATAAATTGGCGCAAATTCTAAGTATTCCATGTGAAGTAGTGCGGATTTTGGGAATGCTGTTCGTTTCTCTTTCTATTTTTCTCGTCTTCCTTCTTTTTGCAATTAATACTTTCAACTAAGACTAATTACTGCATTTACATTCAGAGTAGGTACTGACATCTAAGTAAAACTTTATTGCAGGCATCTACTGTTCAGATTGGTGGACACCAGTTGTACATTGAAGGGAGGAGACCGAACAGAAACAACATAATTCGAGGAAGTAAGTGGGTTTTTCTTCTCAATTGTAGGTCAATAAATAAGCTATTGCATTTTCCATTGACGAAAACCAGCATATATTTAAGCTAAATTCTTTGTTGTCTTTCTAAGAAATGCTATGCACAAATATGTTCTGCTAGGTGATCACTAGGCACGCCTTTAGCAGTTCAAGAAAGTGTATTTGGCACTCTTCTATAGTCCACAAATGTTTACCCTATCAAATTAATTACTCATCTTTCAGCCAGATTCAAGTGTAAGCTTGGACTTCTTTGCTACTTTTGTTTTGGCGGTGTCATGTCGTTGACTTTGGTTCCCTACTTTGTGGAAGATAAGGGACGTAAAAGAAAAGTGGATCAACCAAACCGCCCTCATAACTTACTCTTCCTTTCTCGGAGGAAAGTTTTAACTCTTAACTATAGTCCATAAATGTTTACCCTATCAAATTAAATACTCATCTTTCAGCCTGATTGGAGGGTAAGCTGGACACCTTTTCTACTTTTGTTTTGGCGGCGTCACAGAATTGACTTTTAACTCTGGAGATAGCCGTGTCTTCATGTGAAAATTTAGGATAAAATGAACAATGAACATTACTACTTTCTTGGATTTACTTGCAATACCCATTTCAAGATGAATGTGGTATCATGAATGATGAAAAGCAGGAAGTAGAGAAGAATAATATGCTCAGTGGAATTATAATTGCACTAGTTGACTTGCATGCTCGTCAGGCTCCAAGGATGTAAATATTTGGCTTCCACATCTTCACCATGGTATTAGTCTCAAAACAAATCATATGCTGGTATCAATGGAACTACTTAGGACCTCGCTAGTAAATAGTCAAGTGCTTGCTTTCTCTTGAATTAGGCCCCTTTTATTACTCCAAGTAAATAGGGCCTAATATTAGATTCGTCTGTGCTTGCAAGAGCCAAAGTAGGACTGTTTAGGAAATCATTATGCTAAGCCTGATCCTTGTCTCTGATAGCTTCCTGCTTCATTCTTACATCTCATAACTTTCTATTGTTAAATTTGAGATCATGAAAAATTATTTTGCTCTGCTTCCAAAAATGTTGAGATTCTTTTGGTTTGTCTTTAAAATGGGGACACAGGAGGAAGAGGTAGAGGTAGAGTTAGCTACTCCATGGACGGAAGGGGTCGCTATGGTGGCCGTGGTTTTGGGAGAGGTGGTCTAGATGGAGGTGACCGTGACTATGGCAGATCAAGAGGAAATGGTTACTATAGACAAGCTCCTCGGCAAGAAAGAGCTTACTCAGGCAATCAACAAGGCTTGAGAAATGGGCAGTACTCGTGGGAATAAGCAAGTTGAATTTTTGAAGGACAACACCTTCAGTACAAGCCATGTTGCGAACAGCTTTTTTGTCTTCATAGTCTCCAAAAGATTATTATACTTTGAGAAGCATCGAAATTTAGATTTGTGGAAGGAAGCATCCCAAATACATATTTTTTTTGGCAGAAATAGCAAGTGTTTTATTTATTTTCGTACGTGAACGGACTTAACAGAAAGGTTCTTAATGCAGTTTTGGCCTGCTAGTGGAAGTTTTCCATGATATCTTTTCCTTTTAAGTTTTAACTGATTGATCTGCTACTCTGACTAGCACAAACTATAAAATCCTAAACAGGGTTAACAATCCCCTATCCCTCCAGTGAATTAATTTGGACTATAGTATTCCTCAACTAAAACTTTACCTTGTCAAAAATAAAAATAAAAACTATAGTATTCCTCAACTTCTCTTTGCAAGGAATACATGTGTGTTACTGTTGCAGCACTTAGAATCAGATTTATTTAGTGTTTTGGCTTCTTGATGCGTTGCTATGGTTTGGGACCCGCATGTGTTAAAAGATTTTCAATTATCAACATTTGTATTGGCCAGTAAGAAGCATTGCGAGTCCTTGGTTATGCAGTATTAATGCCGGTGGCAGATAGCAAGTATTTGATAATCCAAATATCGCCATGCCAACTTAACTCGTCATAAATGAAAGAAAAAATAATAATCCAGGGAGGATGAAATGCTAAACATCCTTTATATATGAGGGTGATGTCAAGGCACATGCAGGTTAATTTTATGCGCTTGTTGATATTTTTCCGGACCTAGATAGTTTGTGGTTCTCATTCCAACTTCACTGACCGCTATATCACACCCTGGTTACCCCACTTAGACTCATATGTAAGGTGTAACACTTAACATGTCAAACCATAGGGGAACTATGTTGTAATTTATTTACTTCGTACAACTGTAAACAAAGGTGGAGGAACTAACAGTGTATTACCTACGATGCGGAGGAAAAAAGTGATGGAAAATGCAATAACATGATTTCATATTAGAAATTCTGGTCGTTGCAACATTAGACTGCCTGATGAATATAGGAGTCTCCATTATTCGCCTATTATTTCCATAAAGAACAGTATACAAGGTCGATTTAAGATGACTGTTCACATATTTATTGCTCACTAAACTACATTTACCATTTAAAAAGTGTCCCATTCTTGAATGCTTGATCTCCACAACATATGGAAGCATTAAGTCTTCAAATTTAACGAGAAACTCAAGAAAAAACTATTATTATGGTTACAATTGGCAAAAAGGAGAAACTGGAAGCTGGATTATGACTGCATCCATTGTCAGGATTTAGGCATAACCGCCTAATGTTTCTTCTTCTTCTTCGTCTTCATCTTCCTCTATTTGCCAGAGGAATCTAGCATATGCAGCAAGCACGTCGCTGAAAAGCAAAAAACGAGTAACTCAGACAATGAAAGCAATGATATTTATGTGCAAGTAGCAAGCAACAAACTTTTTTCCCAACAAACTATGTAAAATGCAAAGTGCAAACTATTGAACATCATACATAAGATCGCCAAGAAACCTATATTAGTATCTTTATTCATTAACCTTTTTAATGCTATCAAATAGTTGCAGATTTTTCACATCACATAAATCTGTAAAATCTTTTTTTACTAACAGACTGAGTAGGATATTCTTTATGCAATGAAGTTGATATTTTTTATCTTATTTTAAGTGTTGTGAACAAAAAGAGAGGCCTTAATTAAACATTACCTGTTTTCTGGAGAAGCTTGAACTGCTCTCTTAAAGTAGGATGAGGCTTTATATTTGTCACGATGAAGTTGCCAAGTCAACATAGCATAATGAGAAATAGTTTCTCCATCAGTAGGATCCACTAGTATTGCACACGAATAATATTCTTCAGCACCTTGTAGATCTCCCTTGGACTGCAGGTCCAACAACAAACATGAGAAAGGTTGAATGTTGTATCAATAATGAAGGGCGGGAGTTTTTTCCTTGAATATCAAGTTCTGATAAGTACATCCGGAACTGTTGTAGCATTAGTATAGACCTCAAGTGACCAGAAAGGCATTACAAGAAAAAATTGTATTCGAGCAGGTAGTTATAGTTTTCCATCCCAATTGTGTTAAATTAGGATAAAGTGGTGGTTAATTTGAACAAATTGTACAATCAAATATCTACCATCTGAAACTTGAGGAGAATGACTATGTCGACGGATGCAGCTTTGAACAATTATTCTTAACTAAGTCGAGGACATATGGATTTCAAGCGGGAACTGCTCTAAGTATATGATGGTTGATTACGTGATAGCAAAGAATACTTGAGGCAGAAAACAAGAAACATTCACCTGACTAAGAAACTGAGCATAGTTTCTTAAAAGCACAGGGTTATGAGGATTTTCTTTGATCAGTCTCATGTAGTACTCCTCAGAATTTCCGTCTATATCAGATACAGCTGCAGTATAATCAACAGGAGAGCCGCCACCAAATATATTATCCCCAATTCCAAGTCCTGCTGCAAGATGTACGGGAGAGCTAACAGGTCTGTTATCTTCTTCACAATCCAGGTTCCGGGATACAGTAGCTTCCTCAGTTTCCTCAATCTGGCACATCAGAAGAAACTCAGTCAAAAAGAGTTAACACTTATTTACTCGTGGCAAAGCAGAAAGAACGAAAAAAACCTTAGTCATATCACTCTGCGTGTTCATTTCATCCTCACTTTCGTCGTCAGTGATACCCCAAAGAAAACTAGCATATGCTGCAAGAACATGGCTGGAAACAATAACAGATTTCAATTAATAACTAATTGGACCAATTACTCATTGTCTCATTCGACGAAAAGGTGCAAGTCAAGTATAACCTGTTTTCAGGAGCAGCATGAACTGCACGTTCAAAGTAATCCGATGCTCTATCTTTATCTTGGTGCAGCTCCCATACCAATTTAGCATACTGTGACAAGGTATCTCCATCTTTTGGATCTGCTAGTGTAGCTTGAAAGTAATAGTGTTCAGCTCCAGAAAGATCTCCGTTTGACTATAAGACCAAAATGCAGTAGGTTATATCAAGAAAACGTGTCACCACATAAAGCATGTAACATTTTGTGTGCTTTTCAAGCCAAACCATAACAAAGATCTATCATGACCAGATTTTTGAAGTATCAAATGGAAGAGCATTTGATTCAGGCGATATTTTTATGCTTTTTACATTTCAAAAACCGCTAGTAAATTTCTCACGGCTAGACATTGTTAAAACATCATGAAAGCAGAACTCACTTTTGGTTATGAAGCTGTTAATCCATACTTAGTAGAGGATTTAAGTTTTGAAATCAGACCACTTACTACAAAAGGTTCCAAATCGGATCCTAATCTGTTAAAGTAATGCAAAATTACTGTTGCTATCCTAAGGTACTTGTCCAACTGGCCTATTTTATCAAGGAGCAACTTAACCGCAAGGGCTAAAAGTCAACTAAAGCGCAGCCCAGTGCACGAAGCATTCCATGTTCACGCATGATCCGGAGAAGGGCCACGCCCCAAGGGATGTAATATAGGCAGTCTATCCTGAAGCAATCATAAGTGGCTGATTCGATTCACATGGAGACAAATTTACCGTTGTTCCAAGGCTCCCCTTAACGGCTAGATTAACCAATTAACATACCAACTTTGCAACTGTACGCTTGAAGAAACTTATGATTGCAACTATACAAACTCTAAAGGAACTTACACATACAATAAAAAAGACACTAAATTTAAACAAAGAAAACAAAAAAGAATACTTTCTGAAAGGAACAGGAAATAAAGACTAACCTGCAAAAGTTGAGCATAATTCCTCAAAAACAAAGGATTAGAGGGATCTTCTTTAAGAACCCTCTTATAACATTCCTCAACGTCTCCATTTCCATCACAATCTGAAGGTTCAAACTCAACACCACCACTATTTACACCATTTCCATCAACCCCAAATCCAGTAGCAAGGTACATAGGACTAATTCCCAGTTCATTAACCCCATCAAGAACCCTTTCTTTCTCATCATCTTTGTCACCTTCTTCATTTTCATTTTCCTCAATCAACCCCATTTCCCTCTTCCCAAAGCTGAAATCACAACTAACTATATCTGATATATTATCCCCTATTGTCACAGACCTCACCAAATCTGGATTTTCCTTCATTCCTTCAACCCCATCCTCAGTATTATATATACAAAAAGATGGTTCTTTAGGCAACATTTTGAACTTTCTTGCTTATGTGAAGATAAAGGTGTCACCTTTAAGCTGTACACTTTTTCAAGATTAGAAAAAATGAAGTATTTCAAGATGACCCTTTTAAATTTTCATCAGATTAAGCTCTTCTGTATGATTTTCTGTGAAGATTATTGGATTTTGGGCTAAATTCAAATAATTAAAGTGTTCACGTGGAGGTGAAGCTACCATACTTTGACTCTTTATTTATTTAAATGAGTGATTGAAGTGAAAATAAATAAATGAGGAATGGCATTTTCTGTCTATTAAGAAAATGAAAGTCATCGACACAATTTGGATAAAGTGGAGATATTTTGAGGGGATGAAATGGGCAAATAATTACTTTTTGAACAACTAATCAAGTTTTTGCCATTGTCTAGTATCATTCAATATTTAGGGGTGTGTTCGATACGCAAAAAAATAAGTAATTTTTTACTTATTTTTTCATATTCGTTTGGTTATTAAAAGACATTTTTTCGGAAAATACTTACTCAAATTTACCAACCCCAACCACCCCAACCACACCCCTACTACCCATCATCCACTCCTATCCAACTATTACATTCGGACGCACTTCATCTTCACTCACCCCTACCCCATACCATCACACCCCACCCAACCGTCACCTATTAATTTTCTATTTCATATATTTTATTTTATTTTTTATAAAAAATGAGAAAGTTTTCTTACACCCACACTTATTCCCCCCCCCCCCCCCAAACCACAACCCACCCACACCAAAATTTTCATTTTTTATAAATAAATTATAAAAGTAAAATATATGAACTAGAAAAATCAAGAGGGGTAGGGATTGTGTGTGGGATGGGGGGGGGGAGGGGAGTAAACTATCATTCTAACAACTATGTAGTACATAAGTTTCTTTTAATAAAATATACCCTACCTTAAGATCTTGAAATTATTGATGAGAACGAGACAAAATTCTTTATCAAATAGAGCACAAAACTAGGAAACTGTTAAACAGAGCAATATACATGTGATATACACTGAATATATATCACATGTATATTGCGGAATAAGCGATCGGCTGACACGAATGAGGCAATCCAAACACGCCCGATTGGGCCTCTCGGCTGACCAATGACGACATCCCGGCACGTCCGACCTTTGGTAGGCAAAAACGGTGGACAAAATCTTGTATATTAAGGAAAGTATATTGTGTGTATATTGTAGTATATTTATTACCATAATTAGTGTTATACACTTACCATAATTGTATAGTTAGAATTAAGTAGAATAAGGTTTTAGGAATAGATTAGGAATAGGATTCTCCTATTTTGTAACTTGTATATATATATCTATTCAATCAATGAATGACCTCTTGATTATTTTCATTAATTGAATAGATATATATACAAGTTACAAAATAGGAGAATCATATGCCTAATCTATTCCTAAAACCTTATTCTATCATAATTCTAACTATACAATTATGATAAGTGTATAACACTAATTATGATAATAAATATACTACAATATACACACAATATACTTTCCTTAATATACAAGATTTTGTCCACTGTTTTTGCCTACCGTTGGACGTGTTAGTCGTCACTGGTCAGCCGAGAGGCCCAACAGCGTGTCAGCCGATCGCTTATTCCGCAATATACATGTGATATATATTCAGTGTATATCACATGTATATTGCTCTGTTTAACAGAACAATGGATGATTAACTTATCAAGTCATTGCATTTATTATTCACGGGATCTCTATCCCACCCTCCAAATAGTAAAAAGTAAGTGAGATAATATTTTTTGGATCGCTAATAATACTATTTAGCTACTATTTAGAATGTAATAAAAGCAGCAATCTTTTTATAGGGAGAAATATTTGGGCACAAATACCCCTAATTAGAACGCCAAAAAACTCTAAGAACAACTATTGAAATTTAAACATTTATCCTTTCAAACTTCAAAAATCATTTCTGGACTTTGAGTTCATATTGTGTTGAAATTTTGAATTCTTCAGTATTTTAGGTAAGAGTAATTTTTGTCTAAATATTTTTTCACATTAAAAGATAACAATGTGTTCGGTATTTTCAATTTTTTCATGTTCGTTCAGCCAAAAAATTTGAAAAATATTTTCTTTAAAAAAATAAATTTTAAAAATGAGAAAAAATGACTTCCCTAATGAAAGTAGGGAAAACAAATCTCCCAAGTAGCATCCAATCAACTACCCTACCACCACCAAACACCCACCCCACCCCACCCCACCAAACCCCAAACCACTCCCACCACCCTATGTACCCCCAAACAAAAAAAATTATTACTTTTAAAAAAAAAAAAAAATCCTACACTCCACCAAATTCTTTTTATTCTTAAAAAGTTTTAATTTTTTTTTGGTTTTCTACAACACCGCCCCCAAAAAAATTAAAAAGTTTTTAAAAAAATCGGTTTTCTACCCCCCCCTCTCTCTCAACTCACCTGGGTTTCTACACCCCTTCCAGTTGCGCCCCCAAAAAAGAAATAAAAAAAAAATTTACCTTGTTTTAAAAATGATTTTTTTTTAATTTTCTACACCACCAACCCCCCTCCCCCGGGCCCCATGTTGATGAAATGAATTAATTAGAAAGATTTATATTGTTTTGAATTTTTTTTCATAATTATAAATTTATATCAAAATTTTGTGCTGCCGTGTGATCAGAAGGTCATGAATTCAAGTCGTGAAAACAGTCTCTTGCATAAATGCAAGGTAAGACTGTAGAGGTCCGACCCTCCTCGAACCTCGCGCATAACGGAAACTTAGTACACCTGACTGTTTTTTTTATAAATTTATATCAAAATACTATAAATCAGAATATATGTTTTCAACATGATGCTTGTGAACTCTTTCTCAACTAGTCAACCTCACAATCTATCCGAGACAAGTGACTTTTTACCTTTTAATGAAATAATTTTTTTATTAATTTAGGTATCAAGAAGAAGGGGGGGGGGGGTGGATAGCGAAAATTGAACTGACACTTGTTGCATGAAAGAGACTCTATCACTAGATTATAAGGAAACTATAATGTAATAACCATTAATTTTATTCTGTCTTTGTGTAGGAAAACTACCTCTTTTAATTTCATTGTTGGATGCATAAAATGATAAAAATATAGTGTTTCTTATAACTCAATACTTATAAACGAGACTTTCTTAAAATCAATATCGTATTATAAAATTTATACATAGGACAAAGATTTTTGCCTAAATACAAATACAAAGGTCCGTGTTCTTTTTATCTTTATTTATCAACTTGGAAGGATCACAAATAATAAATGGGTCTAATTATTAGTCGCAATTTTGGTCCGCCTATGGCTATACCTCAAATCAAAAGTGTTATATTCATAGTATTATGTTTATAGCTATAATACCCTCACAACACCAACTAGCATAATAATATGGATGATTACATATAATTGAGCTAGTAAATTCGTTAGTTTTGACAGATACAATTTACACAAGTAAACGGACACACATTTTGACAAATTGAAAATTATATACGCTTAGTCAAATACTCAAATACGAAAAAACCACGAGTAACATTTATCCGGGGAACAAAAAACTTAAATTTTACAATAAAAAGGGTTGAAGAACCTTATGGCCAGAAAAACATACATCAATTCAGACATATTTTCTTCCTTTGTAACTGATAGTGAATATTCCATATATATTCACAATACATTCTGTAATTAATTTTAGTGTAATTAATGTAAAAGAGAGATCCTAATTCTATTAGGACTACAACTGTATACTCTCTATATATTACATTAATAAGAGAACTCCAGCAAAAAGATTTACATTATTCTACATGGTATCAAGAGCCAAAAATCCCTCCCTACCCTAAACCCTATTTTTCGGCCGCCATACCCTATATTTCCTCCCTTCTTCCGCCGCACAACAGTTGTATACCACCGGTATACCGCGGCTCCTCGCTGAAATACAACCAAACCAGCCCTCCTCCTTACATATCTCGTCGTGTACATCGAGTATATAGGTGATATTTAGCGATATACAGCCAAATCAGACCTCTTTTCTACCTATCTCGCCCATATACATCTTGTATACATGAGATATCCCCTATTCCGCCTCAAAATAGTTGTATACCTCCGATATACCACGGCTCCTCACTGATATACAGCCAAACCGACCCTCCTCCTTACATATCTCACCGTATACATCTTGTTTACAAGTGATATTTAGTGATACACAGCCAAATCAGACCTCTTTTCTACCTATCTCGTTCGTATATATCTGGTATATATGTGATATACACCTCACTCGTATCCCACATCACCCGAAAAGGCTTGTATACCGCTGATATACAACTGATATATGGCCCCAAACCCTATATACTACTACCAACTTTCGGATACCCTCATGGCGTTACCCGCGACCCACATATCTTCTTCCGCTTCATCTTCCTCAACATTCGTAGTCACAAATCTTCCTCGTGGAATTTGGGCCAACAATACATGTTAAGGTAAGGGTATTTTGAGAGTTTCAGACTTGTATTATGTTCGCCCTAGTTTTCGCTATATATAGACTAGGGGCGTCGTTTTCTTTCTTTGAGGTCGAGCAAGAGAGAAAAGAGAGAATTGTAAACTCAAACTCCCTATTTGATTATAGTAAAATATGCAGCGAAAAAGTGGACGTAGCTCTCGCATTGAGGGTGAACCACTATAAATCTGTGTGTGTTATTTGTTCTTCGCTTATTTATTATTTTCTGATTAGGTAGAATTTGAGACTCAAATCCTAACACACCCCTCCTCCGTCTCGGACGCACCATAATCATCATCCTCATCATCTTGGCATGCGTTTTGTTGCACTTCAGGTTTGTTCTAATTTCCTTCTATAAATTCTATATAAATTTCCCTTTTTAAAATTTTCTGTTTTCTCCATGTTGGTGACATAGGAATATATTTTTTGCTTAATATGATTACGTAAAATTGCATGCATGCATGTAATTTTTTGCTTCATTAATCTTCCATCTTTTATTTTCGTTGCACTATATTATGTATATATACACACATTTTTAATATGCATTTTTATCTTCTTCTTTTTTCAAAATTTGGTATCAAGAAAGATTTTTTTTATTTTGACTTAATAGGTTTTGTAATTGTTAAAAAGTTTTCTAATCATGTTAAATATCATGTACCACTAGATAACTTCATTATCATCCTTGACAAATGAAAGATTTTCACACATTTGCTTAGAATGTTGTTTGATTGGATTTTCAAAGATATTGATTAATAGGTGAATACTGTAATTAATTTATAATCTAATTAATAATTTAAAATATTTCTTTGATCAAAATCTATGTAATTATAGATTTAAAAAGTGAATCTACTTTGGTTTAGGTACGCCGTCCATCAGGGCGACCTCAAGGGATATTGAACATTGGTGTTGCAGTACTAGATAGTACTATGAGAAGTATGCCTTTGTATACTGAATTAAACAAATCAGCCGTTGGATATCGCGATTTGATGGACGAAAAACAGCTTCCTCACCACAACCCGAAAACAATCGGTGATAAAACCATCACCACCAACAACAACAATATCAACCAATAACAACGTGACTGTAGAGATTTGTTGAGTTCGTAAGCACATCGGAAGTTTAAATTTTTACTTACCCAACAATGATCCTGGCATGTCTTATACGATAATCATATAAAGTGTTCAAAACACGATAAAGAAAACTTACAGACTTTTGTATGCTGGATTCACTACTATGGTATCCACGCGAGTTGTCCCTCCGATTGCAAGTTCCAACTCCAGTGTATTTATATAACGAAGAACGCTAGGAATTCTTTTGTTAGAAGAGAGAAAGTAACTCAAGGCTCTAAGTCTTGAATCCTCTATTTTGTCTGAATGACTAACTTCATAATTATGGGGTTTGTGTTGTTTATATAGGAGTTCAGGACAAAATCTAAGCAGATTTAAAACAGAAAAATCTGGCCCATTTTAATGTTCAGTGGACCAGCCCAGCTAGTCCACTTCACACGTCCAAGTGGACGGCCAAGGTGCCGATTTTGGGCCATTAATTTCTGGCACAATTGTGTCCCTGTATTTGTCCGAGTACCCATATAATATATCCAACACATTTAATTAAATTCGAAATCCAATTTGACTTAATAGAATAATTTCTATCAAATAGAAATATTCCATAATTATTATAAATTAAATATCTCGATTCTAAATCGAATATTTAATATTTTTTCAATACATTCTTAGATCGAAGAAACAATCGCATATAGTGTGACCCTATAGGCTTTCACATATCGACATTAATCTAATTAAGGTCCATACGAAACTCCTAGACTGCGTCGTATGACGAACTCAATAGGTGAAGTACGTTTACATGAATCCATCAAACTTAACTTTTATGCGGAACTATAAATTCCTTTCATTCGCGACACACTCGATTAAGCTTAGGATTTGCCAAGTGTCTATCCAAATGGCTTAATCACTTTATCTCACATTTATTAGTTGACAACTAGACCATATTCTAAATATGTATCTTGCACTGGCCATTGACTTTAGTCAACCTAATAACATTGAGAACTTGAGTGTTCTCTCGAATTTTCAATCGAGGAATGAATCATATTCTTGGCTCAACTAACACCTTGATTTACATCTTGATGCACCCAACACAAGTCGTATCTTATCCAGAAGGAGTTTAAGCTTAGAACTTGATCAAAGTACATCATTATGCAAACAAGGTGTGTATTGACCTCATGTCAAAGGACCTTTACATTCCACACGCCGATAACACTATAGACATGTATAACAAATAGTTTATCGGCAGGGTATATCAATACTTCTCCAAAGTATCCATGTGTCTATCACGAGTAACCATTGCTCGCAGTTGTGAGAAATACTACATTCTCCAAGAATGTGATGCAGACCACATGTCGACTTATAGCATATCATCGATATCACATTCTCGATGATCATTAGTCGAGGCTATTTTGAGAGTTACATTCTATCATTAATATCTCACTCTATTAATGACAACGTAAGCCCAAGGGGTGCACATATATGAATAATTGTAAACAATCAAATAATAATTTAATAATTGCAAATGCCATAAATATTAATCTTATTAATAATATAAATGTGTAAAAGTACATTATGTCTCTAATATAGATTGTTTCTAAAACATATATACTTTCAGTGACCACCATAAAACTGATATTGCTACGTACGAAGAGTGAACGCGTCAAGTTCGACGATGATGTTCCAAAGGCAAATAATTCAAAAGTTGCAAAACCCTCAAAAAAGAAGGCGGCAAATTATGACAAAGAAAGTTCAATTATTAGTATCTCTTTGGAGCCTCCACCACAAATGATGGTGTAAAAGAAGGGCAAAGCAAGTTCTGATGATTAGTGGTGCTGAGTTAAAGGAGAAATCAAAGCCCAAAGATAAAAAGGGCAAAGCAGGCTCAGTTCTTAGTATAATAATGGGCAAAAAGAAGATAATAAAGCCCAAGCTCAAACTTATTGCTTTAGAACTTGAGAACAAAGACAACCCCACAAATGAAAAGAAGCAGGCCCATGACCCATCAACAACTAAAGTAGTTGATGAAAAATCTCTCACAAAGCCCAAAGGTCTCATAAACAAGTTGATAAGCCCAAAGAATCAATAAGTCATTGGAAAGCCCATTCCAAATTATAGTGGATATTAGTTTGGAGGACCAAAAGGGCCAGGACACAATGGAACAAAAGTTGGCTATATGGAGGAGACCAATAATAATGAAGGGGCTATGAGCCCATCAGTTGGCAGCAGATCATTATTTTGAAAAAAGCCCAAACCCAGGTCATATTTTTTTGAAGGCCCAGGTGGAATCAAATTGAATTCTGTAGCAAAGCCCATTTCCTTCGGTTGCTGAACACTAATGCTTTTCCACTATGCTTGTTTGTACTAATGGTTAATGAGCGACGGATTCAGGATTTAAATCAATGCATGTCAATACTATCGTACCATTTCTCTTTTGTGACAATGAAATTCGAGCTTACCATAAATATATTTGTTCTCCATATCTTTGTCACTGGCTTTTATCATTTTATTATTGTTAAATATTGGATTTGATTTTGGAATCAGCATTTTCTTTAGATAATGCCTTTTTTCCTAATTAGGTTTAAGAGATTGTTAAACAAAGGTAATATACATGTGATATACACTGAATATACAGCAGTATATATCACAGGTATACAAAGCGATAGGATGGCAGCCCAAATAGAGTAGTGGCGGCCCAACAGAGGCGAAAATGGCCCAACTCGTCCAGGCGATCCAGTACTAGGGCAGCAAAACAATGGACATAGTTGTATATTAAGGAAAGTATATTGTGTGTATATTGTAGTATATTTGTTACCTAGATTATGATATACTCTTACCATATTTAGGATATACACATACCATAATTGTATAGTTAGAATTATGGTAGAATAAGGTTTTAGAAATATAATAGGAATAGAATTCTCCTATTTTGTAACTTGTATATATATATATCTATTCAATCAATGAAAATAATCAATGGGATTATTTCTTTCATGGTATCAAGAGACTAGGTTTTACAAAAAAATTTCTCTCCCTAAATTTTTTGACCTTCTCGGCCGAGAACCCCCCCCCCTCGGGTTTCTCTCCCAAATTTCGTCTTCCGCTCTCAAAAACCTCTCTTAAATTTCCCCTCCTTCTTTGTTCTTTCAATATGTCTAAGCACAATTATCACCCTGCTCTCACAGTTTCCAATATCAAGAGATGTATCCCTATTGTCCTTGAGATGGAAAACGTCCAATATGCGACGTGGGCGGAGTTGTTTAAAATTCACGCTATCTCTTATCAAGTTCTTCATCACATCATTCCTCCCACTAGACCCCTTCCTGCAGAGGATCCTGAGTTATGGATTACACTTGATGCTACCGTTCTCCGGTGGATCTACGCCACTATTTCGGTGGACCTTCTACAGACGATTATTGAGCCGGATACCACGGCTATGGCTGCATGGAATAGATTGCGTGACATATTCCAAGACAACCAACATTTCCGTGTCGTCACACTCGAGCAGGAATTCTCTCTCGTTCGAATGGACGAATTTCCGAACGTTTCTGCATATTGCAAGAAACTAAAGGAGTTGGTGGATCAACTCTGTAATGTTGGCGCACCAATAACGAATAATTGTCTAGCTCTACAGTTGGTTGCCGGTCTTTCAGAGGCCTATAATGGTGTTGGAACTCTCCTTCGCCAAAGCAACCCTTTTCCCGACTTCTATCAAGCCCGCTCCATGCTTACGTTGGAAGAAGCCGGTTTGGCTAAAAAGGCGGCTACCGGAGCAAGCCAGTCGTCATGGTGGCGTCCTCTCCTAGTCCTTCGTGTTTTGTTAATAATTCGGGCCAAAACCATAATAATGGTGGCGGCAGGAATAATCGCAAGAATAATAACAAAAATCGCGGGGGCAAACGCGGCGGTTCTAGTGGCGGTTCCGGTGGTCAGTAAGCAGGCGGTGGGTCCCATCCAGTGAATAATGGCCCACCACCCCCCTAGACCCAGCAGTGGGGCCCATGGCGATTGGTGGGCAAGGCGTGGGGCAAAGAAATTTACAATCATGCGATGAATTCTAGTGGCGCTGGTCGCAACGATCGAGGCCCAACACCCGGTGGTGGCCCGGCCAGCGGCGAATAAAGAATACGGCCCGGCTCACACGAATAGGAGTTCTTGGGCCCCGACCTCCGCAAGCCCATCATGCATCAGGTCCTACTCATACCGATATCGAGGCCGCGATGCACACGTTGGGATTGACTCAACCGGACCCAAATTGGTATATGGACACCGGGGCCACTACTCACATGACTTCCGAATCGGGTACTCTCTCCTCTTATTCCAATTTGAGCACCCCTCGGGGTATAATTGTTGGTAATGACAACTCTATTCCAATTCAAGGTTATAGTCAGAAAACGTTGTCTCCCCCCAATCCACCCCTTCTCTTGAAAAATACTTTTCATGCTCCTAAATTGATTAAAAATTTAGTGTCTGTCCAAAAATTCACTATTGACAATTCTGTTTCCGTTGAATTTGATCCTTTTGGTTTCTCTGTGAAGGATTTCAAGACGGGGAGTCATCTCATGAGGTGTGATAGTAGGGGGGATCTGTATCCTATCATGCCTGGTTTCAGTCCATCGAGTCAAACCTTGCCATCAGCTTTTGCAGCCATCTCTCCTTCCATGTGGCATGCTCGTCTGGGTCATCCGGGATCTTCTATTTTATCCGTTTTAGATTAAAAAAATAGCTTTATTTCATGTAAGGGTACGAGTCGTACTCCACTTTGTCAGTCTTGCTCCTTAGGGAAAAGTGTTAAGTTGCCATTTGTAGACTCCAATTCTCATACTTCAATGCCATTTGATATTATTCATAGCGACTTATGGACGTCTCCTGTTCTTAGTTCATTGGGTCATCGATTTTATGTTCTCTTTTTAGATGATTATTCTAGATTTTTGTGGACGTTTCCAATTGCGAATAAATCACAAGTGTTTTCCGTCTTCATCAAATTTAGAGCGTTCATTCGTACTCAATTCGAAAGAGAAATAAAAAATATTCAATGTGATAATGGGAAAGAGTATGACAATAGGGAGTTTCGGGAATTCTGTGCTAATAATGGGATAAATTTTCATTTTTCGTGTCCTCATACATCTTCACAAAATGGGAAAGCCGAACGCAAAATTCGTTCCATAAATAACATTGTCCGAACTCTATTAATGCATGCCTCCATACCTCCATATTTTTGGCATCATGCTCTACAAATTGTCACATATCTTCTTAACATAATTCCTTCTAAAGGTCTGACATATTCTTCCCCCCTCAAAATCCTATATAATAAGAACCCTTCTTATTCTCATCTTCGGATTTGGGTGCTTGTGTTATCCGTTATTCCCATCCACCACAATTAACAAACTTCAAGCTCGGTCTACCCCGTGTGTATTTTTTGGGTTATCCGTCGAATCATCGTGGTTATAAGTGTTTTGATTTATCCTCCAAGAAAATCATAATTAATCGCCATGTCATTTTTGATGAAACCCAATTCCCTTTTACGAAAGTTCATACTCCCGAGCCTAAGTCGTATAATTTTTTGGATGACCAAATATCCTCGTATATTATTCAGATTCTTTTGGACATCTCCCGCACCCAAAATCCTCCAAAGAGCCCACCGCCACGGACCCACAAGATGCCCGTAGCAACATCTTTGACCATCGAAGCAGTTCCGGCAATTGGGCCACCCAACCCACTCGGATCTGGTCCAGGCAGCGAGTCCCTTTATCGATTTGGGCCAAGAGCCCATCACCGCGGCCGACCCGAGCCCAGAAAACTCCCAAAATTCCCTCAATTCTTCCTCGAGTCATAGACCAGTCACTCATAGTCAGCGGGGTATTTTTACACCTAAAAGACATTTTAATTTACATTCTGATGTCTTTAAATCTCCTTTGCCCCGCAATCCTGTGTCCGCATTAAATGACCCTAATTGGAAAATTGCTATGACTGATGAATATAATGCTCTTATTGATAATAAGACGTGGGAGTTGGTGCCCCGTCCATATGGTATTAATGTTATCAGGTCTATGTGGATTTTTGCTCATAAGGAGAATTCAGATGGGTCATTTGCTCTACATAAGGCGAGACTTGTAGGTGATGGTAAGACTCAGCAGGTTGGGATAGATTGTGGTGAGACGTTTAGTTCGGTGGTCAAACCGGCTACCATTCGCACTGTGCTTAGCTTGGCTCTTTCAAAGACTTGGCCAATTCATCAGTTGGATGTCAAGAATGATTTCCTACATGGTGATCTCAAGGAAACAGTCTATATGCATCAGCCGTTGGGTTTCAGGGATCCACACTGTCCTCATAATGTATGTTTGTTGAAGAAGTCCTTATATGAGCTTAAGCAGTCTCCAAGGGCCTGGTACACGAGGTTTGCTGACTTTGTTTCAACTATTGGGTTCACTCACAACAGGTCAGATAATTCCTTGTTCATATACCGATGTGGTTCGTCCTTGGCCTACATTCTGTTGTATGTGGATGATATCATCTTGACTGCCTCTTCCGATACCTTGCGCCAGTCTATCATGACCATGCTCAGTTCTGAGTTTGCTATGAAAGACTTGGGGCCTTTGAGTTATTATTTGGGGATTGCCGTCAAACGTCATTCAGGTGGCTTGTTTTTGTCTCAACGAAAGTATGCTGCTGAGATCATAGAGAGGGCTGGGATGTCATCCTGTAAGTCCACTTCCACGCCAGTTAATGCAAACCCAGAGCTAAGTGCCGCAGCAGGTGCACCATACGAGGACCCAACCCGCTATCGTAGTCTGACAGGGGCCCTCCAGTATCTTACCTTTACTAGACCGGATATTACGTATGCGGTTCAGCAGGTGTGTTTATTCATGCATGATCCCAGGGTTGAGCACATGAATGCAATCAAACGCATCATTCGGTATATTCAGGGGACACTAGACTATGGGTTGCACTTGTATCCTTCATCTACATCCACACTTGTCTCTTACACGGATGCTGATTGGGGTGGTTGTCCCGATACCAGACGGTCGACTTCTGGCTACTGTATGTTTCTTGGCACCAACTTGGTCTCTTGGTCGACAAAGCATCAGGCAACGCTATCACGCTCAAGTGCAGAGGAAGAATATCGAGGGATAGCGAATGTGGTCTCCGAATCATGTTGGCTACGCAATTTGCTTTTGGAGCTTCATTGTCCCATTCAGAAGGCAACCTTGGTATATTGCGATAACATTAGTGCCATCTACCTTTCAGGTAACCCAGTTCAACACCAACGTACTAAGCATATCGAAATGGACATTCACTTTGTCCGTGAAAAGGTTGCAAAGGGTCACGTTCGCGTATGCCATGTCCCGTCTCGTTATCAAATTGCAGACATCTTTACAAAGGGTCTACCAGCGGTTCTCTTTGAAGATTTTAGGGCGATCTCGGCGTTCAAGACCGCGCTATGATCAAGGTGTTAAATAAAGGTAATATACATGATATACACCGAATATACAACAAGATATATCATGTATACAAAGCGATGAAACGATGGCAGCCCAAAGAAGAGAGCGGCAGCCCAATGAGGCGGCCCAAATGGCCCAACTCGTCCAGGCCAGTCACGGTACTAGGGCAGCAAAACAGTGGACATAGTTGTATATTAAAGAAAGTTTATTGTGTGTATATTGTAGTATATTTGTTACCTAGATTAGGATATACTCTTACCATATTTAGGATATACACATACCATAATTGTATAGTTAGAATTATGGTAGAATAATGTTTTAGAAATAAAATAGGAATAGGATTCTCCTATTTTGTAACTTGTATATATATCTATTCAATCAATGAAAATAATCAAGGTGATTATTTCTTTCAGAAATATCTGGTGAGCAGCATGATAAACAAATTTCATGAGGTTTAACTATAGTAGCATGATTGATGTTTAGCATGTTGATATAAGTCTTGAATATTGGGTGATAAAACATCTTTTATAAGTATCTTATACGTTTTAAGTTTTTTTGCTCATTAAACAACACAACACTTTTTAAGTCAAATGCTTAAATGATTTTTCGACTATTATGTCTTCTAAGTTCCACTTTTTGGTCCCTGAAGTTGTTACATCAATATTCTGTCAATTTTACTTCAGGGAGGGAAATGTTTAGTTTACACTAATTGTCATTATTTTGTTAAAAGAACATAAAAAGAATTGAGAAGAAATTAAAAAAATTAAAAACAAAGTTGCAACATTTATTTCTCTTTTCTTTATCAATAATCTTTGCTAAGTACCCCCTAATTTTATTATTTTAGATGACTATCTTTTATCAGAAGTTAATTGGCAAATTAGATATATAAAAAGAACTATCAATACCAGACATATACTATATAGGAGATCATAAAGTGTGTGTTTTTTTGAATCTCTTTGTTTGAATTCTTGACTCCGTCACTACAGATAATATTTTTTGAATGAAAACAATAAAATAAAACAATTTGAAGTTAAAACTAATTCATGAATGTTTTAAAACCATTCTGCGATGTTGCTCAAAGAAGAGCAAAAGTTGGTGAATGCTAAAAGAAAAGATGCATAAATAAATACTACTTACTATTTTAATACACAAAGATTTAAAAATTCTGAAAATGAGTAGAAAAGAAAGAAGGCGTGGAGGAAGGTGGTGACAAAATGATTGTTCGTATCTTCAAATTTCAGCTCTCGAATTATGAAGAATATCCTCCTCCTATTGGGTCCCTTTGTTTTTCTGAAGTACACTTTTTTATTGCTTAATTATACATATTTTATTTTAAAAGTAACAACAAATGAAAAAACAGAGAGAATAAGAAAAAAGAAATTTGTCTTTTATCTTGATTGGTTCAAAGAACAAAAAAGAAAGTGCGCGATAAAACAATTAAGTTAATCAACATTATATTTCTAAACTTGAGAATTGCTAATATTGTTTTAGCTTTAATGCTTATGTTTTTGCAAATAATATTGTTGATGAGCTTAACGAATTAAAATTACACTATAATAATTCTGTTAATAACTAAATTAGATATCTATTATCTTCCCTACCAATCTCTCATCCAAGTTAAAGTTCATGTTGTTTATTACTCCCTATGTCCCAAAATACTTGTTGCATTACGTTTTTCAAGAATCAAACTATAATATAAAAAGAATTGCAAATTATAGTACTTTCGTATAATTTTCGAATATCTAAAATTTTAATTTTAAAATATTAAATTAATCTAATCTAATTTAGTTTTAAAATTTAATTAAATTGACTTTTAAAAAGAAAAACATGACAAGTATTTTGAGACGGAGGGAGTAGTAACTTTCTAAGAGACTTCCTACGTTTCACTTTGTTTTACACTATATTTTAGTAATCTATTCCGAAAAGAATGATACAATATATTTTTAGATTTTCTTAATGAAAAACTAGCTTCTATAGCCATACAAATATATAACATGTTTAATATTATAAATTTAAAAATCATACAACACATAAATATTATGGTATGCTTCATATCATACATACAAAAAAAATTTATTTTTAAAATTTTATATCGTGCCAAACTACGCCAAACAAAATGCAGACCGGGGAGTATGTCTACGTAAAGTCGATGTTGAAAGAGAAATGTTATATACTCCTTTAACCAGCTTTTGGTGTTTGGCTGCTATTTGAAGAATAGTTCCTACCATTAAAAGTGAAAAAAGAAAAAGGAGAAAACAACTTGTGACAAAGTTAAAGAAAAACAAAAAAAGGTAATCAATATTCACCTCTACTTAATTTGATGTATACACAAATTGACAGTACTTGCTTTGAAGCAAAGAAAAAATATATGGTTTCTTGATACCTTCTTTTCAGGCAAATGTAATGAGAGAAACGAATTTAAAATTTAATTTCTATGAATTTAAAATTTAAGATTTTTAATATGGAGCATCGTTGTATTTTTAAAATTATGAATTAATTTAGACATGTTTGTTATGATTTTAAAAAAATCTACACACAAATTTATACTCTCCCCGTCTCAATTTATGTGATGTACTTTCATTTGACACACACTTTAAATAAAGGAAAGACTTTTGAATCTTATGGTCTAAAATAAGCAAAAGATATTTGTGTGGTTATAGATCATTTCGTTTTGTGTAAAAGATAAAGTTTAAAATTAAATTGTTGTCCAATAAGAAAATATGTCATTCTTTTTGGACGGACTAAAAATAAGAGTAAATTATTCTTTTTGAGACAGAAAAAGTATTTCGTATCGTAAGTATTGATTTCATAAAAACCCAAAATCATAATGTTACGTTACTAGTCATAGGCGGAGCTAGCAGAAGACTCGCGGGTTCAGACAAACTCAGTAATCTTAATCTAAATTATGTATAGATTTATCTTAAAAAAATAATTAAATATGTATAAATTAATAATTTAGAACTTAATTGAATTAAAATAATCCATTCGAATCATGAGTCCGCTTGTGTTACCAGTGTGTATGGAATAGTTGTATTATGATTGTTACTAACCAAAAAGGTGAACCAATGCAATGAACAATTGAAAGTTTTATATAATTAGTAGCAAAGGTGAAAAAAAAAAAGATAAGGTCCGATAGTAGCCTTTTATAAGGTAGAAATTAGTATATCGGATTGTTTTTTTACATAGAGAAAACAAGAGAGTGAAAATCAAACTCACACATTATCGCATGAAAACTTCATTAATATTACTACTAAACTAATCAAAGTCATACTTATAACATGGAAAACTCCATCAATATTTACTAAACTGTACTAGTAAATTTGGCACCTGTTGACTTTAATCGTGTATATGCTTCTCTTGTGAAGTATAAGTAACCTATTCTAATTAGTCAAAGATTAAAAATATATTTTCAACATAAAGACAAACCAAAAAT
This sequence comes from Anisodus acutangulus, assembly GCA_029783415.1. NCBI lineage: Eukaryota > Viridiplantae > Streptophyta > Magnoliopsida > Solanales > Solanaceae > Anisodus > Anisodus acutangulus. The sequence continues at coordinate 2,274,774 of CM056509.1, forward strand.
GCCTTTACTGGTCTAAACTAGGAGTGGCCAGTGGGCCGGGCTCGGGTCTGGCGGGCCGGGTCTGGCGGGGTCGGGGCGGGACCGGAGAAGGGGAGGGATCGGGTCTGGCGGGCTCTGGCGGGGTCGGGTCTGGCAGGACTGGAGCAAGTCCCGTCCCAATCCCGATCCCGTCGGGCTCGGGTCGGGGTCGGGGTCGAGAGCGGGATCTGACGGGTTTCATTTTTAATAACATATGTATAAAAAACTCAATAAACAAAAATAAGATAGTGTAATAAAAACATCCAAAGAAATTTGTTTTTGTGCCTCTTATATTATTTAATAGACATATGATTTTTTGTAATACAAATACAATTGTCTAAAATCTAAATTGCAACTTTGTGGTGTTGTCCAAAGAGTTACAAATTACATAATAAAATTACAATTAAAAATTACATTCTCAAAAAAACACATTCTAATTGCTTGATTTCATGTGTGGTTCTTGATTTGGAATTGATATTTGTTGGTCAAATTGATCCACGTCGCTTCCACTACCTTCGGTTAAGATTTCGTTGTAGTTTTCATCATCTTCTTCGTTGATCTCGGTTGACACGCACCTTCTCCGCTCCTCATTATCCAATCTCACGAATAATCACGCAATTTCAGTGTCTCCGGCTAATGAGTGTCTGTGGTCTCCTATTTGATATCTGCCTTTCTGAAAAAGCGCTTTGGGCCAGTTGGCGGCGGCAGATGTTCAAAACATCTCGAGCCACCAATGAAAGTGTCGGAAGGTCTTCTCGTTCCACTCAGTATTTAAACCAAGTCTTCATGTATCATCTTCATTGATAACTTCTTGATCTGATGCGAACCACCTGTAAAACAAAATATCCAACTAGCTAATTTGGTTAGTAGTAGAGAGTACGACCGCACATTCTATTTAAAGGGCTTTCAATGGAACACCCTTGAAACAACATGTCTTTGTGAGGTTGTATTGAAGATGAAAGAAGATGGTATGGAGTGGGTAAGTTACTAGCATTTTCTTGTTGATAAAATCTATATATATTTTTGCATTGGTGTTCTCGCTAGACAATACTTCTTCTTTAGTTTGTTCAATAGGTGGTGGGTGATTTAGATTTTGGGACTTGGAGGTGGTAGTACTTCTATACAATCGTAAATAGTTTCAATTAGTGATTTAAATACCGTCTATTTTAATAGTAGGATTTAATCTGAGAACCAATAATATAAATAGAGGAATAGGAATAAAATATTTTTTTATTTTGAGAAATATTTTTAATAAGCTGCCTTATAAGCTGGTTTTCCATATATTCACTAAGTAATAAAAATATTAGAGTTATATAAAATAACATAGTTGAAATAGTAGGATAATATATACCGAAAAAATTCTTTTGTTGCTTGAAAAATTTCTCTAAAAATACAATAAGTTAGGAAATTTTTTCCCAATCACTATCTAAAATCATATCATTTGGCTTTTATTATGAGGAGTTAAAAAATAAAGTTATAGGTAATCTATAGTCATAAGCAACAAGTAGTTGCTCGTATAAAGAATTCCACCTAGTAGATACTTCTTGTGGAATTTTCTAAAGGTGATCCACAATCATGACAAATTTTTTTATATTCTTTTCTACGTTGTACTTTATTACTTTTAAAAATAAAGTTTATAGCAAATTATATTTTACTAAGAATGTCTTCAAAAGTGATAGACCATCCTTTACAATTAAGTTATATATATAGCACGCACATTTTATATGAAAATGGTCTGGAAAGAGACGGAGTTAAACTATTTTTAAAATTGTAATTGCGTAATTGTTATTAGAAGCGTTATCTAATGTAATAGTCATAATTTTATCGGTAATTAGTAATAATCGCACACTTGATAAATATTTTCTGCAATAAAAGTACCAGTGTGCCTATCATCTATATATCTATACGCTAAAATACATTTTTGCATAGACCATTTATAATCTATCAATGACAAGTTACAGTTAAATAATCATGGCCGTTAGTACTACGACCTATATCAGGCGTTGATGGATACTTTGCCATTAAAATGATATAATGAAAAACGTAAATATTGTTGATATTCATGCGCGAATTTAAATACATCTCTCTTAACAGTTGATCTAGGAAAACCGTTAAAAGCAGGATTATATATATCTCTAATGTAATGAATAAAACCGGGAGATGAAGGAAATGAAAAAGGCAAACCCTCCACAGCAACTAATTTTGATATTGCTTCCCTATCTCTATGTTTATTGTATTTAGAGCCTACAATTCCCCCCGTCATAGGGTTAATTTGACCCTGTACTTGGTCCGGGACAGTATGTCGATGTATGTGAACACTTGTCAGATGGGCGGCGTTCTTTTAGGTTTTGAAGCTTTGTGTGGGCATACCTAGTGGATGAACACTTACTACGTGTCTAATTAAACCCCCGTCCCACCAGTGACCTTTTCCGATTTTAAATTTTAAAACATTTTTACAAATTTTACATATGGCTACTTGATTCTCTCGTCCCTATCAAAAATGTCCATGCATCTGATTTTAATGGTCGTTTCTTGGACCTCGTCTCATACTAGGGAATAGGAGATATTTAGGTTGAAGGTGCACTAGTGGGTGTGTTGTCATCAACATTAGTGGGTATATCATCTAGATCATAAATCTAAATTAAAGTCTTCTTGAGTTCCGAGAAAATAGCTCTGGTCTAAATCTAATGGTATTGTAGGAAAATGTTGAGTATCAACAAAATCATCATGTGTAGGAATAAGATGACTAGAAGTACCCTTGCACTGGTAGCCCCTACTAGAAGAAGCACCCTTACCCTTACCCTTAAACATACCTTTTAATCCTTCCATTTTAATTATGATAATAAATAAATAAATAAATAATTAAAGACAATAAAATTAAGTGATCTAAACTAAATAAGCAGGACAATAATAATTTAATGAAGGAGCGAATGTACCACCTGCCCTTGAAGCATCGTCGGCGATATGTCGAAGGTTGAAAATTGAAACTTTGCTCGATGGAAGATCCTCAAGCTAGTTGCCAACTTCACTACCAATTTCCAAATGAATAAATAAAATTGAATATTTAGCAAACAATGTAGACTTGTAAAGAGATATATTGAGAAATTAGAGAGATTGTAGGAAGATTTGTGAGAAAGATGAAGAGAAAATGAGTTATTTATAGTTGAAAAATTGGGTTAAAGTGTAAATATAATAACTTATGGGTTAAAAATAAATATTAAGGGGGTAGGGGTTGGGGAGGAGGGGCTAAAATGGCCGTTATTATGACCATTTTTAGATTATGGTCGTTGGTGCAACAACCATTTTGCAAAGGGGCGGGAGTCGGGGTCGAGGTCGGGGTCTCATGGGAGGCGAGACATCGTCCCGTCCGGATTCGAGTCCCGCCCGTAGAATTTTTTTTTTTGGCGGGGTCGGGCGGACCGGGCGGGTCGGGTCGGCCCATGTAGCCAGCCCTAGTCTAAACGAGGTGCTAATTAATTAAGTCCTAAAATTTATAATATAATTTTAATTTTTTTATTTTATTTTTAATGAAAATTTTGTATCGTCATATAATGGTATGTATTGTCCTACTTAGCCCAACAAGCTTCCCAGATTTATCCCTTGAACTACGTTATTATTGAGCTCAAAAATCCATATATCATGTGATTCATTTTACTTTCTCATTCTGTGAGAAATTAGCTTAAGAATATCATGTACATGCTTCTTGCATAACTTTTGTCAACCTAGAAACCCTTCGTCCTATGTGACTTGTAGTGTGACTAAAGAGGTGTCAAAATATAAAGAAGTAAATATATAAAAAAGATAAGAAAAGTTTGTATATATCTTTTCTCGATAATAAGTTCATATTTAAAATCACGAGTTTTATGGTATATTTAAGATCGTAAATTATCATTTTTTTTAAATTTGTTTCTTAAACTCAATATATGGAGTTAAACTGCAAAAGATGAATTTAAACGAGGCAATATATAATTTTGTATTTTAATTAGCCAAATATCAAAATTAATTCATAAAACAACTTTTTTCAACATAAAAACATAACCACAAATGTTTTGCTGGTCCTAATGGGTGCTAAGTCCTAAGCTGTCTCAGACTATCAGCTAACTGAAAGGAAATGTGGGTCCTACAGGTACAAAGCCTCCCGGTCAGCCGCGCTCTCTGTCGGCATACGTGGCAGTATGACATGCTCTAAGTCACGTGACTTTGAGCCCCACTTTGTCGGCTTGTCCCTATGATGCGACAAGCTTTTGCTTTTTTGGAGGGATTATCCATTATCAATTTCTCGTCTCTCCCGATATTTTCAATTTGTTGTCACAATCATTTTTTTTCTTACTTTAGCAAGCACGATAAAAAAGAACTAAAAGAAAAAAAGTGTTTTACTTTTATTTATATTCTTCCACATTTTCGTTTCTGTTAAATAAGGCAATATACACACAATATACATGTGTATATTGCCTTATAAATCATCTCTTATTCTATCATAATTCTAACTCTACAATTATGGTAGTGTATAATCCTAATTTAGGTAACAAGCTATGTGAATTTTTGCTCATAAGGAGAATTCAGATGGATCATTTGCTCGACATAAGGCGCGGCTTATGGGTGATGGTAAGACTCAGCAGGTTGGGATAGATTGTGGGGAGACGTTTAGCCCGATAGTCAAGCCGGCTACTATTCGCACTGTGCTTAGCTTGGCTCTTTAAAAAAACTTGGCATATTTATAAGTTGGATGTCAAGAATGCTTTCCTACATGGTGATCTCAAGGAAACAATCTATATGCAACAGCCATTGGGTTTCAGGGATCCCAACCGTCCACATCATGTCTGTTTGTTGAAGAAGTCCTTATATGGGCTTAAGCAGTCTCCACAGGCCTGGTATACGAGGTTTGTTGACTTTGTTTCGACTATTGGGTTCACTCACAGCAGGTCAGATAATTCATTGTTCATCTACCGCCGTGGTTCGTCATTGGCCTACATTCTGTTGTATATGGATGATATCATCTTGACTGCCTCTTCCGATGCCTTGCGCCAGTCTATCATGACCATGCTCAGTTCTGAGTTTGCTATGAAAGACTTAGGGCCCTTGAGTTACTTTTTGGGGATTGCTGTCAAACGTCATTCAGGTGGTTTGTTTTTGTCTCAACGAAAATATGCTGCTGAGATCATAGAGAGAGCTGGGATGTCATCCTGTAAGTCCACTTCCACTCCAGTTGATGCAAAACCCAAGCTTAGTGTCGCGGCAGGTGCACCATACGAGGACCCGACCCGCTATGGCAGTCTTGCAGGGGCCCTCCAGTATCTTACCTTTATCAAACCAAATATTACCTATGTTGTTCAGCAGATGTGTTTATTCATGCATGATCCCAGAGTTGAGCACATGAATGAAATCAAACGCATCATTCGGTATATTCAGGGGACACTGGATTATGGTTTGCACTTATATCCTTCATCTACATCCACATTTGTCTCATACACAGATGCTGATTGGGGTGGTTGTCTCGACACCAGACGGTCGACGTCTGGCTACTGTATGTTCCTTGGCAACAACTTGGTCTCCTGGTCAGCGAAGCGGCATGCAACTCTATCACGCTCAAGTGCAGATGCCGAATATCGAGGGGTAGCAAATGTGGTCTCCGAACATGTTGTCTACGTAATTTGCTTTTGGAGCTTCATTGTCCAATTCAGAAGGCAACCCTAGTATATTGCGATAATATTAGTGCCATCTACCTTTCAGGTAACCGGTTCAACACCAACGCACTAAGCATATCGAAATGGATATTCACTTTGTCCGTGAAAAAGTGGCTAGGGGTCACGTTCGAATATGTCATGTCCCATCTCGTTATCAAGTTGCAGACATCTTTACAAGGGGGCTACCCGCGGTCCTGTTTGAAGATTTTAGGGACAATCTCAGAGTTCGAAGACCACCCGCAATGACTGCGGGTGTGTGTTAAATAAGGCAATATACACACAATATACATGTGTATATTGCCTTATAAATCATCTCGGATTCTGCCATAAGTGGGCTCTCGGTTTTTGGTATATTATGGTAATGGACAATGTAAGAATATTGTATATTAGGAAAATATATGTGTAGTTTATTGTAATGTATTTGTTACCTAAATTAGGATTATACACTACCATAATTGTAGAGTTAGAATTATGGTAGAATAAGATTTTAGGAATAGGAATAGGATTCTCCTATTTTGTAACTTGTATATATACCTATTCAATTAATGAAAATAATTAAGGGGATTATTTCTTTCAGTTTCACTTTCTTTAGGCACATAAATTTTAAAGATAACTATTAGGGATGGTAGTGAATTGGTAACGGATAAGTATTCCTCCACCTTTAACTAGAGATTATGAATTTAAATTTTTAAATATGATAAATTTAAATTTTATCAAATCCTAATATAAACACCGAACTAAGAATCTTGAAAAAAGAAATTTTAGAGATTGGAGTTGATGGTTCACAATTATATTAGGACCTATTTGGTTAGATAATAATAATTTAAAGAATACCGGTACTTAGATGAAAACGCTTGATCTATGATTTTAGTTGAAAAACAAAAGTTTTGAAATGAAAACCAATCCGTAATTAGGTTCTTGCAGTTTAACACAATGTTCTCTAGTATTTGTTTTCAAAAACAAACGAACAAGAAACAAAAATGTGTTTGATATGACAAAAAACTTTTTTCCTCAAGGCAATATTTTTCTAGTTGAGAAAAAATGACTTAATTATATATATATATATATATATATATTATATGTGGAACCTATTTTTTATTATGTATATCCCAACTTTTATTCAATTTATTGTGTCAATTGCGAATCAACAGTCAACAGTAGTTAGGTATTATTATATTAATCTTTTATTAGTATCCAAAAATCTTACCAAAATATTTACTTTTACACAAACATAGACCTTGTACAAATTATTATATGCCATATACTTTTATAGGCAAATAATTTGCAAACTGATTTTTAGGATAACATTGGAATTTGGAACTATGAATAGGCTTAGCTACTTACTAATGTTAATAATAGCCTATTAATATTTTTTTCTTACTCACTGTTTATACAAAACCAAAATAATCTGTAGTAATCCAGAATAAGCTATTTCTAATGTTAATATAAAAGTTGTTTTTTAAAACAATATAATATTGGTATTACAATAGAGGTCTATTTTAGAAATGCAATACAACTATTGATCGTTTTGTTCCTTTTTTATCCAACATTTCTATGTCGAAATATTTTTCTCTCTTTTGTTTTGTTTTTATGTTACTATATTCAAAACTATTACTCCATAACAATTCACCTATTTATTGTTCTTATTCTTTTTTTGTCCCTCGATTGACCCACTAATATTATTATGTTTATTGTCTCTTTTGTTCAATTTCCTAATAAAATAACGAAATTATCTAATGGTGGCCCCAAGTTGGGATTCTTGATCCCTGAAAATTTTGGACTTCTGGGATTGTAGATCTAAAGTATTACTCTCTCCGTTTCAAATTATTTATCGTTGTTACTAAAAATAGTTATCTCAAATTATTTATCATTTTAGAAGTTTCAGACATAATTAATTAATTTTTCTCTATTTTACTCTTGTCATTGATGAAAATAACATATAAATAAAGTAAACATTTAATAGAGAAATTATAACTTAGACATAAATAAGGATAAAGTAGGTCAAATACTCCTCCTAATTAATATTTATTTTTAATGGACGTGTAAATAAAAAAGTGACAAATAATTTGAGACGGAGGAAGTATATTGTTAGTATCATATTCCTACCTTTTTTTAATTTATCGAACGTAATAGAATAATAAATAAAACAAAGAGAGAAGCAAAAAGAAAAAAAAAACAATGCATTGTTGAGAACTGAGTAGCAGTTCGAGGAAAAAGTGCTATTTTGATTCTATAATAAGATTCAATTCCACTAAGTCATTTCATTTGTGGTGGGAAAAAAACAAATATTTTTGTATTATTCCTTATTTAGACCTTCTTCACCTTCTCACAAAGAAAATTTTAACCAAAAAAAAGTGACTCCCTCCAATTCATATTATCTTTCTTTTAAGTTCTTTAGGTTTTATACCCTCATTAAGAAAAAATAATAGTCTTAACTGTAAGAGTATTTTAAATACCCTTCACTTCTCTTGTAAATATCTCACTCGATTAACATTCAACCTATTGAAGCAATTAATAAGGATATATTTGAAGTGGAGTCTTGGAGTAATTGGTAAAGTTGTTGACATATGACCTGGAGTTCACGAGTTCAAGCCGTGAAAACAATTTTTTTGCAGAAATGCAAGGTAAGACTTTGTACAATAGACCCTTGTGGTCCGGCCCTTCCCCAAACATCGCGCATAGCGGGAGCTTAGTGCATCAGGCTTCCCTTTATATTTGTATAAAAATTACTCTATAACTTCTTATTTTCTTATAACATTAAATATTTGAAAATAAAATTAATTTAATAAAATGACTAATATTTAGGAGTTAGGAGTAGAGGGATATTTATCCATGTTTTTCATTTTAATTTGGAGAGAGAAAAAGAGAAACCAAAAGCATGGAGAAGCAAAAAAATTGAATAATTAATATTAGCAACGTGTTTTTTTTTTTGCCTTGTGAAAGGACTCAACCTGTAGACACTAACCATCGTTTTTCATGCTAAAGATGACAACTAAGCTTGATTAAGATTTTCTTAACCTTTATTTGTTTAAGTATTGACAAATGCTTTATTAAGATTATAGGCAAAAGTCTTCTAAATTTTCTTCCTTAGTCTTCATCATGAATATGACACTTTGTCTTTCTTTTTTCCCCTCTCTTCCTTTTTCACTTGCTTTCTTCTTTTCTTTTCTTTTCTTTTCTTTTCTTTTGCTTTTCATGATTCTCTGAAGTTATTTGTTTTCTTTTACGCATTAATGTCAATAAGATGTAGGAGTATATGATAAGAAATTACAGGAAATATTTGCAATTTGTTCCTTTCGTATATATGATGCAACTAATTTAATCTTTTGCAATGAGGTTATAGAAATTGATTTTTCTTATGATATTTGATGGAGACAAGAAACGATATGAATATTGAACATTTATATAGTTGATTTTAATTTATTTAAGATTGAAGCGCAACTAATATTTTTATTATGATGTAACATTAATTAAGAAGAAAAAGTGATTTAACCAACTTATACCGTACTTATAAGAGATTTCTCTTGTCAAAGTACGTTCACCTAGTAAAAGTGAAAGTCGACCACTAAGATATATATGTCTTTTTGGCTTCTTCTATACAAATAATTATCGATATTCGATACTCATTGTGATTAATTTGAATTTACACCTAAATTCAATTCAGGATTTTTATTCTGTCAGTTCAGAATTTAGTTTCAACTACTAAATACATCACTTTGTTTGAGTTCAATATTCATATAGTTTAATACTTCCAATTTTAATGAGTTTTACACAAATAAATTTAGGTCTAGCTAGCTAAAAGTTATAAGTTTTGATAGAATATTACCATATCTTGTATATTATCATTACCATATTTTGTATATCTTTTATATTAGGTAAATTTATATTTCAATTGTAATTAGAAAGATTTAGTTACCTAATTTGTAATTATGTAACATTATATATATATATATATATTGTATACAATAATCAATGAAAGACAATGAACATATTCCTACATGGTATCAGAAGTCAAACCCTAACTTCTTTTCTCCCTCAGTCGACTTCCCTCCCCCCTTCGGCAGCCCTCTCCCTTCTTTCTTCAACTTTCCTCTCTTCCTCTCCAATTTTCAATGGCTGAACAACCTAAATTTCATCATGCTCTTGCAATTAACAACATCAAGAATTTCATTCTCATAACCCTTGAGATGGAAAAGGTTTAATATTCATCTTGAACGAAATTATTTAATATTCATTATCGTGTATACAAAATCATCGACCATATCATCCCTCCAAAATCAAAGGCCCTAGAAAGACCTGATGATTCTGATGATGAACTTTGATCTCGCTTAGATGCGGTTGTCCTACAATGGATCTACGGTGCGATCTCGAATGATCTATTGCATACAATCATTGAAACCAATGCCACTACACGACAAACGTGGGAGCGCTTGGAAAGTATCTTTCATGACAACAAGACACAACATGCCTTGTATCTGGAAAATCAATTTCAAGACATTCAGCAGGACGATTTTCCTAATGCGTCGGCCTATTGTCAGGAACTTAAGATGATTGCCGATCAACTCTCCAACGTTGGTGCACCGGTCACTAATCAATGATTGGTGATGCAACTTATTGCGGTTTGAATGAAAATTATGACGGCGTCGCTACCATCCTCCAACAAAACATGTCATTGCCTCCATTATATGAGGCTCGTTCAAGACTCATTCATGAAGAAACCCGAAAAATAAAGCGGGTAGCGACTAATGCCAGCACAGCCGACGCCGCCCTCATATCCACCGGCGGCAACCATGCTGACCGAGAGGCTCGGCTCCCGCCCTATCTCACAAGCAAGCCAAAGATCCGACACGTGGATCACATTACCAAAATAATAATAGAGGAAGAAATTTTGAGATCAGTCGCGACAATAGCGACAGTGCCGAAAATAGTGGCAGCGGCGGCAAGAGACAGCCCCCACCGGCTGGCAACCACCAACAGTGGCAGCAAACTCCGTCGTGGGCTACCTACCCGCCATGGGCTGCATGGGCCCCACCGTCATAGGTTGTTCCACCTCTCCCCTACCCGACGTCCTCATAGGCCCAACCTCCAGCCCAATAGGCCCAGTCTAACATCCTTGGCGCACGTTCACAATAGACATATAGTGCACAAGTTTCTCCTCCTTCAACCTATGCACCGATGAATATTGAGGCAGCTATGAACACGATGTCTCTCAACGTTCCTGACAATAGTTGGTACATGGACGCTGGCGCCATATCTCATTTGACGGCATCCCAAGGTACTCTCTCGTCTTATTTCAATATGAGTAATTTAAATCATAATATTATTATTGGTAGTGGACAAGACATTCTCATTCGAGGTTATGTACAATTATCTCTTTCCCCACCACACCCCCCGTTAGCCTTAAAATGTCCACCATGCCCCAAAATTTATCAAAAATCTAATCTCTGTGTGTCGTTTCACAACTGACAATAATGTTTCCCTTGAATCTAATCCTTTTAGTTTTTCTGTGAAGGACCTTATGACAGGGATGTGAATACTGAGATGTGATAGCACCGGGAACCTTTATTCTATCACCACCTCCGTCAGTCATCCAGCCTCCTCTCCATTAACCTTTACAACAATTTCGTCTCATTTATGGCATAATAGATTAGGACATCCAGGAGACTCTGTTTTACGCTCCCTTAGCAAAAATAAAATTATTGCTTACAAACATGTCCCTTCTCCTCCTGTTTGTAAATCTTGTGTTTTGGAAAACATGTCAAGTTGCCATTTTATTCTTTATCCACTTATACTTTAATGCATTTTGATATAATACACAGTGATTTATGAACTTCTCCTATCTTAAGCACGGTCCGGCATCGATACTATATATTATTTTTAGATGATTATTCAAACTTCCTATGGACGTTTCCCATTGGTAATAAGTCCCAAGTCTATTCTATTTTTTCATCATTCAACACTTTCATTAAGACACAATTTGAAAAGAATAGTAAATGTTTACGATGTGACAATGGGAGAAAATTCGATAATAATCAATTCAAACTTTTATGTGCCAAACACGACCTTGTTTTTCATTTTTCCTGTCCCCACACCTCTCCACAAAATGGCAAAGTCGAATGAAAAATTAGAACCATAAACCTTTGTGCCCACCTTGCTCACGCCTCTATCCCCCATCCCCTCTCCCATTTTTGGCATTATGTTCTATCAATGGCAACCTATCTCTTGAACAATCTCCCAAATAAGTCTCTCAAACACAAGTCTATCACTCAAGTTATATAACTTCGGGATCCTTCATATAAGCATTTACGAACTTTCGAATGTATGTGCTACCCCCTTCATCCCTTCACACAAATCAATAAGTTGCAACTTCGGTCATCCCCGTGCGTCTTTCTTAGCTACCTCCCCCCCCTCCCAAATCATTGAGGTTACAATTGTTACAACTTTTCAAGCAGAAAAATAATCATTTCTCGGCATGTCATATTCGATAAGCCCCAATTTTCCTTTGCCAAACTCAATTCTTCATCCCCAAATTTCTATGAATTTCTAAATAATGGCCTAAATCCCCTTCTAATTCATCACTTGCAAAATCAATCGTCACTGACACCGGCAGCCTTCTCTACCATTATAGTCCCGAGGCGGGCAGTCCATCCAGCCCCACAACGGAAGCCTCGGGATAGCCCATAACCACCTTCTGTCTCGGCTGTCTCTCAGCCATCCCCTCTCTCCCAGATGCCACTGCCACTTCTCGACCCCACCTCCTACTCTTGGCAGTCCACCCAGTCCCGCCTTTATTTCTCAGCCACCCCATCCCAATCATATCCAATCTCCCACGGCACACCCACGGATAATGGAAATTCATGCTACACATGACATTTCTAAACCCAAATGGCTATTTAACTTATCCAATTCGGTTTCCCCTTCCGTATTCCTCGTAATCTGAAAGATGCCTTGTCCGATTCTAATTGAAAAAATGCAATTATTGAAAAATATAATGCTCTTATTAAAAATAAGACGTGTCATCTAGTACCTCGTCCTCTTGATTCTAATATTATTCATTCTATATGGTATTTTTGACATAAAAAGAAATCTGATGGTTCTTTTGAGAGGCATAAGACCCGTCTTGTAGGTGATGACATATTTCAACACGTGAGAGTGGATCGTGATTAAAATTTCAGCCCAATGGTGAAACCAACGACTATTCGGACCGTTCTCAGTATTTCTTTGTCCAAGTCTTGGCCTATTCATCAGCTTGAGATCAAAAATGCTTTCTTGCATGGAGACCTTCATGAAACCGTATATATGCATCAGCCTATGAGATTCAGGAATCCGATTCATCCAGATAATGTGTGGATTTTGAAGAAATCACTCTATGAACTACAACAGGATCCTCGTGCATGGTACCAATGATTTGTTGATTTTGTATCATCTATCGGGTTTTCACATAACAAACCTGATCATTCATTGTTCATCTATAACAAGGGTAATGACATGGCATACATCCTACTATATGTTGATGATATCATTTTCACCATATCTTCTGATGCACTTCGCCGATCCATTATGTCACTCCTTGCCTCTGAGTTTGCTATGAAGGATTTGGGCCCCTAAGCTATTTTTGGACATTGTTGTTACGAGACATGCATGTGGCTTATTTGTTTCTCAAAGGAAGAACACCGAAGAGATCCTTGACCGAGCAGGCATGACGTCTTGCAAATCGGTGGACACTAATTCAAAACTCAGTGCCTCTTCGGGTTCTCTGTATGCCTACCCGACTCATTATCGCAGTTTAGCAGGAGTATAGCAGTATCTCACTTTCACGAGATCAGATATATCATATGCCGTGCAACAAACATACTTACATATGGACAACCCGACTGTGGTAATATATTGTACACAATAATCAATGAAAGAAAAGGAACATATTCATACAAGTTTAAATGAGCTCAATATCTATAGTTCTAGATTCGTTCCTACTCGCATGATGTTTGACTATGTAAGGGAAAGCATTCTTTATCAAGAATTTAATTTTCTACTCCGAAGTTTGAATTCGAAACTTCTATTTAAGAGTAGAGAGAATTTAATCATTTATCTATCTCAGCGCATTCCTTCGTGATCAATTTGACATGTTGACTCTTACTGTCTTCTTCTTTTATTTTCTATAAAAATCAAGGAGATTTGTGTTCAATAAATAGCTTCCTCTCAACGTATTTGGAAAATCGCACATTACAAAATTTCATATATTAAATACGTAAACATTTAATTTAGGTCAAATATCTCTTTGAGTGCATCAGGATTGTTTTAAAGATTGATTAAATTAAGTTAGTTCAAAGGCAAGAATGTGCTCTGTCCTTTGAGTAAATAAACGCAATAGGTTAGGCATCTAGTGCAAAAAAAAAAGACTTAAGGCCTCAATTGTTTTCATTAGAATTAGATTTAAATATTGAATAATTAAAGTATCGTAAAAAGGAAGAAATGCAGCAAAGAGCAGATCTGTGGACCGCAGAACCAGACTGCGGACCGTTGATGGGGAAGCTACACCGCAGTTTCAGATAGTGATTAGAGAATTTTGGAGCTCTGAAGTGCGACTCATTATGCGGTCCGCACTTATGTTCTGCAGACCACAGTCTGGTTTGCAAATCAATGCTCTACAACAGTCCTAGCTCAAATCGTGATGCTTTGGAGAATTTTTACGGACCGCAGTTCAGTTCTGCGGACTGCACTTCCTATCGCAGTTCGAGACAGTCAAGCATGAAAACCACTCTGCGAACCCTAAACCCACTTTGCGGATCGCAGACCTGTTTTGCGATCCCATTCTATAGTCGTAAAGTGGACGGCAGTAGCGTTTTTGTAATTAAGTGAAGTTAAAATTTTGGGTCCCTATATATAGCCTTGTCTAGGGTTTTGTAAGGAGAGAACCAATTCATTACATAATACACCAACTCTCAAGAATCATTCTCCAACCTATTTTAAGAGTTTAAAAGAGAGAGAACAAGCTTTGGAGGCTAGGGTTTCATCACCCATCACCTTGGAATTGAAGACTTGAAGCTATTAATGAGCAATTCTTACTTCATCTCTTTACTTTCTTACTTTGTATTGTCATATTTGGTGTGGGTGATGAATTTGGACAACAAAGTTGTAAAGACTTGTTGAGTAGTATTTGTATTTAACTCTTGTTTTTTTTGTAATAATTATTTCTTGTTATTTATGAAATGGGTCTCTTGCTTATTTAATTAGTCTTGCTCTTGAATGTTTCCAAAGGGAGTAGCTAACCCTAGGACTTGCCCATCTATCTTTAATTAAACTTGAGAGAGAAAATTAGGATTTAGGATAGATTGATTATCACGATTTGAGCTTTAAACCTCATCTAATGGGTTTAACCTATAGATAGGAAAAACTCTAGTGTGGCCTAAAATTGGAATGTGATGAATGCTTCTTAATGTGATTCGAGAGAATAAGCTGAGATAGACCCGCTAAATAGTCGAAAGGCAATAGTGGGTAATTGAGATTTCTAGGCTAATTTGCTAGACTTATGATTAATTAGTGGTAGATAATTACTTGCAATGGATGGTAATTGAGTTCAAGTTAAATTACAATGTTCCAAATCCCCGAATTTTCATAGCTTGTGCTCCCAATTAGTTAGTTTTATCTTTATTAGTTTTTAAACAAAATTAATCATTAAAAATCATTTGGCTTAGCTTGATTGGTGACAATTCCATAACTAGCTTAATTGTTCAAATATATTATTCCCTGTGGGATCGACCCCGACTCCTAGTTGGGTAAATTATATTGCGATGACTGTTTACACTTTCTCTTTTAGGAGTGGATTTGGATGTCATCAATTTTGGCGCCGTTGCAAAACAAAAGTTGAGACATTCATTCCCAAAAGAAAGTTGATGGAAGAGGCACAAGACGCTTATGTTCTAGAATTTTCGGAGCAAAAAAGAAAAAAATCACATTCCTCACTTAAAGGTCAAAAAGTGTAAGATGTGACGTTGGCCTCTTTGTATTTCTACCACCACTTGATGAGCATAATCGGAACTTTGATTCAAAGTTGGCTTGATAATTGATATCCTTCAAGTGAAGAAAAAAATGGTAAGGTTGACACACGTCGTGATGTGATGTTAAATTAGGCATTATTGGGAGGCAACTCAAATTTTTACATTATTGTTCTTTTATTTTTTATTTTATTTCATTGTGTGCTTTGATCGTTTGTCTAAGTGTGTACTGGTGCATGAAAGTTGGAGATGGAAGTGTTGTAGAAAAACAAGTTGGAAAAAAGAAGGACAATTATGCGGCCTCTTCTACGGACAACAAACACGGTCTTTGGATCGTATTTTGGTCCGCAAATCCTCCCAGATGAATTGAAAAATGAAAATTTGAAAAGTTCAAAACTATGGACCAATCTACGATCTGCATATGCGGACCGCACTTTGGACCACAAAATTAGACAGACCACCTGGGAGGTGGAGCACAAAATTGCGGAGAAAAAGATCTATTATGCGGACCGCAGAACAACTTCGCGGCCTATTTTGCGATCGCATTTTGAGTGCTAAGCCAACCGAATATGTGTATTACATGCCTCCACTACATGTGGGCACCACTTCACCTGCTTGTGCTACTAGTCCTACACCACCAGAGCCCGAGAAGGGTAGTTCAGAGTTATCCGCTTCCGTTTCACAGTCTGAGGGCACTGATGCCCAAACAGAACCTAACTCAGGAGAGCGCTTAATGTGCCATAGGGAGCCCCTCAAACTCTTGTCCTTACATTTTGATTTTATGAATTATGGACATTGCATGCTTTTAAAGTTGGGACGGGGTAACATATTTAGTATTTTCTTTGTAGTTTTTCCTTTGATCCCCTTGGTTTTTCTTTGCCTGGTTCTTTTCCAAGGTTGTATGTTTAGTAATCATGACCTAATGATAGAGTAATTTGACTTGGTTGGTACTTGTATGTAGTTTCTAGCACGTGTAGCTTATTTTTGGTTTTGATAACACCCCTCAAAAACTTGTGTTTTGAAAGAAAAAAAAAGAGTAGTTGCGCACTTGAATGATCATTTTGTGAAAGCGTGCCTCATTTTGTGACTCTATGTCTACTTGTGTTTGAATCTTCATAAGATGATAACCTTGTATTCGATAGAGAGGTAAAAATATAGTGGTTCTTATAGTTCATGTGCATTGTGTGGTGGGGATTTGATTGTTATCTTGTGTTTGCTTGTATTATCTAGAGCTTGCCCGATTGTTTTGTCACAATAATTATTGGTTTTGTTAGGCTGAGGAAATGATCTTAGTAACCTCTTCTTGAAACTTCTTTAGCCTACTCGTGAGGTGAGAGTACCTAGTTGTCCCCTTTTGAACCTTTTAACCTTTTATCTTGGCTACCACATTACAACCAAAACCCTTTTGAAAATAAACCGTCTTTTGAACCAAATTCCTTCTTGATGTGCTTGAAAAGTGAAGACCGAGGCTAAAAGCCTAAGTTGGGGGTGGAACATGAGATGAAATAAGGGAAAAAGATTGTGATGTGAGTAGTACTAAAAAAATAAAAAAAGAAGACAATGAAATGCAAAAAACAATAGAAAAGAGAAAAGAGAATGAAACACAAAAAAGAGTGAAATAAAGTGGGAAAATTAGAATAAAGGGGTGGAAAAATGAAGTGGAAAAAAAAGAAAGGAATTGAGCAAAAAAATAAAAAAATGTGTAGTGCTAGAGGAGGGAAAGTCACTTGTTCCTAAATGAACACCCTACTCGTCCCTATGCCTACATTACAAGCTTGAAAAGACCTTTGAGATCCGAAACTAAGTATCTTTGAGTAGTGGTGACTTAAAATAAGGGCAAGCCTATGGCATGATACTCGACATTCTTTGTGAGTGTGAGTGATTTTGCATATGTCCCATGTTTTGAGTTGTTCTTAACGAGTGTTGGGACTTTTCTTGTTGTGAGGGCACATGGGTTGCATGAACATTGTGAAATCGTGAGGGCTTCTCGAATTGTTGTACTTGTGCGCATCTAGTCACTAGTAGTATTTAGACATCTCTTGAGGCTTGATTTTCATGAAATGATTGTTCGTAGCTATCCACTCTCGGGTCTTTTTGAGAAAATTGAAGGATTGTTAACATTTTGAACTACATGTTTGTGAACTCATAGGTAGAACCAACCATAGTCATTCTTGCTTTGTTGTTAGTCATAACTTTTAGTTTTATTTTAGTTGCTTGAGGACAAGCAAGGGTTTAAGTTGGGGGGTGTTGATGTGCGGTGAAATTATAAAATTTTGATACCTTTTCCTTAAGTTTTTCTAGCCATTTAAGTAAGTTTTAATGTCATTTCTTATGTTTATTTTGAGTTTGTAGAAATTTTGCCTCGGGACACCAAAAATGAGGAAAATAGCATAAATATGGGCAAAAGTGTCGTAAAAAGGAAAAAATGCATCAAAAACTAGCTATTTGGACCGCAAAACTAAACTATGGGCCGCAGATGGGAATGCTACATCGCAGTATCAGACAGTGATTAGAGGATTTTGGAGTCCGAAATGCGACCCATTCCACGGTCCACACTTTCATTTTGCGGACTGTGGTCCGATTTGTGAACCACTGCTCCACAACAGTCCCAGCTCAGATTGCGATGCTTCAGAGCATTATGTGCACTGCAGTTTAGTTCTGCGGACTATACTTCCTACCGCAGTTGAAGACATTCAAGCATGAAGACCACTCTGCGAACCCTAAACCCACTTTACGGACCGCAAACCTATTTTGCGGTCTCATTCTGCAGTCGCAAAGTGGACGGCAGTGGCATTTTCATAATTAAGTGTAGTCAAAATTTTGGGCCCTATATATAGCCGTGTCTAGGGTTTTGTAAGGAGAGAACCAATTCATTACACAATACATCAACTCTCAAGAATCATTCTCCAACCTATTTTGAGAGCTTAGAAGAGGGAGAATAAGCTTTGGAGACTAGGGTTTCATCACTCATCACATTGGGAGTGAAGACTATTAATGAGCAATTCTTACTTTATCTCTTTACTTCCTTGTTTTGTATTGTCATATTTGATGTGGGTGATGACTTTGGACAACAAATTTGTAAAGACTTGTTCAGTAGTATTTGTATTTAACTCTTGTTGCTTTTGTAATAATTATTTCTTGCTATTTATGAAATGGGTCTCTTGCTTATTTAATTAATATTGCTCTTGAATGTTTCCAAAGGGATTATCTAACCCTAGGACTTGCCCATCTATCCTTAATTAAACTTGAGAGAGGAAATTAAGATTTGAGATAGATTGATTATCACGATTTGGGGCTTTAAACCTCATCTAATGGGTTTAACCTAGAGATAGGAAAATCTCTAGTGTGGCCTAAAATTAGAATGTGATTAATACTCCTTAGTTTGATTCGAGAGAATAAGCTAAGATAGACACGCTAAATAGTCGAGAAACAATAGTGGGTAATTGAGATTCTTAAGCTAACTTGCTAGACCCATAATTAATTAGTGGTAGATAATTACCTGCAATGGATGATTATTGAGTTTAAGTTAAAGTACTATGTTCCATAGCTTGTGCTCCCCATTAGTTAGTTTTATCTTTATTAGTGCTTAAACAAATTCAAATCATTGAAAATTATTTGGCTTAGCTTGATCGGTGACAATTTCATAACTAGCTTAATTGCTCAAGTATATTGTTTCATGTGGGATCGACCTCGTTCCTAGTTGGATAAATTATATTGCAACAATCATTTACACTTTCTCTTTGAGGAGTGAATTTGGACACTATCAGGTGGGTATGGGGTGGGTAGTTGGGTCAAGTGGGTGGTGGTAGGGTGCGGTGAGGGTTGGAAGGGTTAGAGTAGTGAGAGTTGACAATGTCGGTGGTTAGTGGGGGTAGGGTGGGGTTTGGGTGGAGGGGTGAGAATTGAAAGGATATGGATGATTGTGATGGTAGAGGTGGTTAGTGGTGGTGGGGTGGACGGGTGAGGGTGATAATAATGACAGAGATGGTTAGTGGTAGTGGAGAGAGGGTGGAGAGGGGATCGTTGTGGATGGTAGGGTTGGAGGGGTGGGTTGCAGTTGGGAGGGTGGGGGTGAAAGTGGAGCTGGTGGTTGTGATATTAGAGGTGGTTAGTGGTGGTGGGGTGAGGGTGCAGAGGGGTTAGGGTGGGTAGGTGGTGGTGATGGGTTGGGGTGGGGTTGGAAAGGTGGGTGGGTGGGATTAGGAGTGTGAGGTGGGGTTGGGGTGGAGCTCGTGGTGGTAAAAATTATTCATATAAAAATTCTCTTAATGATATTAAGACTTTGTTCAAGATTTTAATGATTAAGACCTATTAAGACCAAATAAGTGTTTAGATTTTAATGTAAACAAATGCATTTAATGGCTTAGATTTACACTTGACGTAAATGTTGAAAGTGGAATTAAAGTCACTTGAAATATCAATATATTTAAAACTCTAATCTTGTACTATAAGTTATGTATAAAATAATTTTACCTAATAAAAATTAAGTGCTTTTATTCAAGACTAAGAATAGGTCAATCTACATATTGGCAGACATTAATGGGCCTTCAAAAAAGATTCTTTGTTATCCGAGAATTAATACAATCAACCACGTAAAGTGCTTAATTTACCTCACGCATGATAATTGTCGGACAAAATTCTGTCAAATATTGCAATATCAATGTGCATGTTTTTTGGAAGACAATACCAGGAATTAGAGAGCTTTCTAACTCATTTGTTCTCCAAATAGTCAGACCATTTTTCTAATACCTCAAAATTCTTTATCGCTTTGGTCACAAAATAACGATTTGAGTTATATATATTGATAGTATCAAGATTACTTTTATTGCAATATCAATGAATATTCATTTATATATATCATACACTCGGGCTATACTGACCCGGGATGATTGGGGGTTTGATCAAACCCCCTACCTATCTATATAATTATCCAAAGAACTAGACAATGGAAGACAAACCTTTACCTCCAGAATTAATATATAAATAATGCTAGAATTACCTCTTATACAAAATGTAAATAGTGAACATTTACTATGATAAGAAAATAAATAAAATTTGATCATGATTCATCCAAAAAGAAAACATAATTAACAGTATTTTTAATATAAAATAACTTTTTTTTGTTTAAATAGGGTAGAGGAGGAGGAAAGGAGAAGAAAATATTGTGTTGGATCATGGATGAGGTTTGAACCCTTTATCTCAAGGGAGGAAGACGGAGAGTTCACTAAGTGAGCTAACTCTCAATCTCAGATAAAATGTCGTTTATTTTTCTACTATTAATTAGTTACATGAAAGATAATATTTTCTTATATTCATGCATCGGGTATATTTCTTTTGAGCCAAGGGTTTATCGGAAATAACATTAAGTAAAAATAGAGGTAAGATGTGTGTATATCATATTCTCTTCAGACCCCACTTATGGAATTAAACCGGATATGTTGTTGTTGTTGTTGTTATTGGGGCAATTCGCACGATTATCCTATTTTGGGGTGGTCTTTAATTTTGCCCCTCAAATTATAGTCTTTAATTTTTGCCCCTCAAATTATAGTCTTTAATTTTTGCCTTTCGCCTAAAAAATGATCGAAAATATCCATGAGGTTCTGAGTTTGAACCCCAGCAGAGTAAAAAAAAATTGCAAGGCCAAATTTCATAGCAAACTATGCTTATTCGGACAAAAGTTATACATTAAGGCAAAAAGTTATCCTTGGAGGCATTACTAAGGCATAATTTTGCCCTAAGACATAACTCAATACTACAGAAGTCTACAGAAGTTATGCCTTCAGGCTTAACTTTTACCTTAAAGTATTAGAACTACATAATTTATGTCTTAAGACATAACTTTGCGAAACATTTGCCTTGCGATTTTTTTAACTAAGCAGTGGTCGAATCTAGAACTATAGAAGTTATGCCTTAAGGCATGACTTAGAACTACATAAGTTATGCCGTAAGATATAACTTTTGCGAAACTTTTATCATGTGAAAATGTTCTTTTTTTAATTGAGCCGGGGTTCGAATTTGAATCTCTAATTTTATAGATATGCGAATAAGGGTATTAGGGTATTTTGACGCACAAATTTTCATTAAAGAGAACTAACTGATTTGAGTACAAAAATTAAAGACCAATCCATATGAAGGGAAATTGGGGCAAAAATAAGTTATTGTTTTATGTAAGATAATATTTGTTCCCCATTTAGGCAAACAAAAATAGACATTTAGTGCAGTAGAGCGCGGGACCGCAAGGTCACGAGTTCGATCCCCTGCATAAACCTTCTTGGTTGAGCCTGTCACACATGGCTTGCCAAGTGTGGTTAATCGGTTGACGTGGTTTGCAGGCTATTGCGTCAGTCCGGGGTTTACCCTGTGCGCACTCGAGAGAGTAGCGGCTGCGGGTTCCTTCGTCAACAAAAAAAAAATAGACATTTAGTGGCTGCGGAAGGAAAAAATAGGCCAAACACAACGAAAATTTCCGACTAATATAATTTTGGTTTAATTTGTTACACAAAACGTCATCACTCCCTCCGTCCCATATTAGTTGGTTACATTACTAAAAATATCTGTTCTAAATTACTTGGTCACTTTCTAAAAATAAGATGGAATTAATTAAGTTTTTTTCTACTTTGCCCTTAACATTAATTATCTTTTAAAGTAACCAATATTAATTAGAGTGCAATTAATTGGAAAAAAGATAAGAGTGGTGTAGTAAAACCACATTTCTCATTTATGATTTTTTAATGGCCATGTAAAAGTGAAAGTGGTCAAGTAATATGAGACAGAGGGAGTAGTATGTTTTCTTGATAACTAACACAAACAAGACGAGTTTTGTATCTCGCAAAGGAGCCATCAGAATTCCTTTTATGGCAAAAAACCCACATAGACCTAATTATGTTCACATTTGATGGACGGGACTAATTTCCATGTTTTATTTTTAATAAGAGCATTAATCTCGTCTAACATGACAACTTTTCAATTCGGGTCTGATAGAGCTGCTTTTGAATTTTTTGGTAGAGGTGATATTTGGACCGAAGATAGTAAGTTAAAATGACGTTTGAGCCAAAAAATCCCGTGCATTGAATGGGTTTAAATGGTCCGAGATAGTTCTATCATCAGTTGGGTATTAGGGGTCTCGGGTATGGCATTGAGCCGAGATGTGGTATTTTGGCCCAAGTTAGAATGTGGTTGAAATGGGGTTGTTGTTGGGTTATTGGGCTGGTATAATGCACTAGTTATTGGGCTAGATTGGTTTACGGGTGAGGGAGCAGTGGGCTCCCTCACTTGGGCCTGGCTTCCACTGAAAATGGATTGGGCCGAGAGCATCGGTAAAAAGGTTGTGACCTCCGATCCGTGGACTGATCCAGTCCCATTTTGTGGTTGGGCCGAAATATTTTAGGGGTTTTATTGGGTAGGTCCCACCTGATTTTGGGTATTGAGATGGTGTCGTAAAATTGGATGTATTCCGTTTTCCAAAAAAATCATATGAAGGTGAGGATGCCACATGAGACTTAGCAAACGGGAATGTAGTCTCATAAAAAACTACATGACGAGATATAATTATTTTCTCATTCGTCATAGCATAACATTTATATCCCCTATGATTTTGTGGGTATCTCAAAAACACACAAGGAGTTGAACGAGCCAGCAACTTGTTAATGGTAGTGGAAGGAAACAAAGGATAACACAAACACCCTAATACCATCAAATGTCTAAAAGATGGGAGACGATGATACAACATTTGTGCAGTTTACTAGGAAGAATATTTAAAAGATATGTAGTCATTTGAAGTGCATGGTGCCAAAAATTTGGTGGTGTGGAAGAGTGTACAAGGAGAGTGCGAATCATATTGTTAATTGTTCGAATTTTTCTTTCGACTTTCCCATTTTGTAGTGACATATGTGGACACGAAAGACGCAAAGACATCTCATTTTGGTGACAAAAATCATTAAATTGGGCATTTATGAATTTCCCCCATTGTCACATTGAAAATATTTAATGGATTTGTTAAATTGAGTTTTGATAAAAACACTAAATTGTTTTAAAATGGTGTAGATTTGTGATTTATGTCCTAAGGGAAACACCCACAAAAAATCAAATAATCATCTAGAATTAGCATATAGTACTTATGACACGCAGAACTCAAAACTGGTGATGTCCACAAATCACAATGCAAAAGATCAAATGACATAAAGGTATGAGAAGTAGATGATGCAAAAGGAAGCTTAACATGTTTACCAAACACACAAGTTTGGCAAACAGAAGAGTCCAAAAGTTTGTTACAAGCAAACAATTTATTCTTCCTAAGATTATTGAAAACTGGTGCTCCTGGGTGTCCCAACCGATTGTGACATATAATATGAGAAATGACTGCAAAGGTTGATGATTTGGTTATGCGATTGTTGGAAGCAGTGGTGATGGGATACAAGTTCCACATGCTATTACATCTCATTAGTGGCATCCTCGTTTGAAAATCCTTCACAAAAAGCCAAACGGATCAAAATGCACAGAAACATTGTTGTCAATTGTAAAATACCGAACAAAGATCAAGTTCTTAATCAGTTTTGGTGCATGTAAAACGTCTTTCAAATATAATGGTGGGTGTGGATGGGGTAGTTTTACCTGATAAATACCACGAATTGAAATTTCATGCCCACTGCCGACAACAATATTTTTATTACTGCTCATATTAAATAAGACGAGAGATTACCTTGAGATATCATCATGTGAGATGTTTCCCTTGTGTCCATATACCACGACTCATCTGAAACATTCAGGTTCATGTTGTTCATAGCTTGTTCAATATCAATGGGAGCATAGCCTACATAAGATGGTGTCTGGGCTGCAAATGCATGTTGTGGACGAGAACAAAGAATTTCGGGCTGTCGGTTTGAAGAAGAGGGCCTGGCCCACGACGAAGTTGGGTATGGGCATGGCGGGGCAGCCCACTATGGGGCCCAAGCCCATGACGAGTACTTCCCCCAATGGTTTCCGATTTGTTGGTTGGGCTGCCACTGCCTGAACTGGTTGCTGCCGCCGGCTGGTTGGCCGTCTTCCCTTCCTCGTCCCTTTCCACTATTATTTTTTTCTTTGTTATTGTTACGGTTTGAACCCCGTTTTGACCATCATTGTTGCGATTTCCATTTCCACCCGAACCAGAATTTTGGTTGAAAATTTGCTGAAAATGAATTGGTGGAGACGAGAGCAGTTCCGGCGGTGGCTGCTCTAGAGAATGCCTGTTTTGCTTTTCGTGTTTCCTCGAGAATCAACCTCGAACGGGCCTCATAGAAAGAAGGCAACAAATCACTTTGCTGAATGAATGTAGTAACTCCATCATATTGTTCATTCAGCCCTGCAATCAACTGAAGAACCAACAGTTGATTTGTTACCGGCGAACCAACGTTTGATAGTTGGTCTGCGATCACCTTCCATTCTTGACAATAGACGGAAACATTGGAGAAATCATCCAATTTAACTTTAGTAAATTGGTGTTCAAGATATACAACCCTGGAAAGTTTTTTATCTTGAAATATGTTTTGTAAACGTTCCCACACCTGTTGAGCCGTAGAGTTCGGCTCTAGTATGATATGTAAAAGATCGTTTGATATAGTGTCATAAATTCATTGAAAGACTACATCATCTAAACGGGACCATAGCTTTTTGTCCACCACATGGGTGTCCGATGATGACTCGGAAGGGATGATATGGTCTATTACCTCATAAGCACGGCAATGAATTTTAAACAATTTCGCCCAAGATGTGTATTGTCCTTTTTCCATTTCAAGCGTTATGAAAATAAAGTTCTTGACGTTATTAATAGCAAGATTTCGGTGAAAGTTTTATTTTTCCGTGAAAGTTTCTCCACTGAACAAATAAAATAAGAATAAAAGAAGAAGAGAATGGTGTTTTGTGTTTGGTGGATGCATGAGACCAAAAAGAAGCTCCTTGTCATTTCATCTTATCTGTCCTGCTTTGCATGCATGAGACCAAGAATGATATGCACGAAAATGATTAATTGAAAGGACAATCATTTAATAGCTGCATGTTTAGCTATATCTCTAACACTAATTTCATTTGTTATTGAATACATGTGCTTATTTTATTTCTGAATTTTATAACAAGATTGATTCAAATGATAGATCGTGTTATAAATTTCAAACTATCCTGTTTCTAACACTAAATCTATCTTAATTTCTCTTACGTTTGCCTACATAATCGATATGAAACGTTAGAGTTTCCTAATATTATTTCAAAGATTTTTTTCAAATGAAATGATAAGGAGCTTCTTTTTTTGGTCTCATCATTCTTACGAGGTTACATTATTTTTTTGGGTGTTGTGGTTCTGTTATTTTACTTGTCTTAATAATAACCTGGAGACTCTTATACGGAGGTTGATTAATTTGTATTTTTTTATAATCCACTAGAGGGAATATTTATAATGTTCTAAATTGAATTAACTACATTAACTATATATATATATATATATATATATATATATATATATATATATATATATATATATATATATATATATAAAAGCAAAATAACTCGTGAACCAAACACGTAAATGAATAATTTTGGATAATTTCGCAAACAGTAGGAGCAACTTTCGACCTTTTCTTGTTATTTAGAAATAATTCTGTTAGTTGAGTTGGCAAATAAAAACAAATACTATGTATCAGTTTTTAAAATGACAACAGAGTTGACCTAAATTTTAAACCAGGGAAAAAATAGATAATTTCACAAATTAACCATAGGAACAATTTTGAATCTTTTCACAATTTTAAATGATGCTTTACATGATTTAATAATATTTATCTTATTACTATATTAAAAATGTGGGTAGGATGATAAAGATCTTTTTACTCTTAACTAGAAGAGTCAAATTAAATTTGTGAGTAATCTTATTCTCGGTAGGGAATGACGAAATCCGTCTACACTGTACTTTCACAATACGAATTTAAATGAATTAAATCACTATATTATAAATTTGAATTAATCGAATCAATCAATTTTAAAAACAAAATGGTGAAAATTTAAAAACATCTTTCTTCGTTCGAACCTTTTTTTAGATAGAAAAAGTAGTATTAGTACATGCTTCATCTGTCTCAAATTATTTGTCAATTGTCATGGTTATTAAAAATAATTGTCTCAAATGATTTATCATTTTAGAAGTTCAAAACACAATGATGTCACACATCATATTGGGGCAGAGTGGATGAAATGGAGGCTCGCATCTGGAGTCTTGTGCGGTAAAAAGGTGTCACCAAAACTAAAGTCAAGTTCTATGGGGTGGTTGTTAGATCAACTATGTTGTATGTAGCGGAGTGTTAGCCAGTCCAGACTTCGCACATCCAAAAGATGAAAGTTGCGGAGATGAGGATGTTGAGATGGATGTGTTGGCATACAAGGAGGGATAAAATTAGAAATGATGATATCCGGGACAGAGTGGGAGTAGCCTCGGTGGAGGATAAGATGCGGAAAGTGAGGTTGAGATGATTCAGGTGTGTGCAGATGAGAGACACAAATGCCCCAGTGCGGAGGTATGAGAGGTTGGCTATGGACGGGTTCAAGAGGGATAGAGGTAGGCCGAATAAGTATTTGAGAGAGATGATTAGACGGGATATGGCGCATGTGCAACTTACTGAGGACATGACGTTAGATAGGGGGTTGTGGATGACACCGATTAGGGTAGTCATACTTACGCTCACAAACTGGTAACTGGTAGTTGTAGTGTTATTATTGTAGGCCTGCTTAGCCTATCATACTAATAGGCGCAATATTGCTTTATAGTCTTCTGTCGTTTGATTTCTGCTGCTATGAGTTCTTTAGTATACTATATTTATCTTATTTACCTGCGTTAGTTACTGCTTCATTTTTCAGAATGCGCTATCATGGTTTATTCGCTTTTGTTATTATCATTTTCATACTGCTTTAAATTTCGTGACCGGGTCCGACCGTTTCTCTTGCTTTGCTTGTGCTTATGCTTTGTCTTGAGCCGATGGTCTTTCGAAACAAACCGCTCTACCTATCAAGGTAGAGGTAAGGTCTGCGTATGCTCTACCCTCTTCAGACCCACGTTGTGGGATTTCACTGGGTATGTTGTTGTTGTTGTTGTATATAATGGAGAGAGATTATAACTTAGACATAAATAATGATAAAAATAGTCAAATATTCATCTTAATTAATATTTCTCAAAAGAAGAGTAGAATAAAAAAAATGATAAATAATTTGAGACGGAGGGAATAACAGTAATATACTATTTCCTTCGTTTCAATTTATGTGATGTACTTTCATTTGACACACATTTAAAAAAAATAAAGGAATACTTTTGA
This sequence comes from Anisodus acutangulus, assembly GCA_029783415.1. Taxonomy (NCBI): domain Eukaryota; kingdom Viridiplantae; phylum Streptophyta; class Magnoliopsida; order Solanales; family Solanaceae; genus Anisodus; species Anisodus acutangulus. The sequence goes on from CM056509.1 coordinate 2,302,794, forward strand.
ATCTTATAATCTAAAATAAGTAAAAGATATTTATGTGATTATAGATCATCTCATTTTACGTAAAAAATAAAATTTAAAATAAAATTATTATTAAATAAAAAAATATTTTATTTTTTTAGTACACCCAAAAAAGAAAAGTGACCAGAGATTATGTAAAGTTATTTTAGACATTTACAAAACTCAAAGAAATGCAAAATGACACCCATACTAATTTGTTTCCAACATTTGGACAAAAGTGGCAAAAGGGGACAAAGAAAAAACACTTCCAAGTACTAATAATACCAAAACCAAACCAAACAAACCAAAAATCACGAGTTCGAGAAATTGAATGAATGCAAATAAATAAAAGAAACTTGAAGAAGAATTTTGCCTCTCTTTGATTACAGTGCTTGGTGCACTAACAGACATATGGGTCCCATAATATCACTAGCTCCACCATTTTACCCCCCTCCCCAACACCCCTACCCCTTCGACTATACATTCTCTTCATCCCTTGTAACCCCTTTATTCTCATCCATTTTCTTGAAATTTAGTCACAAATTCTTGAAAACCCCTTTTAATGGAACCAACACTTGGTTTACTTGATACTGGTGAAAAAAAAGGTTCAAATATGTCAAAATTGGATCAAGATTACAATATGGACATGTGTTGTGAAGATGAAACTGAGCTTGAGTTGGGGTTAGGCCTTAGCCTTAACAGTGGGGGTGGTGGGATGGTGGGGAAAACTAAGAAATCAGCATGGGGTGAATATGGTAGAATTTTAACTGCTAAAGATTTTCCTAATGGATTTTCAGCTGGGAGATCCATTAATGGTGGTGGTGTTACTGGTACTAAAAGAGCTGCTGATTTTCCTGGTGTTGGATCTCCTCCTACTGGTGCAAGGTTAGAATTTTCACATTTCCCCTTAAAACTGAGTTCTTTCCTTTGATATTAGTGATAGAATTTTCACATTTCCCCTTAAAACTGAGTTCTTTCCTTTGATATTAGTGACAAAGATTGCATTTTAAACATGTTTATCCGTGAAGTTTATGTTTAATTTACTCAAGAAATTGCTTCTCTCAAAGGGTGTTAATGATTTTAGGTTCTAATAAAAAGTTTCATTTTTTTCTAGGATTTTTGTCATGTGTTCCTTGAATTTGTGTTTTTTTTTGTTGTTGTTTGTCTTTGGTGGGTTCCTAAAGCAGAGTTCTTTCCTTTGATATTACAATATTTGCATCAATTTCATGTCTATCCATGAAGTTAGGTTTAGTTTGTACAAGAAATTGTCTCTTTGAAGGGGTTTAATGATCTTGGTACTTATGTAAAGTATGAAGTATTTCATTTGTGTCTAGGATTTTTGTCTTTGATAAGTACTTGAAGAAAAGTTCTTTACCTTAATATTACAATTTTTTATATTAATTTCTTGTTTAGCTATGAAGTTGTGGTCTACTCAAGAACTACAATTTTTACTAGGATTTTTTGCCCTTGAGCATATATTCCTTGAATTTGTTTTAGCTTTTGTCTTTAATGAGTTATTTGTTTATTCTTAATTACTGGTTGTTAATCCTGAGAAGCTGGCAGAGGATGCATCACTTTGTTCATCTCATTACCTTTGTTAAATCTTTAATCTAAAATCTGCCAAAAGTTGCTTTTGGTTGCCTTGTCATTATGATAAAAAAGGCAGGCCGGTTAACTAAGCTCCCGCTATGCGCGAAGTCCGGGGAAGGGCCGGACCACAAGCGTCTACTGTACGCAGCCTTACCTTGCATTTTTGCAAGAGGCTGTTTCCACAACTTGAACCCGTGACCTCCAGGTCGCATAACAACAACTTTACCAGTTACCTGTCATTATGATAATCTATCATTATATTCCCTCTTAGACAGTAATCCTTTTTTTAGTGCAACTTTGATAATTCTTTATAAAATATTTTGTTCTTTTAGAAGAAAAAAACATTCTTTCATTTTACTCCAATTTTTCATATGGGCCCTATCTTCATCTGAGGTTGTCCACATCTGGCTTTTATTTTCTGCATTTGTGTGCAGAGCATTATCCTCTTCTGTTTTTTTAAGAAATGGTTAAGTTAGGGGGCTTATAGCAAATCTTTTTTCCCCCCTCTTTCTTTTGACTTGTTCATTTTTAGCTAGAATTAGTTATAAAGTTCATGAATTTGGCTTTCTTGATAGATGAAAGAGTATTAATTGATGATTCATTTATTTTGATTTCTGAAAGCAGTCAGGTTGTGGGATGGCCACCCATAAGGGCATACAGAATGAACACCTTGGTTAATCAATCAAAGGTTCTAAATGCTGATGAAGACAAGGGAGTTGGCGGGAACGATAAGGAGTACTCGAATTCGAAGAAGAAAATCAATCATGGGAACACTAAGGATGATGCAGCTTCTACCAAAGAAAAAGGGCATCTTGGTTTTGTAAAGGTGAATATGGATGGTTTGCCTATTGGAAGAAAGGTGGATTTGAATGCTCACACTTGCTATGAGTCCTTGGCAGAAACGTTGGAGGATATGTTCTTCAAATCGACCAAAAGTATGGATTCTGTTTCAAAGTTTACTTCTTGTTCTTACTTAAATTGGCTCTAAAAAACTCGTTTCTTGGTCTTTTGGCTAAAGATCAAGTGTAGTATCTGTTACTTATCAATTTACTATCTGATACGGTCCATATGGCTCACATCATATTAACTCACTTTTTTTTAGGGGAGCCGTCGCCCATGCACACACTTCTGCACGGCCGTGGCGCACCCCATGTTACGGTAGAAAAGAAAAATTCTTTAATTGGCTCTAAAATCTTGTTCTATTGGTTTGGACGAAAAGTATGTTTATGGTCATTGTTGATAGAAAAATCAGAGCTATTTTAGGTACTAAGTGACACGAGTCGGTTGTATGTTAGTGATGTTTTTGTTATGAAGTGATTGTTGATGTTCCATTGATTTATGTTCTGTAAAATAGGTGGTGAAAAGGAGCAAGCAACAAAGTCTTTTAAGCTCTTGGATGGATCATCTGAATTTGTGCTCACATATGAGGATAAAGAAGGAGACTGGATGCTTGTTGGAGATGTTCCATGGGGGTAAGAAATTTCCCTTTAGGGTCTGTTTGTTAAGCCACATGTTAATTGGAATTGGTGTAATTACTAGGGTAGTAATTACACAACCATGTAATTATACAGTATTGTAATTAGAACGACCTGTAATTACAAGCGTATTGTTTTGCTGCATAAGTGTAATTACACAGTTAGTTTAATTTAAAAATAAAAGTTAAAATAAAAATTTTGAAATTAATATTTAAAAAATGTGCCTTTATAAATGATATTAAATTAGTTATTTAATAACACATTGTTTCTTAAAAATATATTAATTAATAATCATATATTTGTAAACAGGCCCTTAGTATTCCATAGTTGCAAAAGCATGGATATTGAGCAAGCCTAAATGTTCATCATCCAAAAGAGAAAAAGCATGGATATATTAGTAAACCTGATGTATTGATGATCTCATGTCTCAACTATATAATACATGGTGCTTTTTGGACCTAATGCATGAAAGCAAATGATCACCCCTTCATCTTCCAACAACCATCCCACCCTTAGAAAAACAGAAAAGTATAAGAATGAATATGAATAATATAATAGGCATATAACTATCAATATTAAGGATAAGTGTAGTTCATCAATAGCATAGAGGAACACATCAAGGAATGTGGGTCCCTCCACCCTTAATCAGAGGTCTCTCATGTTCGAGCATCGTGAATGGAAAAATTCTTCGTCGGAAGCCTCTCCCCGTTAATGGGCCCTATGTTGCATGATTAGTCAAGGCCAGGCCAGTAGATTTCGAAACCAGATTGGTTGAACAAAAAATGTAGTATAGGAGAATATTAACAGAAAGAATGATCTACATCTCTGAAAATTTAACTAGTTATCATTTCTCTTTTTCCACGATAGTTTTTATAAGTTCTAATGTTTTCATGTCCTATAGGATGTTTCTCAACACTGTGAAAAGGCTAAGAATCATGAGGACTTCTGAGGCTAATGGACTTGGTATGTATATAAGCATGCCAGAAGAAAACATTTTCTAATGAAACTCTACCTCTCCTGTTGCTATATTGCTCGGACTCTTCAAGATGCTGCCGCGTGTGTGTCGGAGCCTACAAAAGTAGTGCATTTTTTAGGGATCCAACACGTGTGTAGCAACAATTTTTGGGGAGTCGGAGCAACATAGCCTTTTTGTCATTTTGTTTCCTTAGCTCTAACACTAGTTACTGGTTTATTTTCAGCTCCAAGAATCCCTCAGAAGCAGGAGAGACACAAAGGAAAACCAATCTAATTTTGCCAACATGCTTGAAAAAAAACAGTATGGAACAAACACAAAAAGTAAAGCAGAAATAGGAAAGTGTTAAAAGAGTCAAGGGATACTGTTACTTTTTTCATGGTTGCATTTTTTGTTTTGCACCATTTTCTCTTCGGAAAGATCCCCACTTTTTTTTCTTTTGTTTTTGGTTTAGGTGTCAAGCCCCTCATATAGTTGATACACCGATGTTTTGCCCAAGCCTACCTTCTCATAATGTAAATATGGGAATGCTATTTTCCTCTTTTTTTGTGTGCTTGTGTTTGTTGCAAGATATTCTATTTTATTTATTAATTTTAATGTTGATCAATCTCTTTTGTTTGGTGGTATAGAGAAATATTATATAGAATTTGTTAGTGGTGAAGTCATTAAAGGCACTGGTTGTTGAAAGTTCTTAGCAAATCCTTTTGTTATGGATTGTGTCCATCATTACATGACTAAATAATTGGGAAATTAGGCCAGCTTGAACAAAATCTTATCATGTGTATGCACAAAGTAAAAACTCTTGTTGCTAAGATTATCTAAGATAGTGAAGTTAGCTCTGAATATTTTGGATTGAAGCTTTTGAGCTTCAAATATCAAATGATCTCAAAGGGGAAAAAAACATGGGATTGAGCTTTTGATTAACTCTTTGTAGTAGCATGTTAACTTAGTCAGCTTTGTCAATAGACAAGAAAACAACGTATCTCACAAGTGAAGTTGATGGGTAGGATATACACATACATTATCTCAACTTTTATAGGGTAGAGAGGTTGTTTCTGATAGATTCGGCTCAAAACAAAAGTTTATGAGCAAAGTTGTAAGTAAATTTTGGAGCAAGATACAAAACAAATGAAATAATAGATAGTAATACATTGCCAATTGTGATGTTTGGAGTGTTGGTGTCTTAAGCGATTTAGAGTGGGTTGTATGGTTTGCAGTATGAAAGTGGTTAAAATTATTTAAGGGAGAAGATAAGTTATTAAATACTACTAGTTCATCTATTTCTATTATACATATATATGTATATCTATATTTCTCATATGTGAAAATTGGACAAGTATATCTCTCCCTCTAAGCACAAGCATGTTTCGTTTGTCTAATCAGTTTACCTTTAATTCGGATAAGGTCAGAATACTCAAAAAGAAAAATACTATATGTGACTTTAAATTCTTGTGATGCCATAATTCTGATTATGACTAATGTTAGTCATTCTAAACATAATTATTTCATTGATCAAATGACAACTTTATTCCAATACTCCTAGTGGAGTATATGAGAGACAAAATATGTACTATAAAAATTATTCACACTCGATATTTATACTAAATTAATAAATGTGCGACATAAGCGTCTTTTATGAATCATTGAGAGAGAAGATGGTTAAATAATAAGAAAAAGAACGGCCAGTACACGAAATATTTTGTGTTTCCGTAGAGTTTGGAAAGGGTCGCATCCTAAAGGAGCGTACATGTGATTTTATGGCTTGAATCTATGACTTACAGGTCATGGTGGAGACATTTTTATCGTTGCTCCAAAACTCCACTTCCGTAAAGTTATAAAATATATCATATAAAATAAATTCTATAAATTCATTTGTTTGGTACAAAATACTGATTATAAATAACGGAAAAGGGCCTAAAATGCCCTTGAACTATTAGAATTGGTATTAAAATGCTCTTCATCCACTTTTGAGCCCCCAAATACCTTTACCATTAACTTATTGGGTCTACTTTGCCCTTATTTTTAACGGACTCATTTCATTTATTATGTGACAGACCCTCATTGGATAGGCATATAATTAACTAAACTAATTAATTCTCAACCCATTTAACCTGACTCACCAACTAAATCCCGATCTGCCCCAAATAAATTCTAATAAACCAAATTTAAAAACCCTCTAACTCATTTCATTACAAATCAAAATTAAAAAAAATTAACTCGCATTAAGTGTTTATCTGGAAAAAAAATGATTCTAAGTTTTTATGAAGCATATTTGTGTTGAATTTTAGTTGAATATTGCAACAAAAAAAAATACTCGTTTAATCTCATGAAACCTCCATAAAACTTGAACATTCATTGATGAACATTGGCCTTAATTTAAAATTTTAATTTCGAGATTTGGCGATTTAAACTTGGTATGTTAGAATTTAATTCTTAAGCTCAAGCGTGATTGAGTATACTTAGAAAACAATTCATCAAGGAAGTGAACTAAACCACCATTGAAGGAGCTTTTCAAAGCTTGCTTTAAATTTCTAAATCTGTAAATTTGGGTGTTTAAATCAATTGGGTGATACTATTTTTAAAGTTAGTAGCATGAATAACAATTGAATTAGGGCTTAAAACCTGAAGAAAAAAGTAGAAAACTCCATGGAAGTCATTAATGAATATTGAAGCTTCAAGTTAGAAGATGACATGGTGATGGTAAAATTTTTCTCACATGGGTCGGGTCAAAATACGGATCATGGATGATTTTTTTTAATTTGGGGTGGGTTTAAATTTGGGCCAATCAGATTCGGCCACGTAATAGATAAATATTTAATTATTTTATTTTAATGTGATCGTTAAAATAAGGGCAAAATAGATCCAATAGGTTAACGACATGAATATTTGGGGCTCAAAGGTGGATGTAGAGTATTTTTGTACCAATTTTAATAATTCAAGGACATTTTAGACCCATTTCGGTATAAATAAATACTTGTGCAAAGTGTTTCTAAGAGGTTCCTAACATAAAATTTGTATAATTCTCATGCGTGATCCATTGTTCTTCTTCCTTTTTGTCCACTTTTCCTCAACAATAAGAACCCTACACAATGATGAAACTATCTGAGTTCAGATCTCAGTCACCAACTATTGTGTCACTTCCATATCTCAAAAAGATCATGAAAGTTAGTACTATATAACACTTTCATATGTGTATATACCTATACACATATGAAATAGGTTTAATATATTCATTTTAATGAGCAGATCCTTTATATTTGAACAGCATGTTTTTAGTCGAGTCAAAAGTTAAACACTGATCCTTAAATAGGCCATCCCATGAGAATCCTTGTTTAGTATATTTCAGCTCTTTATACTGACTTACTAATAACTTATAAGGATATCTCCATTATATTTTACCAACAAGATATCTCCATTCTGGTTTAGTTTGGGAGTACTTTATAATGCGCACGCATTACATTGTTTTTTAATCTTCTGTAATGGTCATTTGCAGGACTAAAATACTAATTTAACTTCCTAACAGTTTAAAGACATAACCGAAGCGATTCACACAATTCAACATGTTATCAGAATAAGTAGAAGTCATGGAGTTGAATCTCATCCCATCAACAAAACATTTTCACGTGTGGTTAGGGCAAATAAAGAGTACATTAGAGAAGTTATACTGAGACATAGATATTTTTAGATTATTCGATACACAAAACTCAGCACGTCTTTTCACTTTTCATGAGTACATAAATGTAACTACAGCTAAGAGAACTAGAGAAACCTGTAATTTATCAATCTTACTTTATTGAAACACAAAATCCTCAGGTATACAAACAACATACAAAACGTTCAAGCTTAAGCGCGCCTTAAGATGAATAACTAAGCACGTTACTGCAGAAACTCACGGGGATCAGTAACGTGACCAGTTAATGCTGATGCTGCAGCTGTATATGGAGATGCAAGATAAACTTGGCCTTCCTTATGGCCCATTCATCCAGGGAAGTTTCTGTTTGTGGTTGAGACACAGACCTGCAAAATCAAATCGTTCGTTCAGGCCAAGTTGTTCTGCATTGCAATAGCGCGATGAACTTTCATTTCATTGTTAATGTAAGTAACTTGAAGAACTACTAGACAGAAAAAGAATAAGCTAGTCTTGTAAGAACAAATTAATCAACTACATCTTAATCCTAAACTGGTTGATTAGAAAGGGAAAAAGAACTCTGATCCACAATGCAAAGACTGTTATTAATTAGGTTCCAATGTTAAGTATGCTGATATGGTGCGATATAACGGAGGCAGGGTAGAAATTCTAACAAGGGGATTAGAAAACAATGCAAGAATTGGTGATCACTAGCTTTTTACTTCTAAAAATGGTGAAACTTGCCTGAGGTTCGTTCAACCGAGCATGAGTGTCTCTAGGGCCACCCATGCAAGCACCACAACTAGGACTTGCTGGTGTATCACAGCCAGCATCCTCGAAAATCTGTGAACAAGTTTTGCCGCCAGATTTTGGAACCGGGAGAGTATATAAATCCATCCAGACCTGTAAGTTTTGCATCATATGGTACGCTACCATAACATTTGTCATGTTGGATAAATGTGCTTCCAAATCCGGAAAAATAATATGTAAGAGCACAAACCTTCTGAGTAGCAGGGACAAGGAATGTCGGAACTTTAACCTTCTTTCCCTGCAATAATGCAAAACAGCGTTGGCCACCAAAGATGCAACAAACAAGAAATTTTAAGGAGCAAGATATTAAAAAGAATTGGTTTCCCTGATTATGAAACTGGCATTTTTTTCCTGAAAGTGGTCTGTGTTGAAGTCTGTAACCATCTCATCTACAAGTTTAAGCTGTTAGAGAGAGCATGTTCTTATATTTCAATTACTTAATTATGTCTTCAACGGTCTGAAAAAGGTTGGGAAAACACCACATCCGAAACTTCCACCTAGAAGCGTCATTTAAGCACAAAATGCTTATTCAACAACACAAAAGGGCAAACAAGATATGCCTTTTGGGAGCCTTTGATCAACATCAAGCCAGGGATATCAATAAACGAGCTGTTAAAGGAATTACCGAAGACAAGTGCAACAAAATAAATATATACTTTTGATATGCATGGTGAAATCTTGAGAAAGAGATATCATCTTCTTGATGCTAGAAAAACTTTGGTAGCAGTCATGAAGTCCTCTGTTTTCCCACCGGTACAAGATCCAATATATACTCTGTCTATCTTAACATATTTGCATTCTCTTGCCAAAGCACGATTATCAGGAGAATGAGGCTGGAGAGTACATGACAGAAAGATTAGGATATTTCAAGTTGATTTAAATCTTGAAGATCATATGCACAGTTAGAGAATCATAGAATTACATGTTTCTTTGTATATCTTCTCCGGCATCTGTGCAGATCTGCAATTTTTTTTAATTGCGTCATCTGTTTGCTCTCTTCATTCTTCCCGTTGATTTGTTGGATCCCCTGCTGCTCAAATCTCTGTTTGTTTCCAGTGCTTCCAAGCTTTACTTTGACTCTTTGTTTATTAAGGTTTTGTTGGGTTTGTCGGAGATTTCTAAACAATGTCTCACATTAGTGAGAAAACACTATATTATTGTGTTTATAAGAGAAAATTTTTCCTTATAGATTAAGATATATTTGGATAGAATTAATTAATTAATTAATTCAGAAAATTATGAAAAGGCACCATTCTTAATCATTGGTTTAATTTCAAGAGACACCATTCATAACTATTGGTTTAATCTCAAGAGACATCATGAAAAGGCACCATTAATCTATAAATAGATTGCTTTATTCCCATCAGAAACATAAATAAAAAATCAGAAATATTCTCAATACAATAGGAATCAAATGTTGTTTTAGTGCAAATGATATTTGATTAGACTTCTTAGTATCCTTAAGACATTCAATCCTTCACGATGCACTCTATGGGGGTGAAATAATATTAAGGGGAGAGTTCGTATTCGCTTGTGAAATCGATTTTCTACATTTTCTGCAATCCGTTTCTAACAATCTTAAGACTATTTTCTTTATTTTCATGGCTAGTATTAGGGAGATGACATCAAACTTTGTCAAACTGTACAAGTTTGATGGTGGTAATTTCGAAGATGGCATAAAAAGATGCACTTTCTTCTCACCACATTGAACGTTGCTTATGTTTTGACTACTCCACAACCAGAAGAAAAGGAGAATGAGACCATTGCAGAGACGCGCGCCAGGGCAAAATGGGAGAATGATGAATACATATGTCGAGGCCATATTCTGAACGGGATGACTGATGCCTTGTTCGATTCTTACCAGACCATGTCTTATGCAAAGGAACCGTGGGATCAATTGGAGGCAAAGTACATGCGTGAAGATGCAACAAATAAGAAATTTCTTGTAACCCAATTTAGCAATTATTCTATGAATGAAAAAAAGGTCAGTAATGGAGCAATTCTATGAGATTGAACGCATCCTTGGAAATTTCAAATAACATAACATGAATATGGATGAATCTATTGTTGTATCTAGTATAATAGACAAATTACCCCTAACTTGGAAGGAATTCAAACACGGTCTTAAACATAAAAAAGAGGATCTTACTCTTGAGGAATTGGCTAACCATCTTCGTGTAGAAGAAGAGTTCTAGAAACAAGAAAACAAAGATCAGGATATCCACATTGTGAGGAAGGCCAATCCAGTAAGGGAAAAGGCAAGAAAAAGGCAGTTCAATTCAAACAAGCATAACAACAACAAGAACAAAACTGACAGCAATAAGAAAAAGAAGTTCGCTTGTTGGAATTGTGATGGTCCTCACATGAAACGTGACTGCCTAAATAAGAAGGATCCTGAAAGTTCGAGTTTAGGACAGAAGAACCGAAAGGCTGTAGATGGCAATGAAAATTTCACTGCCATGATTTCCGAAATCAACATGGTCTAAGATGATAATGATTGGTGGGTTGATTCGGGTGTTACAAGACATGTTTGCAAGGACAAGTCTCACTTCAAGACCTATGAACCAGTGGAAGCTGACACTTACATACCTTTCTGTTATAATTTAGAAGCTGATCCTGTCACTTTTGAGGAGGAAATGAAGTCTCCAAATGCTTTCTTTTGGAAAGAAGCAATTAATGATGAAATTGATTCGATTATGGGTAATAGAACTTGGAAGTTGGATGATCTACCACCAGGTTGTAAACCCATTGGTTGTAAGTGGATTTTCAAAAGAAAAATGAAAGAAGATGGAACTATAGATTAGTTCAAGCCTTGTTTAGTAGCCAAAGGTTACACTCAAAAGTTAGGTATTGATTACTTCGATACCTATGCTCCTGTTGCAAGGACAACAACAAGAAGGGTGTTGATTGCATTAATCTCAATTTCTTTTCTCGTTATTCATCAAATGGACGTGAAGACCGCATTTCTAAATGGTGAATTAGATGAGGATGTGTATATGGAACACCCCGAGGGGTTTGTTGTTCCTGGTCAAGAACACAAAGTGTATAAGTTGATCAAATCATTGTATATGCTTAAGCAAGCTCCCAAATAATGGCACCAAAAATTTGATCAAGTTGTACTTTCTAATGGATTTCTTATCGATGATGCTGATAAGTGTGTATTTAGTAAGTTTGTTGGAAACAAGGGAGTTGTCATTTGTTTATATGTGGATGACATGTTAATATTTGGCACTGATCTTCAACAAGTGGCGGACACAAAGGAGTTATTAAATGTTAATTTCTCCATGAAAGACATGGGTGAAGCGGATGTGATTTTAGGCATTAAAATTACTAGACATACTAGCGGGTTGTCGTTGACTTAGTCACATTACATTGAAAAGGTGTTAAAGAACTTTAACAACTTTGATTGTAAATTTGCATCTACACCTCTAGATCACAATGTAGTGTTATCTAAGAATACACGAGAACATGTGAAACAATTAGAGTATGCTAAGGTAATTGGGTGTCTTATGTATGCCATGACATGTACAAGACCTGATATTAGTTTTGTTGTAGGAAAACTGAGTCGTTTTACTCATAATCCATGTCATGCTCATTGACACGCGGTTCGAAGGCTACTTAAGTATATTAGGAGAACTATTCACTATGGAATACATTATGATAGATTTCCTTGTGTATTAGAAGGGTTTTCTGATGCAAGTTGGATATCTAATAGTGATCATTCCTCTATGAGTGGGTGGATATACACACTTGGTGGGGGTTCAGTTTCATGGGGATCCAAGAAACATACTTGTATTGCAGATTCAACTATGGCATCTGAATTTATAGCATTAACGTTTGCAAGCAAGGAAGTCGAGTGGCTAAGAATTTTTTTTGTATGATTTGCCTTTGTGGGAAAAGCCCATGTCACCTATCTCAATTCATTGTGATAATGGGGCTACATTGGCTAAATCATACAGTGAAGTTTATAATGGTAAATCAAGGCACATTGGTTTACGACATAGTTATGTGAAACAACTCATTAGTGATGGTGTTATAACTGTGGACTTTGTTACAAATCAGAATCTGGCAGATCCCTTGACAAAAGGCCTTACGAGGGATTTAGTCACCAAAACTACAAAAGGGGTGGGTTTGAAGCCTATACTCTTAACTACCAATGGAGGAACCTCGACTTAACACTCGATAAAACTCTCGAGTCTCAAGTTCAATGAGTCCAAGTACATCATTCTGTAGTTTCAAGCACTTGTCTTACCATCCCAAGTTGTGCTTGGTTCCATAATGTGTATGTAGGATGAGCAAATTTTTGCTCTTAATTAACCTTTAGTGGTATATTTATGCAATAAAAATGTGTGTGATATATTTTATATTTCTCCGTGTATGACTGGATTAATATGTACATTTAATCATAAATGAATAAAGTTGCTCATATTTATTATTCAATTGATTTCCACAAGTGTACTATATTATGGAGTATGTGAAAGGTTCACCTATATGAGCTTAAAGTGAGGCCGCTTTAGGAAATCAAATAGGCTTGATTTCTTAATGCTCATGAAAAGGATACATGACACATGGCCATAAAAGTGTCAGTAACTTCTATATGTATTGGGAATAAAGTATCTTATGTGTGACTTGAAATTAAGTAATAAGAGAGGATCGCTAGTTCAAAGCATAGTCTATCATGCCATCCTAATTACTTAAAAATATTTCACTAATATAATGGTTCAATCGTGAGACACCTCTATTTAAGCATAAGATCATGTTATTAAGTATTGCTTGGAAATGACGGGGGATTGTTGGAGATTTCTAAGCAATGTCTCACATTGGTGAGGAAACACTATATTACTGTGTTTATAAGGGAAAGTTTTTCCTTATGAGTTAAGATATATTTGGACGAAATTAATTAATTAATTCAGAAAATTATGAAAAGATACAATTCTTAACCATTGGTTTAATCTCAAGAGCCACCATGAAAATGCATCATTCATAACCACTGGTTTAATCTCAAGAGGCACCATGAAAATGCACCATCTATCTATAAATAGATTGTCATATTCTCATCAGAAAATCAATCAAAAATCAAAAATATTCTCAATACAGTAGGAATCAAATGTTGTTTTAGTGCAAACGATATTTGATTAGACTTCTTAGTATCCCTAAGACATTCAATCCTTCCCGGTGCACTCTATGGGGGTGAAATAGTCTTAAGGGGAGAGTTCGTACTCGCTTGTGAAGTCGATTTTCTACATTTTCTGCAATATGTTTTTTACAATTGGTTTAATCTCAAGAGGCACCATGAAAAAGCACCATCTATCTATAAATAGATTGCCATATTTCCATCAGAAAGATAAATAAAAAATTAGAAATATTCTAAATACAATAGGAATCAAATATTATTTTAGTGCAAATGATATTTGATTAGACTTCTTAGTATCCCTAAGACATTCAATCCTTCCCGGTGCACTATATGGGGGTGAAATAGTCTTAAGGGGAGATTTCGTACTCGTTTGTAAAGTCGGTTTTCTACATTTTCTGCAATCTATGTTCGCTGGTTTCAACTGTTTCCAACCTTTGGAGTTTATTTGATTTGGAAGCATTCAGTGGGAGAGCTCTTAGGGGCTTATTTGGTTTAATAATTGGTATTCATAAATAATGGATATTAGGTCTAACTCAACCCAAAAGCAAGCTTGTAGGGTAATGATTGTTCAAGTACATATAAAGAGTCTATGTTTCCATTTCATATTCGATGTGGGACTCTTAACACTCCCCGCACGCCCAGACCTTGTTAACTGGAGCGTGGATAATATAATTTGGGGGCCCAACATCGGTGAACAAAGAATTGGAATGGGTTTGGCTCTGATAACATGTAAAGAAATGGATTTTGGGCCTAACTTAACCCCAAAACCTATCCAGACCTTGTTAACTGGAGCGTGGATAATATAATTTGGGGTCGACAACACCGGTGAATAAAGAATTGAAATGAGTCTGGCTCTGATACCATGTAAAGAAATGGATCTTAGGCCTAACTCAACCTCAAAAACTAGTTTGTAGGGTGAGGATTGTTCAAGTCCATATAAGGAGTCGAGTCCATGTTCCCATTCCATAATCGATGTGACACTCTTAACAGTATTATTATATTTTGTGGTTAAATCATTGTTCAGACCTTGTTTTTGGTTGACGGTGCGGTGGTCTTTATATTGTGGAGCCAATTTCTCTTTCTGTTATATTACCTATTTCCGTTGCAGCTGGTTCAATAGACAATTTTCTTTAAACTGGTTTGATTTTCTAGAAACAGTAATAAACAGCCAAATTATGACCCACATTTGCTACTAAGGGCTCCAGCTTTGAGACGTCAAATTTGTATTCCATAAGAAATCTGTGAATTATGGCAATCATCTCATAATCATACATATCAATATATCATCTTAGCTAAAATGATAAGCAATTTTTTCGACGAAGCTATGATGGATTTTGATATTGCATCTTAAGTGAATTAAGGTTGAATAGTAGAGACTGCATTTTAAAACTGAACCTGACTTGTCTCAATTGTTCCCCAGACACTTGACGATCCCGTTTCAAATCAAGTTGAGACAAAAATTTTGTCAGAATATTTGAAAAATATTCCCAGCATGGATCTCTTGCTTATATCAAGAATAACATCAAGTGAAATGATAAAGCTGGAAGAAAAAGAACATTAATGCATAAAAAGACATTGTTAACAGGAGTGCTCAAGCATAGTTGATTGTAATGCTTTACTTGTCACAAGAATCAAGTTGGCAACTGATTTTTTGTGTGTTTGGCATTTTCCTTCGTACCAAACACACCTTTTGTTCAGATTGATGCAAAAAGACAAGATCGTGTGCTATAAAATGTGAAACCAGAGAATCGGGAAAAGTATATGAAGCCCAAAAATACATTTTTTCCCTAACAAAAGGGCAGCGCAGTGCGAGAAGCATCCCCCACCGGAAGGGTCACACCCCAAGGGAGCGTGTCGTAGGTAGCTTATCCTGACGCAAGCATCCGTGATAATGCATAGAGAAAAACATGAATGGTTATATACCACTCATGCTTTTACCATAGGCCACACCGGAGATAATTTTATCGTTTCTCCAAGCTCCCATTCATAAATGAAATTGGAGACATGTAATGCTAACAGAAAAAACATGAGTGGTTATATACCAACGTCTTTTGTGTTGGCTACCTGGCTTTGGTCATCACTGTAGACAGGTTCATAATGCACAATTGTCTTTTCCTACGACTAGAAAACAAGAAAGATGTTTATTAGTAGTAAGCGGACTAGTCTAATTTCACTCAACCAAGCACTCATCGGGCGTGGTACAATGCCCTCACAAGTCATCTTTCCTCTATGGGCTTTGTTAAGATAAAATCAGATGCATCGCTACTTGTCAGACATGGTCTAGCTGACATATTGTTTGTCCTCGTCTATTAGATGACATCATTATCATCGGGAGCAACTCTTTCAATGTCAAACATGTTATCAGTTCCCTTGCTTCTCGTTTCTCAATTAAAGATTTAGAAAACCTTCATTGTTTTCTTAGTGTTGAGGTGATACACAACTCTGAAGGTTTAATTCTCACCCAAGCGAACTATGTGAATGAGATCTTGAATGATGAGCTAATGTCCGACTGCTAAAGTGTCAACATACCTATGAGTGCCTCTGAGTTGCTCAACCTTTCTGATGGTACACACCTAACTGATGCAACTCATTATCGTCGAGTCTTAGGTAGGCTCCAATACCTATCTTTCACTAGACCAGACATCGCCTATGCGGCCAACAAGTTGTCTCAGTTCATGCAAACACCATCGGACCTTCACTTGAAAGCAGTGAAACGTGTTCTCTGGTACCTTCGTGGTACGATCCAACTAGGCCTGCCCGTGACTCCCGTTTATGACTTTAATCTGCACGTACTCTGATGCAGATTGGGCTGGTGACATCACTGACAGAGTCTCTATATATGGTTACATTTTGTTCCTTGGTCTCAATCCGATTAGTTGGTCCTCAAAGAACCAAGACAATGTCTCTCGCTCTTTGCTTCTTGCTCTCTTGTTTCTTGCCTCCTATCTGAGATATCTCCAAAATGCGCCTCCCCCGGCATATATCATGAAAAAAACTCCATAATGGACCTTTTTTGCCCTTATTAAAATTAGGTTTTTCACTGCTTGGATGTCGTCGGCGTCGCGGCTCAGCTATTAGAGTGTTGCGACTCTAATTAGCTTTGAAAATCAAATTGCTTTCTGCCAGTGGGGAGCCGCGACTCTAATGTTGGGCGCCGCGGCGCCTTCGTCGACATTTCAAGCGTCGCGACTGTAACCAGGTAGTGTCGCGGCTCTAATTTTGAGCAACTTCTTCCAGCCTTCTGCTTACATGGCACCTCGGCTCTTGTTTTCTCGGTCGCCACCCTTCAGTGCCGCGGCTCTTCACTTGTGGCGCCACGACCCTTCAGTGTTCTTTGTCCGGAGTTTGTTTAAACTGCTTTCCGAGCTTCCCAAGGCTTCTTTGACTTATTACTTGTGACCAGATATTTATTTTTGTCCTCAATAACCACCTATTTCCTTTGGATTCACCTTATTCCTTTATGAATCGCTTAAAACCTGAAAACACAAAATAACACACATAATACTGCACAATACAACTAAAAGACAAACAAAAGACTCCCTAAAATACACCCTAAAACAGTACTAAAATCTACCTAACAAACACCTCCAACCTTAAACTTTACTCGTCCTCGAGTAAAGAACTCTAGACACCCTAAAAAGAAAAACACGCAAACTCTAGACTGAATAAGGTCAACAACAATATATCATGCGTCGAAAATCATAAACAACTTGCAATATAGTTTTCAGGAACATTCTAGCCACTAATTTGCTATCTAGAATTTCAAGTAAGATATTTCTCAAATTTGCTTAAAGTTATTAATGCATATGACCACTCAACCATGATTATTGACTTAAACAAGTATTCAATATTAGTTCATGCACAACTAATTCTCAGCAATAGTCCATCAGGTCTAAGTTCTATAGGCATGCTAACTTGCTACTCTCCACTAATGTAGACAACCCATGCTCAAGAATCAATAGGACTTTTATAGGTTATACGATAGGCTTAGGCACGGGCAGATAAAATGTCATTTAGGTTCAAAATTACCATAAGCATATAAACCAATCAACCCAACTCGATATCCACGTTACAAACCACAAGCAATCCCTAATTTTTTTCGTCTTTATCTAATTTTTCTTTTCTTTTTGAACTACACCCCAAACTTGTTTTTCAATGTATGTCCAAGGGGAGTGTCTTTTTTACTCTTTTATTGATAGCATCCAATTTAAAATACCCATTACAAAGTGTCCATCCCCAATCATATACTTATATGATCATGGTAAAATTCAAGGGAAGAAAAAATAGTAAAGAGTTTCAAGTAGTCTCAGAATAGGCGTCAATCAAAGAAGGATTACTTAAGACTCAGAAAAGGATAACTAGGGATTAAATTAGCCAAGGTTGGCTTGAAAGGCTCAATCGTTCCAAATATGGCCTAAATCATCTTCCTAAGCATGCATCGTCTAGGGTTTCGTCTCAAGTAGCAAGCAAGCAAGTTCTAGGATTTTCCACCATCTTTCCTCAAACTAAAATTCAATCATGCATAAACCAATATTTGAGTACAAGAAATTCATCAATCATGATCAAGTTTTCATACTTATTAATAATTAAAAATAACTCAAGACCTATCCAACTTAAGCACACAGATTTATGCATTTCATAGCTATCAATTTCATCCAACTCTATCACATGTGTTCACTTAATCTCATGGGCTATTATTATTGACTTGATTCATTGACATAAGACACTCAAATACTGACACTAAAACAAAGGCACTAACAATAAACAAGCAACTGAACATACACAATTAAAGACTACTAACACAAAGAAGTAAGACCCCCCCCCCAAACTTAATGAACACATTGTCCCTAATGTGAAAAAGGAAAGCAAGGGAAAGAAGTCTTACATAAACAACGACAACGATCTCATTATGGTGGTGGCGGCGACGGTGGTTGATAAGGCTGGTACTGTGGAGGATGACCAAAGTAGGGCTCATTCGGGGCATCACCCATTCACCAACGATCGACCAAAGAGTTGAGTTGGTCGATGTGGCGGACATCATAATCATGTCGCTGCTGCACATAGTTGCTAAAATGTTGATTTTGAGCATGGTGCGACTGGATCATGTATTGATTATGTCGGATGATATAGTCCAACTGATCATGAGTCCTTTGGGTGTGTGAATCAATAGGACCCTCAAGAGCAAAAGTTGGTGCATTGCTGCTCTGTCCCGGGTCACCCACTTCAGCTGTTGCATTCTCGTCCTCCATCCCCTTCTACTGGCGCTTTGGCCGGGTTCGGTTGTCTTCTCCTTGTGTAGGTGCTGGTGTAGGGTTTGGGTATGCATTGACCATTATTTGGGTTAGAGGCTGCTGCACTTTGCCTTTTACATCATTGCTACCCCCAGGAACTCCATGTGCAACATATAGTGCAGTGATCAACGATACATGCCCCAACTCTGCTATTTTGTTCAATCTGCATATCCAATTGAGACTATTTCTAACAACTCGACCCACATCTACTGAAAATCCCTTCATGATAGCATAAATCAGCTTGATACAATCCACTGGTATATCAGAGAATTGTGTGGAGGGAATCAGGTAGACACTCACAAAGTAGAGCCAGGCTTTGGCAACTTTGTTGAATTGGCAGCGGAACATGCCTTTGGGCGCGTCGTATGTATATGTGCAACGGGCCCCCGAGCATTCTACTATCTTAGCTACCTCCACCCGATCAATTTCTGAACGCTTCCAAATAGTAAAGTCATCTCTTCATCTTCATCCAAAAAATTTGTAATCCCACAGATGGCATTTATAGCTTCAGCCCTAACTTGTACCCTTTTCCCTCGTACAAAACAAGTGTTATCTTGCTTCTCTGGATAGTTGGCATAGAATTCATAGACTATGGAGGTATTTGGCTTTGCCAAATAAGGATTGACAAATTCCCCCCAACCTTTGTCAGCAATCATGACCCTGATGGGTTTATATATTTAATCCTCGTAGGCACAATCTGAAATTCCATCCCCTTTTCTGGTACCATGGAGCGAGTACATAACTTGTTATACCTATCTTGGGCATCTTTGTTGACAAATCTTTTCTTATCATAGTCGGCCCTTGGTGGTGGATTCACGGGACCCCGAAAGGAGGACGCCTTGGAAGTAGCTCGTCGTGGACCCATTAAAATCCGTCACAACTTTAAAGTTTTCTAAAAAAAATCCGACAGCACTTCCCCTTAATTTTTCACTTCCCAAAAACAACTCAATTCCACAAAAATACACCCGATCAATCTACAATATCTATAATCACAATTCAACCACTCCACAATATTACTATTTCCCACAAGAATACAATTAATTCTCCCAACTTAGAATTCCTCCAAAGTCATAAAAGAAAAAAATTCCTCAAAGCTTGAATGTAATACTTACCTTATGGCGAGAGAGACCTCGGGTAATGTTTCATTGCCCCAAGTATGTAAGATTTGAAGAACTTATGGAAGAATTTTTGAAGGATTGGGATTTTAGGGTTTAGAAAAGGGGATTTAGGAAAAATATTGATTTAGAGTTAATGGAAGAAATGAGGAGATAGAAGGGTATTTGGGGTGAGGGAAGCTTGAAATTGGAAAAATAATAGGGATTTTTGGATTTGGGGTCGGAAGAGAAGGGGAGGGAGAAGGGTTTATGTGTATTTGTATTTGAGGATAATGAGAAAAGATAGGGATTTTGCATTTTTAACCTGAATTTTTCGCAGAGGCATCGCGGCTCTCACCAGTCAGCTCGCAGCGCGATCACTTATGCCAAGGAGCTGCGGCTCTAATTCATCCCACATTTTTCACAGTTCTCTGCCAGCATGGAGCCGCGACACTAATGTTATTGAGTCGCAATGCTAATTCATATTAACGGGCATTCTGATTTTTGCTTCTAATTTCAACATCTCGCGTCACTTTCTCACCCCAGAGTTGGCTCATTATTCACCTAAAATAGACCAGAAACAACAAGACAATGAGATTATTCAACACAAGATAAACAAAACAAAATAATATAATTGAGATGTTGGGTTACCTCCCAATAGCGTTGTTATTAATGTCATTTAGCTGGACGCAGATTTCCTCTTCATATTGATTTCACGTGGATAACAGACTTTGCCTTTCAATCTGGTGCAATAACAATTGGTGCTGAAATTAACTTCTCTGGCATTTTTCCCAACTCCTCGTATTTCTTCCTATCGAAGGACTTATAGGAGTTCACCTACTTGGCATATTCCACATGCTCAATATCTTCACCGTCATCTTCATCGCCTTGTGTTAATGCTGCTTCAAGAGCATCAATACTCTTGAAGCTTTCCTAAAAAACAACGTTTTCAATTACATCAATGGAAAAACACTCGTCACTTGCTCTTGGATAAGTTGCTGCCCTGAATACATTGAAAGTCACTTCTTCTCCCTAGACTCGGAGTTTTAATTCACCCTTCTCAACATCTATAAGTGCTTGCCCTGTAGCTAAGAATGGTCTCCCCAGGATGATGGGCACATTTTCATCTTCTTTCATATCTAGAATAATGAAGTCAGCAGGAAATATGAACTTATCCACTTTTACCAGCACATCTTCAATGATACCTCGTGGATGCTTGATCAAACGATATGCTAACTGCAAAGTAATGGTTGTAGGCCTTGCCTCACCCAAACAGAGTCTACGAAACACAGATAAGGGCATCATGTTTATACTTGCCCCTAAATCACACAAGGCTTGCTTGCATTCAGAATTCCCGCTGGTACAGGGAATAGTGAAGCTCCCGTGATCTCTCAACTTCTGGGGAAGCTTCTTTTGCAAAATGGTGTTGCACTCTTCATCTAAAGCCACAGTTTTATAATCTCCCATCTTTCTCCTTTTAGAGAGAATTTCCTTCATAAATTTCACGTAACTGGGCATTTGCTCTAGGGCCTCAGCAAAGGGAATGTTGATGTGCAATTTCTTGAACATCTCTAAAAACTTGGGAAATTGTTTATTAAGAGAATTTTTCCGAAGTCTTTGAGGGTATGAAATTCTGATTTGAGGATCAACAATAACCTATGGTGGTGCCTTTCCTGTACCAGGGTGGTCTTCAGTAACTCCCTCTTTTTCTAACCCAGATATCTCTCCCGAGTTGTCATTCTTTTCAACAGGTGGTTGGGTTACAGACTGCTCCATTTGCTTACTATTTCTCAAGGTGATGGCCTGACACTGCTCATTCGGGTTCACAACGGTATTTCTAGGCAAATTCCCTTGAGGTCTGTTATTCAACATGCTTGCTAACTGCCCCACTTGCGTCTCCAAATTCCTAATAGAGGATATTGTCTCTGTCATGAACTGAGTTTTGGAAATGGTGAGAGTTAACAAATATGCTTGCAATTCATTAGGATTCTCTTGTGGGACCTGTGGCCTAGGCTGCTGAGAAAATGAAGCTTGATTCATTGGCTGTTGTGGATTGTTCTGCTGATATTGTCCTTGAAACTGTGAATGTTTCCCTTGGTCATTTCTCCATGAGAAGTTAGGGTGATTCCTCCATCCAGGATTATAAGTGCTGGAGAATGGATTGTTGTAGGGCTTTTGAAAATTCCCAACTGCTTTAACATGAGCTTGGTCCATAGGAACATTATTTGGATCCATTGTTGTGCACCGATCAAAAATATGTGGACCCCTGCAAATTTTACAAACCATTTGCATCTGAACAGCATTTGCGGACACAATATTATGTTGCAATTGTTTTGTCAAAGAGGCAACTTGAGCAGTTAAAGCAATGATGGCATCTAACTCATGAACCTTTGTTGTTTTTCTATTGCTCATTGATCTCTCATCAGACCATTGATGGTTGTTTATGGCCATATCTTCTAATAATTCATACGCCTCATTAGCACTTTTACTCATAAATTCCCCTCCAACCGCAACATCAATTATGGTACGAGTAGTACCACACACTCCATTGTAGAAATTGTGGACCAACATCACTATTCAATTCCATGGTGAGGACATCTCCTTTGGAACTCCTTAAACCTCTCACAAGCATCATACAAAGACTCTCCATCAAGATGATAAAAATTGTTCATTTCTCCCCTTAACTTCGCGGCCTTTGATGGAGGAAAGAACTTGGCAAGAAATTTCTGAGCCAAATCTTGCCAAGTAGTGACAGAATTTTACTGAAGAGAGTTCAACCAACTTTTGGCTCGGTCCCTTAGTGAGAATGGGAAAAGCCTCAACCTAATAGCATCATCAGTAACACCATTGTACTTAAAGGTTGCACATAACTCCAAGAAGTTCGCCAAATGCATATGTGGATCTTCAGAGGGCAACCCACCAAACTGAACTGTGCTCTGGACCATATGCAAGATTGTTGGCTTAATCTCAAAATTATTTGCCTCCACAGCTGGTGGCCTTATGCATGTCTGCACACCTGTAACAGTTGGCAATATGTAGTCCTATAAGCTCCTCGCAACAGGATTCTGGGCTGGTTCATTCACTCATGTTGGTATTCCTCTGTTCAACCCATCATTATCATGTTGATTTGCCATAGCGGTTGAATCATCAATTATTTTGTTCTTTCTGTTCTCCTTGCACGCTTTTTCAATCTCCGGATTCAGAGGAACAAGGTTGTTTGCTCCTCTTCTGCTTCGCATATACCAAAGCTATCTAAAATTGATCAAAAACACTGCACACAGATTAAGTAAAAATATTGTGTTCTAGGAACAACCAAATTAGAAATAAGATTAATTATTTTGATATTGATAATACTTCAGTCCCCGGCAACGGCGCCAAAAACTTATTGCGTTATTTCAATATGCTACGCAAGTGTATGTATCACAATTCGTAATAATTTTGGTAAAACCGAGTATCGTCTACAAAGACTGATTTATCAAATACCAATTAACTAATCTTTAGTTTCTATTTGGCAAACGAATATAAGTGGTGATTTCTAAACTAATGATTTA
The DNA here is from genome assembly GCA_029783415.1 of Anisodus acutangulus. Classification (NCBI taxonomy): domain Eukaryota; kingdom Viridiplantae; phylum Streptophyta; class Magnoliopsida; order Solanales; family Solanaceae; genus Anisodus; species Anisodus acutangulus. The sequence continues at coordinate 2,326,337 of CM056509.1, forward strand.
ACAAACTAAAATAGATTGCGGGAATAAAATAGCAGTGAAAACACACGAAGTTTAATTCAGTAATGAAGGCAATTAGGGTTTCCAATCTCCTCAACTTTCCACTCTATCATTCATTAATGCAAGACTGACGATTCTTCTTCTTATTAAGATAGCAGGTTAACCGAGATATTCTACATTCTGGTTAGGACATATAAAAACTCAACCTAAGTGAGAATTTTCTATATTTCTATGATAAATTCAATCACATATGAGGATTAAGATAAATAACCTAAAATGCTACACAGGCGGTCGTGATACTCTTGTTCAAGATTAAACCTACGTCTAATCAACTATAGCATATTCAAATCTCTCTTTTCAGATCTTGATTTGAAATCATATAGGTAATGAAAACTAATGGCCAATTAATTCTCATTCAATAAACGCAAGTTGAAGAGATCTTAATAGATGAAGAAGAACATTAGCAATACATTAAATCATAACAGAGTTTCAAGTGATTCAACGGAAACCCCTAATAAAAGTAATTAGCTCATAGACATGCTAAGAAGACTAATTAACTTAATATCCAACATGAACTTAATTAAAGTAAAGAAAAGGAAAAGAACTTGAACAATAGATGTCTCTAATTGCTTCTTGCTCTCTTGTTTCTTGCCTCCCATCTGAGATATCTCCAAAATGCGCCTCCCTCAACATATATCACGAAAAAAAACACAGAATGAACCTTTTTTGCCCTTGTTAAAATTAGTTTTTCGCTGCTTGGACGTCGGCGGCGCCGCGGCTCTAATTAGCTCTGATTGGACTCCATGTAGCTTTAAGTAATCTAGAAACTCATTGCTCAAGTATTCACCTTCTCGATCAGATCGAATGGTCTTGATACTTGTTGCTAATTGTTTCTCTACTTCAGACTTGTACTCTTTGAACTTTTCGAAGGCCTCGAATTTGTGTTTCATAAGATACACATATCCATACCTTGTGAAGTCGTCAGTAAAAGTAATGAAGTAAGGGAAACCTCCATTAGCTTGAGTCGAGAATGGTCCACATACATCAATATGTACCAACTCAAGCACCTCCTTGGCTCGCACACCATTCCCAGAAAGTTGCTTGTTGGTCATCTTACCTTTCAAACAGGATTCGCAGTTACCATAAGACTCCAAGTCAAATGGTTCGAGGTAGTCAAGCTTCCTCAACCTTGATATCCTTGTTTCGTTGATATGACCAAGTCTACAATGCCATAGGTAGGTAGAGTTTCTATTACTTATCTTAGCTCGTTTATTTTGTACATTGAATATTTCTCGACTACAGTTTAGTGTATATAATCCATCCACAAGAGGAGCAGTTCCATATATAACATTATTAAAAGGCAGTACTTGACTGTCATTATAAATATATGAGAAAAAACCCTCCATGTCCAAAACAAGGATAGAAATGATATTCCTCGTTAACGAGGGTACATAGTAACAATCATTTAACACTAGACAATACCCAGAAGGCAAATTTAATTTATAAGTTCATACGCGCTCAACATCCACTCGTGCTCCATTTCCAACGCGTAGGTCCACCTCTCTTGGTCCAACCTTCCTACTGTCAGTTAGCCCCTGCACAGTGGTACAAATATGTGAGCTACAAGCGGTATCTAATACCCAGGAATGAGAGTTATTTATCGACATATTTATTTTAATGATGTACATACCTTGTCCACCAGAGGTAGAAGAACCTGGTGCTTTTCCTCCTTCTAGTGCAGTGCAGTCCTTCTTTCAATGGCCCTTCTTGTTACAGTTGAGGTATACATCCTTAGCCGAATTCACCTTCTTCTTCTTCACACCTCCCTTATGCTTCGAAGCTGAGGGCGCATCGACTGTTTTGCCCTTCTTTTTCTGCCAGACCTTGCCTTTCGGTTTGGGCCTGCTAGAAGAGCCCACCATGAGCACAGTTTTGCCTTTGGAAGTGGAAAACTCAATGGTCTTGAGCATGTTGTGCAGCTCCGGCAGACTCGCCTTCGTTCCATTCATATTGTAATTCACTATGAAGTTTTCAAAGGAACGAGGGAGAGAGTTCAGGATGAGGGTGGCAGAGACATTTTTTTGAAGCTTCGTTCCAATTGAAGCAAGTCTCTCTATCAGCCCTATCATCTTCAACACATGCTGCGAGACCTGGCCCCCTTTATTGAGCTTACACTTAAAAAGTTATATCAGTAACTTATATTCCATAGTCTGGGATTGTGAGTCATAGAGACTCTTCAAGTGTTCGAACATCTCATTGGGACCTATATTCTCATGTTGTCTCTGAAGTTCCATAGACATGGAAGACAACATCACACACTGTGTTGAAGTGGCATCATCTAGGTGTTTTTGGTAAGCATATTTATCAAAAGAGGCATATTCAGCAGATTTTGTCGCAGGGACTGTTGGCAACACTGTGTTCAACACGTATTCTAATTTCTCTTGTCTCAACACTATTCGTAAATTTCTTAGCCAGTCAAGGTAGTTAGGTCCAGTAAGTTTGTTCATTTCAATCAACATTTTCAATGATAAGCTCGACATCTTTGATAATCTGAAGAATTAGATAGAATGAAAATCAAACTCAAAATGTATTTCCTATTAGCACATTCGTTTGACTAATTAACATGGTCTTTTGTTTAGTTAGCTCCCACTATTTTAACATACTTCTACGACCCCATGGTAGAATACGGGCCTATATTAATTGAGGTCATAATGGGCCAAGATCCAAGCCTATGTTATCTTCGCGTTTGCTTTGGCTGATAACTTCAATAACACATCTTGGTAGGTTCTAAACCAATTGCAAAACTTATTTGCAACTCTTGGTTGATCAAATATTATATTTAATCTTGCGTCCTTAGATTCTTCCGACACTTTGGCGCCAAAATTTGTCTAAGCAAGTCAACCCCATTACACGACTGTGTTTATGTATCTAAGTAAATTTGGCCTTTGTGAGCAAACACTTTGGTGTAAATACCCACAAAAGTTTATCGTCTACCTTTACATTTAAAACACATCTATGAAAGAGTCTCGGTCCTTATAGACTTAGAGCAAATGCTTTAGCATAAATACTCGTATCGCCGAAAAGGATTTTGCACTCTAACAATTATAATGGACGACGCGTTTTAATATAGACTTGTATTTAAAATTTTGAGGAACATTTTAGTTTCAGAATTTTAACCAAGATCAACAAAATTTTACGTCATATCCAATACGACATTTAATCATGCAATTTCTAAAAACACATTTAGTTGGGAACCATCAATCCAATAGGCATGATATAAGATAGTTTGATCAATTACTGGGTGTCGCCTACCCAGACACAGTTATAATGGACATTATGCTAATAATTAAATGTACGCATTTAAACACTTAGCATATAGTTCGTATATTATTCAATAATATACAATTAATAATAATCATGGGTTAACTTGTCTAAACTCTAAAATTTAAGTCTAATCCAAATGATCCCTTAAATATTTTCTGATTTTAAAAACTGATTTTCACGGTATTTCTGTGAATTTACAGTTTAGTCCCTTAAGAATTTAAAGTTTTAATTTTGAACCCCTTTAAATTCAGAAAATCCAATTTCAATTTCCAGAAAATATTTTTCAGATTTCAGAGACATGTCTGTAATTTTTAGAATTTAAATTAATTATAGATTTGGCCCAAAAGACCAAAACTGTTTTTCAGAAACTTATTTCAATTATATATTTGCCCCAAAGGACCAAATTTGCTTATTTGAAAAAGTTTTAATTTCAGATTCTGAAACTCTTAAACTTCAGAATTTGAATCTGAAACTTTTAAAACTTCAATTTCTGATTCAATTTTTTTTCGACTGAAAAGTGACCGCCATCGCTCACGAACATCAACGCCGCCATTGTTTACCCTAACAAGAGCCGTTTATCGCTCACCCTTTTTCTTAACTTTCGGCTGAACAGCGTCGCGACACTCCACCATGGAGCCGCACCGCTTCCTCTAAAAACCCTAAGTGGCGTCGCGGCGCTCCATCATGGAGTTGTGGCGCCTCCATCTCAGAATCACAAAATCTGCATTTTCGAAACCCTAAAAATGGTTCAGGGTCAGATCTGCAGATTCATCTTCGTAACCGTTCACTATCAAACAATACGTTCATCGACCATCATCCAATCATTTCTCGTTCTTCGCTTTAGTGCACCATGTTCGCAATGAACCGGTTATGCACATCGACTTAGAAGTGTTAGATTGGAATGACTTCCTCGATTATATCATTGTTTAATAGTTTGGGAGACAATGATGATATGCTTTTAAGATATTAGGTTTTCAAGCTTTAAACGACATAAATTTCATATTTAAACAAATTCTAACTCATATTATTATTAACTAATTACCTTATAATCATACAAAACAGCCCTGACTTTGATACCACTATAGGGTTTTTATTGGGTTGTTGTACGCAGCGGATATTGAAAACTTGTTTCAAACCCAACAAACGTAGAACTGTTTGACTATAAGATAATTTTAAACTGTAAACATAAGACTTAAATGGTACTTACATGTTTACAATAACTTGAATCTTTATCAACTGTGGGTGCGCATGCAAATTCCCTTTCGATTGCAAGCTCCAAGCTTCAAGCTTCAATGTATTACTCCTTTGGAAAGCTAGGAAATCTGGCAGAGGTTCGAGAGAGTGTTTTGATTCTGAGTCTCTAAGACTTAGAATAATAATTTGAAAATCAAGTGTAATGAATAATGAAGTGTAGGTCTGTATTTATAGGTGAAAAATTATGTCAAACATGATTAGAGTTTGAGCTTGGGCCTGGCCCAAAACTCGAGGCGGATTAGGTCACCACGCAGGCGGCGCTGCGGCCCAGCCAGTGGGCCCCACAGCCCTGTGGCGCTTTGGCCCTACGGTATAGGCCCTGCGGCGCTGACGTGGCCCTACACCGCCTTATTTTTAAATTAAATCCAAAATCTAATTTTGACTTAATTAAAACAATCATCATTCAATTAAATATCTCGATTCTAAATCGAATATTTAATACTCTCTCAATACATCCTTAGATCGAAAGGACAATTGACATAGTGTGACCCTACAGGCCTTCTCATATCGACACTAATCAAATTAAGGTCTACGCGAAACTCCTAGACGGCGCCGCAAGACGAACTCAATATGTGAAGTATGTTTACATGAATCCAGTAAACTTAACCTCTATGTGGTAAGATAAAATTCTTTCATTCACGATACACTCGATCAAGCTTAGGATTTGTCAAGTGTCTATACAAATGGTTTGATCATTATATCTCATCTATATTGGTTGACAACAAGACCATATTCTAGATATGTCTATTGCGTTGGCCAATGACTTAGTCAACCCAATATCAATGAGAAACTGAGTGTTCTCTCGAATATACATTCGAGGAATCAATCATAATCTTGGCTCAACTACCACCTTTAATCCACATCGTAATGTACCCAATACAAGTCGTATCTCAACCTATAAGGCATTTGAACTTAGGATAGGATCAAAGTATATTACTATGTAGACAAAGTGTGTATTGACCTCAAGTCTAAGGACTTCTAACTTCCACACGCTAATCATATTTTAGACATGTATAACAAACAATATATCAGCAGGTTATACCAGTACTTTCAAAGTATCCATGTGTCGATCACGAGTAGCCATAACTCATAGCAGGTGAGACATACCACATCCTCTAAGGATGTGATGCAGACCACATGTCGACTTATCACATATCATTGATATCCCATTCTCGATGATAATTAGTCGATGCTATTTTAAGAGTTACGTTACAATATTAATATCTCACACTATTAATAACAATGTAACTTCTACGGATGCATATTATAGAATATTATAAACAATCAACTAATAATTCAATAATTGCAAATGATAAAATATTAATCTCCATTAATAATAATACAAATGTATATAAAGTACATTTGTCCTAATACAGATTATATCTAGGACATACATATACTTTCAAAATCATCAAACACATTGTTCAGAAGCTTCAAATTAATACCAATTTTTAGTCAGAAAATGCCTTGAAGTGCATAAAGATTGTAACTTTAAGCTGAAATTGATAAAGAAAACTGAAAATAAAGAATACCCAGATTTTATCTTCGACCAAAAAGGTTCAATCAACTGATGAAAGTCACATAGACGATACTTTTGAGGTGGGTCCAAGATTTTACCCTGAGAAGCTGTGAGATATTAAAGAAAAATGTTGCAAGAATTGAGTTTTTGAACTGTAGAGAGAAGTAGACAAGAAATTTAAGCCAAATTGGCAGCTTCTATGAGTTGAACCTGAGCATGGCCAAAATTGAAAGACTGAACAAGTTGGAACACTGGAAAAAGAATTGGTGAAGATAACATCGTATTCACTTTCTTGAAAGGAAATATATACAATTATTGTGGAGCCACTAAACATCAAGTGGTCGTGCCGGAGTGGTTATCGGGCATGACTAGAAATCATGTGGGCTCTGCCCGCGCAGGTTCGAATCCTGCCGACCACGTCTCTCTAATTTTAAGAATTTTTCGTCTTTTTACTTTAATTTACTCTACCATGGAGTTTTTGTTACTGCAAGAGCTCTTCTATATGTTTCTTCTTGGGTTCGTTCAGGTTTTGATAAGAAGAATAGTATATGTTTCGTCAATCACACTAAGCATATGAGTTTACTTACATAGACAGACAATGTAAAACGTTTTTACACTATTAACTTACTGTAACTTGTTCTACCACATAACCTGTCTGATTTTGTAAGTTACTAATGTGATGGTTGCTTGTAGTTATCGTTTAGGACGCGGCCTATAATTTTAAAAACATTTTTTACTCTTGTTGGATTCGTTTGGCCATGAGAATTTTTTCTATCTTTTTCCGAAAAACTTTTTCACTTTTTTTAAAATTAGCGTTTGGCCATGAAAATTCCAAATACAACTTGATCCGATGGTTACTTGTAGTTATCGTTTAGGTGGCCGGTAGTTTTAAAAACTTTTTTTACACTTGAATCCGTTTGGCCATGAGAATTTTTTACTTTTTTCGAAAAACTCTCACTTTTTTCGAAAAACTTTTTCACTTTTTTTTTAACATTAGTGTTTGGCCCAAAAGTTCCAAATAGAACTTCTTTGGAAAACACCCTAAACCTTGTTTTCACAATTTTCACTTTTTGTTTTTAACCATTACTTTTATCTTGCACTTTTTAAATTTGCCCCTACATTTTTTATTTTTATAAATTTGACCTCATTTAATTCAGCCAACAACCGTAGCTATTACTAGTGTTGTTGGTTTTTAGTACTAATGAATATTTGTAATAATATTTTAGAATTGACGAAGTATAATCATATATAGTACTAGCTCATAGGCGAAAAGAAACGCACTGGGTCATTTTACTTCTGTAGCTTGTATGCATAAGTAAACAAGCTCATGCCTGCGATTATTATCGCTTTGAAGTGATAATATTGTGTTTTTCCTGAGTCAAGGGTAGTACGAACTTTGAGTGTCATTTTCTTGGTTTATGAGGAATATTACACAAAAAATGATTTTCTTGTTTAATTTGGACATATATAGTAGTAGGAGGAGGAGACGACATTGATGGACTGTAATTTATTGTTTAAGAAAATTGATAATTGAAATTAACAATTGGGAGATGGAAAGCATTTTCGTGAAAAAAGGAAGAGGAAGAAGACAAACGAAGACTATGAATCAGGAAATACTAAAGAAATGTGTGGTCTAATGACGATACCTGTTGAAGATGCGAATAATTGTGAACTTAATTATTTCATCGTATTAAAAAATGTCTATATAAATCATGCTTAATGTAATAGGAGATGATTGATGGGCAGTGTTTACGCACTGGTTATGTTTATTAATTATTTTATGTGATTTTACTAGTTTTAAAAATTTGAAGGTATAAATCATACTATTTCATATTTTTTTAAAATACATTTCAAAAACTAAATATTATTTACAAAAACTATGATCAACTCAACTTCAACTTCAAATATTCCAAAAAAAGTGAATTTTTTTTCTATGGTCAAATAGAAATTAAACTCAAGCAAGAAAAGAGAGATCAGAAAGAACATGAAACTGCTGATTTGTCATTTCATACTACAAGAGGGTATACATTATAATATAAATTACCAAATTAAGGGGTTTAAAAAGTGTGGCCCAATGCTCTCTTGGTCCTGATAAAAAAGAGATCGACTATACCCACCGGCGACACTAGAATTTTCACTAAAAAGATTCAAAATATAAAAGAGTACGGAAAAATCAAGAGATTCGACATCTACTATACTTCCTCTATCAAAATGTTAAAACCAAGAAACTTAAGCTGAAGGAAGATAAACAAAATTCAGGTCTGTGACCCCCTTTTTTTCTCAAGTACTATTGGAATTTCCAAGCAGAAACAGAGGTAATTGGGGTTCCTTTCCAACTGATAACTAACCATTGCCCATCCAGCTCGAAGGTGCATAATCCACGGAAGTTGGACAGCTCAAACAGTAAACTTGCTTGGCACAGGGATGAGTAGCTCAGTTCTGTTTCCACCATATGAAACCTTGCAAACAAGTCCCTCCACACTTTAACATTCCCATAGCGGGGAACAGTCTCTTCTCCATGATATGTGATCATACTTCTGATAAATTTTTGTATGCAAAATCCTCCACCTATTGGTATGCCCTTGTGGTGAACCTCAAAACAGTCAGCAATAGCACTAAAGTAAGTTAAAGACTCGTCGAAAGAATCTATAAAATTTGATAAATTCGTGTTTGCTACTGGTTCAATGACCACCATTATGCAAGGGTTAAGGCTTTTAATAACCTCCATCAAAGATCCAAGTTCATTAGCCCAAGATAACATAGTCCAAAGAATAGTATCTGAGTAAAGCATCGACTTCATCACCCTCTACTTCAAAGGAATCTATCTTAAGATTCTTCAGGTCTGAAACAACTGTTTTGAAGCAAAAAGATACGTTTATTAGCGTCTCAGCAGAAAAAGCTGACAATCTCCTCCCTACATCTTCCATCATCTTTTTAGACCTTCCAACAGAGCTTATTTTGAGATACTCGAGTGGGCAGTCATGTCGATCAGCAACAACTTGCATAAACGTTGTCCATTGTGATCCGCTTTTTATACTAAGATCAATCAAATGAACCTTTTTTGCAGTCATTGTACTATCTAAGATGGCTTGTATTCCAGTGAATTGAGTCGCTTGACGGTAGGCATACAATGGTCTTTTTGCAAATTCAGCAGGTTCTAAATCCATGATAAACTCTTCCACATCAGTAGAATATACTTCAACATCTTCTCCAGTAAATGGCATTTTACCCATCTCCCTATCAATTCTGTGTTGAAGAGCATCAGCGAAATAGTACACGATTTTCTGGACCGGAGTACCAGTAGCAGAAGCAGACTGGTTACACAAGCTTAGCAACTTTCTAGCACGATCAAACGTTCGAGCTGCAACCAGTTGAGCAGAAGCTTGAAGTAGCTCAGCTAGGTCCAAATCCTGCACTAGTTCAGGAGACAGGCCAGAATTAGCAGTAAGGGGATTAAAAATGATGGAATAAGCATCAGATTTCTGTGAAATATGATTGAGTAATCTTTGTTTTGCTATTTTCATGATGGTGGGAGCCGATAGCACCAGAGATTCAGAAGCTCCACATGACAACTGAAAACTTAACTCATTCAGCTCTTGTCCCATAGATCTAGAAGCCATGATTCACAATTCTTGTTCAAATAATATCTGGACTGACCTTTACTTCTAACTTAAAGTATCGGCATTGACAAAACGCTCAAGAAGAATATGTCAGAGTATGCATAGTACAAACTTTTATCAGAATATTCACTTCACACACTCTTATAAGACTCTGAATTTGGCTTTTGGGAAAATTCTTTCTTGTTATAACCTTGAATGAACCAACAGAAATGACAAAGAAAAAGTCCAGGAGCAATAAAATCTCCTTTTGATATATTACTATCAATATAAAGAGACAAACTTATAAAAAAGGCTAAAACTCCATCTAAATATGATTTCTCTTAGCCGACCAGCCGTGGAACAAATTAAAGACTACTCTATTCCAAACAGATGAATAAAAGAACAAATTCAAAGGTCAAAGAAATCACAACCGTTTTAAAATGCTTACACAATCAAGTCACCGATAAGGTAAATCTCAACGATGAAGATTACTTGGTAACCTTGTAAAAAGAAGTAAATAATTTACTATCACAGACTAAATTATACTAATAAACGTTAGAAGAATAACCAAAACGAAATCAATTGGCAGCAGATGCTCAAGACAAGAAGTAAGGAACTGCAAGGACGGCCTAAATCCAAATGATTAGACAATTTTTAATTAGATAGCCTTGGTTTTGCAGAATAGCACAATTGTCTTAAAGCATCCTGCAGTTCAATATTGTTGAGAATATAATATTGAAGTGTGTGACCATCTGATCTAAAAGCTTAATGAGATTATTTTTTTCATGGTATATCGAACCTCACCGCCACCCATTCTCAAAAAAAAAATTCACGTGCTTGGACCATGAAAGAAATCAGGCCAGCACGTGAGGAGGCGTGTTGAGAATATAATATTAAAAGTGTGTTCTATCTAACAGCTTAAACTTTTAAATCAGATGATCACACACTTCAATAAATATCAAAACATGACGCGAGAGAAAAGCTTTTCGAATAGCCATTAGCCAATAATCTTTTCAATCACTTCATACTAAATTTTGTAACTTTAAAATCTGGTTATGAATAAACAACAAGACTTCTCTACTTGACTGCAAAATCAAGAGACGCAGAGCAAATTAACAAGAGAAATCACACCAGACTTTTATCGAACAGGTTATGTGCAATAACAAATAGATGGAAAATTGATCATACCCCTATATCTCCTAAATAATTTTACTTTATTCTTTAGCAAAAACTTTTTAACCTTGTTTTCAAAACAAATGGTTAACTAAATCACCACACTTCATTGCTTAAACAACAAACAACATACGTGTAATCCTATGAGTGTCCCTACCTCATAGAGATAGAGAGAAGAAGCAGTTTTCGATAGATCCTTGGTTTAAGTAAAGCATTTCAAAGCAATTTAAAAAGGCGAATACAGAAATAAAAGTAGTAACAACAACCACAACAAAATAATGCTATATGAAAAACAGTACACGGCATTCAGATAAAAAGAACAGTAAAAACAACGAAATAATGCATAATCATCCAAACAAGCTGTAAAAGATCCTTGTATTATTACTTTTCAATCATACAAAAGGTACTTAGGTCAACAAAAGTAAGGAACATTCTAGAGTTACATTCCAGCTTCTTTGGGTGTCTTGGCGACAATAGAGAGAGCGTGCAATCCAGATTGGAGTTCATCAGACAAGAGATCATACACCATACGGTGTCGTTTCACGAGATTCTGGCCGTCAAATTTGCCGGAAACAATCTTGACATTGAAATGGGTCTCATTTGTACCGGTTTCCTTAACGGCGTCATGACCGGCATGCTGGTGAGACACGTCTTCCACTTCAATTAAGGTAGCTTCAAGTGCCGATTGTAGTCTCGTCTTCATCCTAGTCGCCCTCGATAGCACCATTCGTGAAGCCATGGCGACAACCCTACTTTCCTTATGGACAAAATGATAAAAATGGTCTCTTATGATTGAGGGTAATTATGGAATGCACACAACTTATACAAGCTCGTAATAAATGAATACAAGTGATACAAGTAGGGCGGACAATTTTACCCTAACCCGATGGATATCCGATTCACCCGACCCGATTATTCGGGTGGACATACATCCAATCCATCACCCGATCTACCACCCGACCCATCCATCCACCCGTTTATAAATATTATTTTTTGTGTAGTTTAGTGATAACATACCTCTGACTCATGTCGTTATTAGTACTTGGTTTTATTTTCAATAGTTGTCTTTATTTTTCTAAAGTGAATGGAAATTCTTTTTCAATTTTAACAAGACAATAACGATGATTCCTAGTATCAAAAATGTTATTTTTGTACTACGTTATACATAATTGACATTTTCTATGTTGAACATCACTCTATATATGACTATAACTGTTAACAATATATTAGGTTGAGGAATATTACAATGGTATCAAGATCAAATTATAATGGTAAAGCAAGAGAGTATGAAAAGCAAGATAGCATGAAAACTGGAAAATAAATCAAAAGTACCAAACTGATTGTGCTATAATTTTCATACGCAAAGCACCCGATTCACTCGTGAATGATGGGTGGATCGGATGTGGATGAAGAAAAAATAGGGTGATGGATGGGTCGGGTGATGGATGGGTCGGGAGATGGATGGATGGGTCGGGGGATGGATGGATGGTTGGCGGGTGGAGGCGGATTGAGCTCCACCCGATCCACCTCCGAACCATTGCCAGCCCTAGATACAAGTCGTTAACAATTAATACAGTAGAGCAATGAATACAAGTAATACAAGCGGGTAACAATTGATATTGTATAGTGTAGAGCGAATGAATACAAGTTATTTAAGTGGGTAATATTAATACAGTAAAGCTAATCAATACAAGTGATACAAGCAGGTAACAATCTGATATAGTAGAACGATGAATACAAGTAATACAAGCGGGTAACAATTGATACTGTAGAGCGAATGAATACAAGTAATTTTAGTGGGTAATATTAATATAGTAAAGATAATGAATACAAGCGATACAAGCAGGTAACAATCTGATATAGTAGAACGATGAATACAAGTGATACAAGCGGGTAACAATCAACAGCGAAGGAATACAAATAATTCAAACTGGTAACAATTAATATAGTAGAGACTAGAGCGAATGAATACAAGTGATACTAGCGGGTAACAATTTGATACAATAGAGCAAATGAATACAAGTGATACTAACAATTGAACAGTAACTATGAATTATAATTAGCCAAATATTAGTTGCACATTGTAAATAGCCTACAAATTATAATGCTTTATGAAAATTCCTTGCTAAAAATACTCGAAAGTTATATCTAAAAGACAAAATAGACCTACTCCCCCTAAATAAAAGGACAATTTTAGCTAAAAACTCATCAATTTCACCTAGGGCGGTCCAACGGGGTGGGCCGGGCCGGGCCGGGTCCCAGCGGGACTGGGAGGGTCGGTACGAGGGCTCCGGCGGGCCGGGATAGGTCTCATCCCATCCCACATCCCGCCGGAAGAGGGATCGGGATCGGGATTTGGGGTTTTTTTTGCCACTTAATTTTTAAAAATAATATATATATATATATAAAAACACTTCAATAATTGAACAAGATAATGTAATAAAAATATCTCAAGACTATTTTTTGCCTCTTATATTATTTAATAGAAATATGATTTTTTTTGTAATATAATTTTAAAATTGCAACTTTGTGGTGTTGTTCAAAAGTTGCAAATAACATAGTAAAATTGTAATTAAAAAATTATATAATTAACCATACTTTTTTTTAATTTTCTCACAATGTCTTGAGGATCTTCGGTTGGAATTGGAATTTGTTGGTCAAATTATTCGACGTCGCTTCATGTTCTCTCGGATAAGATTTCGTTGTAGTTGTAGTCTTCTTCTTCGTTGATCTCCGGTTGAGCTCACCTTCTACTCTCCGCTCGAATCCAATCTCTGAATAGAACTGCAATCTCCATTATGTCTCCCGCCAATGAATGTTTGTGCTCTCCTATTTGAAATCTTCCAGCAGAAAAAGTGTTTTCATACGCTGGTGATGACGCTTGAATGTTCAACACATCTCATGTCATCTTTGCTAGTGTCGGAAATGTATTCTCATCCTGCCTCCAGTATTTCAGCAAGTTTTCATGTACTTCTTCATTGACAATTAATTTGTACGGTACAACATCCTGCAAAACATAAACATCAAATTCGCTAACTTGTGAAGAAGTTAAACCATTAAACATTTTATTTCTAAGGCCTTGAATACTAGCAGCAGAAACCGCATGTTTTTAATAAGGTTGCAGCGAAGTAGTAGAAGATAGTACAGAAGTCGGTTGATTATTTGCACTTTGTTATTGGTAATACATATATATTTGTTTGCATTCAGTGTGTATGCTAGACGTAACTTCTTCTTTAGTTGGTTTGTGAGTTGGTTCTTCAGTTGGGTCTGTTGGAAGTACTTCTATACAATCATAAATCATTTCTACAAGTATTTTACAATGGTCTACTTTAATAGTCGGATTTAATACAACACCAATAATATAAATAGTGGAAATAGGAATTTTTTTAAAAAAAAATTATAAACATTTTTTAAATAGATGGAGCGTAAGATTATTGTTCCATATATTCATTAAGTAACAAAAATATTAGAGCTATATAAAATAACATATTTGAAATAATAGGATAATAAATACAGAAAAATTCTTTAGTAGCTTGAAAATATTTCTCTAAAAATTCATTAAGTTCTAAAAAAAATCTTCAATCATTATCTACAAGCATATCCCTTAGATTTTTATTATGGGCGTTAAATAATAAAGTTATAGGTTGTCTATAATCGTAAGAAACAAGTACTTGCTCATACAGAGAATTCCACCTAGTCGAAACTTCTTCTGAATTTTTCTATAAGGTAATCCACAATCATGACAAGTTTTTTTATACTCTTTACGTATTTGTATTTTATTACCTTTAAAAATAAAATTTATAGCAAATTGTATTTTATCAAGAATGCTTTCAAAAAGTTTTAGGCCATCATTTACAACTAAGTTATAAATATGACACGCATATCTTATATGAAAAATGATTAGGAAAATATGGAGTTAATCAAACTTTTAAAAGTCTTATAGCATAATCATTAGAAGTACATTATCTAATGTAATAGTCATAATTTTATCAATTGTTCCATAATAATCACAAATTTCATTAATATTTTGTGCAATAAAACTTCCAGTGTACCTATCATCAATATATCTATATGTTAAAATACGTTTTTGCATAGACCAATTTTGATCTATCCAATGACATGTTACCGTTAAATAATCATTACTGTTAGTACTACGGCCTATGTCAGAAGTGATAGCCACTTTGCCATTAAAATGATACAATGCATAACGTAAATATTGTTGATATTCACTTGCAAATTTAAACATCCCTTCTAACAGTTGATCTAGAAAAAACATTAAAAGCAGGATTATATGTTTCTCGAATGTAATGAATAAAACCAGGAGAGGAATGAATTGAAAAAGGCAAACCCTCCACCGCAACTAATTTTGTCATATTTTCTGTATATTTGTTTTTATCATATTTAGGACCAAAAATTCTCCCTGTCGTCGGGTTAATTTGACCTTGTACTTGTCGGGGACACTATGTGAACCTTGTCCCGACTCAGATGGCATTGACACACCCGATTTTTTAGCCTGTTATTCATTCCACCTAGCTGTGTGCTCGCCTTGTACATGTCTCATTAAACCTCTCGTCCCACCTTGACCTTTTCCGATTTTAAATTTATAAACATTTTTACAAATTTTACATCTAACTAGTTGATTCTCTTGGTTCCTATCAAAAAAATCTCATGCAACTGATTTTAAGTTTCATTGTGTGGGGCCTCGACTCATACTAGGGGAATATGAGGCATTCCAGTTTTAGTTTGAGGCTGAGACTCAGTCTGAGCCCGAGGTTGAGGTGCACTAGTGGGTGTGTCATCTAGATTATCGTCTAAATTAAAGTTTGGTTCATCTACCTCATCATTTAATGGTATATCATTAAAAAACAGTTTTATCTATATGAGTGAAATCAATGAATTATGGGGACTAGTAATAGGATTACTAGAAGAAGCACTATTACCCTTGTTATCCCTACTAGAAGAAGCACCCTTATCCTTACCCTTAATCATACGTCCAAAGCATTCCATTATAATTATGTAAATAAATAATTAAAGTAAATAAAATTAAGTGCGATAATTAAAATAAGTAACAATAATAATTTAAAGAAGGAACTAAGGTACCAAACGTCGATGTGTAATCGAGATTGAAAATTGAAACTTTGCTCGATGGTTGATCCTCAAGCTAGTAGCCAACTTCACTCCTAATTTTTTAACTTTGATATAAATGAACAAAAAAATATAATATTTAGCAGGCAATGTAGAATTATAGAGAGATAAATTGAGAGATTAGAGAGATGGTAGGAAGATTGAAGAGAAAAATGAGTTATTTATAGTTGAGAAATAGGGTTAAAGTGTAAATACATTAACTTAGGGGTTAAAAATAAATATTAAGGAGTAGAGGGATTTATGGGGTGGGGGGGAAAAATGGCCGTTATAGCCGTTGCACCTAGCTAGGTTTGCCCAATACAAGGCTGAAAAATGGGCTGCGAAAAACGACCTCTCCATCGGAACAAGGTTCACATATTGTCCCGGACCAAGTACATGGTCAAATTAACCCCACGACGGGAGGAATTGTAGGCCCTAATTACAATCAACATAGAGATAGAGAAGCAATAGCAAAATTAGTTGTTGTGGAGGGTTTGCCTTTTTCATTTCATTCATCTTCTGATTTTATTCATTACATTAGAGAAATGTATAATCCTGCTTTTACCAATTTTCCTAGATCAACTGTTAAGAGAGATGTATTTAAATTTGCACATGAATATCAACAATATTTACGTTATTCATTATATCATTTTAATGACAAAGTGGTTATCACTTCTGATATAGGCCGTAGTACTAACGACCATGATTATTTAACGGTAATCTGTCATTAGATAGATTATAAATGGTCTATGCAAAAACGTATCTTAGCGTATATATATATAGATGATAGACACACTAGTACTTTTATTGCAGAAAATATTTATCAAGTGTGCGATTATTACGGAATAACTGAAAAAATTATGACTATTACATTAGATAACGCTTCTTCTAACAATTATGCTATTACAATTTTAAGAAATAGTTTAACTCCATCTTTTCCAGATCATTTTCATATAAAATGTGTGTGTCATATATATAACTTAGTTGTAAATGATGGTCTATCACTTTTTGAAGACATTCTTAGTAAAATATAATATGCTATAAACTTTATTTTTAAAAATAATAGAATACAACAAAAAAAAGATTATAAAAAAACTTATCACGATTGTCAACTACCTTATAGAAAAATTTTCGAAGAAGTACCCACTAGGTGAAATTCTTCGTACGAGCAACTACTTGTTGCTTATGACTATAGAAGATCTATAACTTTATTTTTTAATGCTCATAATCAAAATCCAACTGATATGGTTGTAGATAACGATTGAGAAAAAAATTCCGAACTAATTGTATTTCTAGATAATTTTTTTCAAGCAACAAAAGAATTTTTCAGTATATATTATCCTACTATTTCAACTATGTTGTTTTATATAGCTCTAATATTTTTTATTACTTAATGAATATATGGATAAACCAGATTATAAGGCAGCTATTAGAAAATGTTTATCAAAATAAAAAAATATTTTATTCTTATTCCCACCAGTTATATTATTGGTGATGTATTAAATCCGACTATTAAAATAGACTGATGTAAATCACTTATTGAAACTATTTATGATTGTATAGCAGTACTACCACATCCAACTCCCAAAAATTCAAATGACCCACCACCTATTGAACTAATTAAAGAAGAAGTGTTGTCTAGCATAGAAGACGAATGCAAAATAGTATATAAGTATTACCAACAAGAAAGTGCTAGCAACCAACCGGCTTCCATACCTTCTTCTTCTTCAATACAACATTCTAAAAGACATGTTATTTCTGCGGCTAGTATTGAAAGCCTCAGAAATAAAATGTGTGGTGGTAACACTACTAACCAAATTAGCGAGTTTGATGTTTTTGTTTTGCAGGGTAGTATACCGTACCAAGCAGTTGTCAATGAAGAAGGACATGAAGACTTGCTGAAATACTGGAGAGGGAATGAGAAGACCTTTCCGACACTTTCAATGATGGCCCGAGATGTTTTGAACATTCAAGCGTCATCAACAGCGTCTGAAAGCGCTTTTTCTGCCGGCATATATCAAATAGGAGAACACAGACACTCATTAGCCTGAGACAGCTTGGAGACTGCAGTATTATTCAGAGATTGGATACGAGCGAAGCGGAGAAGGTGCGGTCAATCGATCATTCTCGATTCTACGAGAATTTTTATGAAAGTCTTTCATTTGATTCTCTTCGATTGAAGTTTGATTTTCCAGAATGTATCCTAATTTTTGGAACCTTAACTACTTAAGTACCAAAGGTTGCTTTCGGTTGGTTTCATAATGGGGTTGTTCACTACAAGATATCAGTGATGTCTTAGATTGAACGTTGACTTATCTTATTTGCTGTTCGAGTTCGCTTATCTCCAACTCGTGAACTTAGCCGATACAAAGCTTTATGATAGCACCCAATTTTTTCAATTCGGCGGTTCGATCTATAATTTATCATTCATGGACGTTAATAAGATCCATCCATTTAACATCACCTTAGGATGATCAACGAAGAAAAATACGAAACTACAATGACATCTTATCCGAATGTGGTGGAAGCGACGAGGAGCAATTTGATCAACAAATACCAATTACAACCGAAGAACCACATGAATTTATAAATAAACTAGAACATGTTTTTTTCAAAATGTAATTTCTTTAATTGCAATTTTACTATGTCATTTGCAACTTTTGAACAACACAAAGTTGCAATTTTGACAATTGTATTTGTATTACAAAAAAATCATATTTCTAGTAAATAATATAAGAGGCACAAAAACAGCCTTGTGATATTTTTATTACACTATCTTGTTCAATTATTGAGTTGTTTATATATATGTTATTTTTTTAAATTAAATGCAAAAAAAAAAGGAAAATCCCGATCCTGGCCCGCTAGGACCGCTACCTTTTTCCGACGGGACCGAAATCGGGACGTGACATTGGCGAATCCTGCCAGTCCCACCATGTACCGATCCCGCCCCACCCCCCACCCCCACCCCCCCGACCCGTTGGCCACCCCTAGTTCACATACCAAAATAATTAGTTCTGCTTTGTGCTCTTAAACATTTGGTGACGCTTGAAAAATGCAAATAACTAGTGCAATTAGTTGCTTCTAATCTTTAGCTCCTCCATTGCATTTGTGAGAAAATATTATTATTGAATTGTGTGTCTATATTATTACCTTGAACCCTATTTATAGACACTACATCCCAATCATTTTCCATGTAGAATACTATATGCAAATCATATTACTATACTAACATTCTCCCACAAGCTGGTTCATACAAGTCATATGTAACTTATGGTTGCTGGACGTAATTCAGACATACATGGCCAAACTTGTTCTTACTATAAGTTATTGAGGGCCAAGGAAGCCTCTGTGAACACTCACACTGGGTAAACTTAATAAAACATAAAACGAGGGCCGGCAAGGCCGCTGACATACTATACATACTGAACCTGTGTCTACAAAGCCTCTAAAGATAACTGACATCTCACAATGGTTGGGACAGGGGCTCGGCCTACCCATAGCATGTACAAACACATGATACATGACCTCTAGACTCGGCTGTACTCTGGAAGAGATGAAGTCTTACCGATCATCTGCTGAACGTCAATCTCATCTACTGAGAAGGTTCGTCAAACTGATTACCTGCACTCGCAGGCATGAATGCAACACCCCAGTAATGAGACGACAGTATAAAGAAATATACCAAGTATGTAAGGCAAAAAACAATCTGTATATATTTATAACACTAAAACTGAAGAACATGATTAAATATGCTGGAAATCTCTACTGAAAAGTAAGGACGGTAGTGGACTTATTGCCAATCCTAGATCGGCTTACCTGATCGTTGTCGCTAGGACCGCTTGGCCCCTCTATCTTCTTATACAATATATTCTATCATGACTTTATGTACTATCTATGCTAACTTGGGGTTCTGATCTTTACTACGTTGTTATCTATCGTACAAACTGTACATGAAGAGACTCTTATCACATCTGAACTACTGAACGTAATAATCCGACCTCACAAGGGATCCGGTGTGTAAATGCATAGCCCTGAGGGCAAGTGTAACTGAATGACCCCAAAGGCAAGCGCGTATCTGTATAGCCCTGAAGGTGTTTTGTATCTGTAAGGCCCCGAAGGCAATGCACATATCTTTATAGTAGCCCCAAAAGCAATCTGTATCGTAGCCCCGAAGGCAAGTGCATACATACAACAACAAGCAAACAATATGCTGACTAAGTACTTGCGTCTATAATTCACAGTTCATACTTATTATCTCGTGACCTACCTTTTCAAACTCTTAAGGGGGACTCGTACTATCTATAGTCTCGTTTGACTATATTGTTACATTACTCGATCTATCTTTTAGTACCTACATATTTTTACTTTCCTTCGGTTCGAGAAGCACCTTGTATAACTCATACTCCGTATTCTTTTAAGTGACTCATCCTGTCGTACCTCATACTCTATTTCTCTTGGCTTTAGGGAGTCTCTTAGTCCTCATCGGATATGCGTACACGTTCTTCTTGCTAGGCTATTACAACCTGAGTTTATAACTAGTACAACCCCATATTCCCTTTACTTGTGTCCCGCTACTAGTTTATTAACTCGTTCATTCGATTCTCTATCTATTCGTGACTCTAGCTTATATATATAGCTTGTGAGTGTCATAGAGGCACTACGAATTTTAATTCTTAGGATTTATACGGAAGCTCTACTCAAGGTCGACTCATTACTCTTAGACGATCTTAATCTGCCATTATGGAACATAGATGTAAATTAACCCCTTCCACTTATAATAAAGGGGATATACTTAAGGATTCATGCCGAAAAGAAGGAAAGGTAGCCATTACATACCTTGGAGTGGAATCTTCGATGACAACAATGCGACCCGCTTCTTCACAATACATTTACAATAATAAACAATACTTATGTCAACAAGAAGGGACATACCAACTAGTTATCGAGCGACAAGCTCGTTCTACGGCAAATCGGACAACACATCCCCTTTGCCTTACACTTTCCTCCAATTTCATACAACAAGTTCCACCCATCCAGCACACAACCAAGCACCTACTCAACATTATCCATCCTTATATCTAGCACAACAATCTCAACAAGCTATAACAATGATACAAACTTCCCAAGTGCTTACCTTGCACTATCTCATTCATATAACTCATCTAGGACTTAGACATGCTTAAATACATGGAGGGGAGAAATAACATATCTTAATACAATATGTAGAAGCTCTGGAACATTCCTCATTAGTCTTGAAATAGTGCACACATCAACCACAACATCAACCATGAGGTTTCTATCACTTCTACAACATATGTGATGAAGAACTTGAGTGATTAGCTTTAGATTGGATTAAGAACCTTTGAGGAGAGTCTACACTTTATTTGGGTCGAAATATTGATGAAAAAGACAAGCCATCGCTTAAATAACCAAAGAAGATTGGCCATCGCCTCAGATATGCGAAGCCATTTGCGCCGCATATGGCCATATGCGGGCCCATATGTGGTTGCATCTTACTCCAGAAATTTTCTCAACTTTTGCTCCTCTTTTGCGACCCCATCTACTAGCGGATCTCATTCGCGACGTGAAATGCTTAACGTATCACTCTTTCTTCGTCAAACTTCGTCGAGGGATGGTTCCATCAATCCCAATGTCCTCCAACTTTCGGTCCACCTCCATAACATCCATCTAAGTCGTAAAGGACCTTCAGAAAGAACTCGGATCACCGACTCAGGTCGTCTAATCATGCTTTCCTTCACATACCAAACTATGGGGTGTAATGTCAAGTCTAGTTATTGTGAGATAATTGAACTTACCAACCAGCCGTCTATATCTTCCAGGATCACTTAGTGGCTCCCTCTGTCCTGGCAGGAGTTTAGCATTCAGATCCATATGAGTGTCAATGGTCTACATCCCATCATTCATATCTCCTCAAGAATGTCTAAGGCATACTTGTGTTGCGAAATAAAAATACCTGACGTGGATTGGGCAACTTCAATACTTAGAAAATACTTCAGTCTGTTGAGATCTTTATTCTGGAAATGTTGAAAGAGATGTTGCTTTAAATTAGTGATACCATCTTGATCATTTCCAGTTATAACGATATCGTCAACATACACCACAAAATAAATACTCAAATCTGGAGCAGAATGTCGATAAAACACATAATGATCTGCTTCACTGCGAGTCATGCCAAACTCCTGAATTATTGTGCTAAATTTACCAAACCAGCCTCGAAGAGACTATTTCAGACAATAAAGTGATCGATGCAATCGACACACCAGATTAGACTCCCCCTGAGCAACAAAACTAGGTGGTTGCTCCATATAAACTTCCTCCTTAAGGTCACCATGAAGAAAAACATTCTTAATGTCCAACTGATAAAGAGGCCAATGGCAGACAACAACCATGGATAGAAAAAGACGGACATATGTTATTTTAGCCACGGGAGAGAAAGTATCACTGTAATCAAGCCTAAATATCTGTGTATACCCATTCGCAACAAGGCAAGTCTTAAGCCGATCAACTTGGCCGTCCGAACCAACTTTGACTGCATAAACCCAATGACCACTCGTGTGTAAAGCAGATATCTTGTCAATCATAGCATATCGCCATCCGGGATGAGAAAGGGCTTTACTTGTAGACTTAGAATGGGGACAGAGGACAATGATACTACAAAGGCATAATGGGATGATAATAGACGACGATAACTTAAAAGAGTATATTATGGGTTAGTATTACGAGTGGACCATTTATCTTTCCGAAGTGCAATCGGTTGATCAGGAGGAGACAAGTCCGCAGTAGGGTACAGGGTCTGACGCATGAGATGAATTATCTGAACCTGATGTTGGGTCTGATGCTGGACGCGGTCGACGATGATAAGTCAGAAGTGGTGGCACTGTGACTGAAGATATAGAAGTAATTGTAGATTCTTAAAGATTGGTGTAGGTAAAATCTAAGGTATAGGTAAGACCTCAGAGATATCATGGTGATCAGAAAGAGACCTAAAGTAAGGTTGAGACTAAAAAATGGGACATCGGCCGACATAAGATTTCGACGGAGATCAGGTGAGAATAACAATACCCCTTTTGAATCTGAGAATAACCAAGAAAGACACATTTAAGGGAGCGAAGAGCTAATTTATCTATCCCCAGAGCTAGGTTATGCACAAAATATATGCTCCCAAAAATACGAGGAAGAGAGTATAGAGATGAATGAGGATATACTATGGACTATGAAATCTGATTCTAAATAGAAGATGAGGGCATTCAATTAATTAAATGGCAAGACGTGAGGACTACATCGCCCCAAAAACACAGTGGAATATGGGATTCAATGAGAAAAATGTGAGCAGTCTCAATGAGATGACTATTTTTCCTTTCTGCTACCCTGCTGAGGGGTGTAAGGATAAGATTTTGATGAATAATTCATCGGTGAGTCATAAACTGCTGAAACTGGGAGGATTTGTATTCTAAGACATTATCACTACGGAAAGTACGAATAGAAACACCAAATTAATTTTGTATTTTAGCACAAAAACTCTTAAATATAGAGAATAACTCAAAACGATCTTTTATTAAGAATAGTCAAGTGCATCTAGAAAATCGTCAATGAAACTAACAAAATAATGAAATTCTAAAGGTGAACCGACTCTAGTAGGACCCCAAATATCAAAATGAACTATTGAAAAAATACTCTGCATGACTCTGAACATTACGTGGAAAGGTAGTGCGAGTGCGTTTCCTAAGTTGACATGACTCATAATCTAATTTGGACAGACTAGACAAACTAGGCACCATCTTTTGTAGCTTGAACAAATTCGGATGTCCCAATCATTTATGGATTAAGTTTAGAGGATCTGTAATGGAGCATGTTGGGGAGGAATTAGGAGAGGTAAGATAGTAGATGCCTTGTGATTCATATCATGCACCAATCACCTGTCATGTATTGTGGTCCTGCATAACAAAATAATCATCAAGAAATATTATGGCACAATTTAGGGCACGTGTCAAACGACTGACAGATGTAAGATTAAAAGGGCAATCAGGGACATAAATAACAATGTTTAGAGTGACAGAAGATAGAGGATTAGCTTGTCCAACCCATTTTGGTTTTGTTTGGATTCCATTGGCTCAAGTAATCGGAGGAAGAGACTGTGAATAAATAATATTTGATAAAAGTGAGTTGTTACCAGAAATATGATCAGAAGTGCCTGAGTCAATGACCCACGATGGAGGGATACTAGACTGTGAAACACAAGCAAAAAAATTACCAGCAATAGAAGTATTAGGCTGAGAATATGTGGTTACCTGTGGAGATGTCTTCTTACTTGCTCGATACTGAAGGCACTTATTATATTCCCCTTTAGATAGTGTCAATTTGAGCAACATGAGCATTTTTGGTGGTTGACCATGCAGAGCATGATATACGTCACGAGTGTGTTCAAACTTATGACAATAACTACACAACATAATTGGGTAGTAGACCATGTAGAGCACAACATACATCGTGAATGTGTCCAAACTTATGACAATAACTACACTTAGTTTGATATTTTCCAAAGCGACCTCATTATCGTCGATTATCCATAGACTGAGATGTTCGATTCTTTATAGTTTGAGATGCGAGAACAGAGGAGTCAACGGTTGGTGATAAAACCACTATGTGATTAGGAGGCGCAACAAGACAAATCAAACAAGAAAATAGTTCATCAATTGTAGGAACCATAGGACTAGCCAAAATCTGATCACGCACCGAATCAAGGTCAGTAGGAAGTTCAGTAAGTGTAAGAATTAGAAACAACATCTGTCTTTGATCCTGTTATTTTTTAACGTTCGTAGTGACTGACATCAACTGCTTAAATTCCTCCATGACTGCCTATACCTGTCTCAAGTAAGTAGACATATCTGATTCCTATTTCTTTAAGTTGGTCATCCGAGATATCACATCATAAAATTGAGATATGTCATTAGTGTATAAAGCGCGGGCCTTTTTCCAAACTGAATAACATGTCTAGAAGCAAAGAAATAAGTGCATCAACTTGGTTCAATAGATCGCCACAAAATGCTACATAATTGAGCGTCAACATGCTCCCACTTTGCTTTGGCCATCACATCTGTCCCACTGGCCTTTTTCTTTTCGTCAACCACAGTAGCCTTTTGCGTTAAGTGATGTTGAACACCTTGACCCTTACACCACAACTCAACTGAAGATGCCCAAGCTAAATAGTTTGAACTTCCCATTAACGGTTCGGAAGTAATCATAGGGCTTGAAGTTTCGATTCCCGTGTTTTTGGTGCCAAAAATATCATATCCGAGAGACATGGCTCAAAACATCACGAAAAACTAACCAAAAACGGACAAAACTTAGCTGATGATGCTAAGAAAACAGAGATCCAGAAGATGCCAGAATACAATCGCTGAAAAAATTAAAAGCGACCGAAATCAAGAAAAAATGTTGGGGTAGGTGCGGAATTGCTGACACACCAGACTAGGAAAATAATTTGTCAAAAAAGTGGCCGGAAAAATGCATATCTGCCGGAAACAGTGCACCAGTCGTCGGAACCCTAATTCTGGCGATCAGAATCTTCTGTAAACTGATAGATAGTGCTTGGAAGACCTGGGCGACCTCAACTGAAGAAAAACATATCGGAAAACTGTTGAAATTTGGTCTTCAGTTACTGCAATAACTTTTTTAGCATAATAAGTTGCTTAGTTTTAGGATGTATTTTAATTTTAAATTTCTATTAGATCGTTTAAGTTAGTTGAGATATTTTAGATTTTTTGAAATTTAAATTATGCAAATTTTTTGTTCCTAGTTGGCTATTTAAAGGCTTGGTGTGCTTAATAAAATAATTGAGAGACAATTTCAAACAATATTTTCAACCCTTGTTGCTGCCCATCTTTTAAAAAAAATCAATATTGGTATCAAGAGCCTCGTTGATCTTACGAGATCTGTGAGAACATCTAAAGAACCATTTTCAAAAAATTATTTTCAACCCATTTTTAACCTGTGCTTATTTTCAACAAGCAAGGCTATTTTCAACCAATATTGATTTTTATCCAATATCAGTTTAAAATTTTCAAACATGGCAAGCAGCCATCTCTCTTTCAATGCCCAACAAATCTTCATTGGTGAAAACTGATATATGTGGTCAATGAAGAAATCTGATTTTGAAGTTTTTGAAAAATTAAAGAAAGTTGTTATCTTTGCAACAGATAAACACAATGAGAAATTAGAGGATACAAGATTGAAATTGTTAAGCATTTTAAATGTTAATCATTTTGAACATGCTGGTGCTATGTATTACATAACTTTGGCAAGCATGAATTACTCTTCTGGAAAAATTCTCCATTACCAAGCCAAGATCTTGGGAAAAATTAACATATGTTACCAAGTAGAGATCTTTCGATTTGTTCCTTATGTGACAAAGTCTTTGAGGTTGTTTTTTATGCGCAAAACCAAAAGAAGAAAATAAAGAAGAAAAAGAAGAAGGAAAAGCCATGTTATGAAAGTGTGCAAGTTTAAAAACAATCCTCAAGCACAAACAGCAGGAGCAGAAGTTGAGGAGGAGCAACTTTTATAAATTGCACCAACTGAAGCAAAGGAGTGTTGAAATTTGGTCTTCAGTTACTGCAGTAACTTTTTTAGCATAATAAGTTGCTTAGTTTTAGGATGTATTTCAATTTTAAATTTCTATTAGATTGTTTAAGTTAGTTGAGATATTTTAAATTTTTTGAATTTTAAATTATGCAGATTTTTTTGTTCCTGGTTGGCTATTTAAAGGCTTTTTATGATTAATAAAATCATTGAGAGACTTTTTCAATCAACACTTTTAACTTTTTCGTTGCCCCATCTTTTAAGAAACCAACAAAAACAGTGTTGTATCGCTGGAAAAATAGTGTTGTACTGCCGGAAAACATTGTTCACGTCGAAAAAAAATATTATTTCGGTGATAATATTCTATTATGACTCTAATATCATGTGAGAAAAATATTATTATTGAATTGTGTATCAACATTATTACATTGAACCCTATTTATAGACACTATATCCAAATTCTTTTTCATGTAGGATACTATATACAAATCATATTCCTATTTTAACAACATTTTTTAATACAACATGTCTAGGTTGCCTTTTGTATATAACCGGTTGAGATTAGCATAAGAGGGAGTACATCATTGATAGAGTTGGCGCGAATATAGAATAAATATTTATTGAGAAGAGATCAGAGGGTGAATATTTTAAGAGGGTAACGCTACCCTTATTAATTCTTTCTTAATGGATGTGTAAATTAAAAACACGAGAACTATTTTGAGGCGGAGGGAGTAGTAAGCTAATCTTCCATTGGTTGAGAATTTCATTTATTAGGAAGTTCATGTAAGCGGTAGATTATGGATAAATTATAGTATATTTGGGAATTGGATATATTTGCTTATGTATTAGTAATAGACAATTACTCCCGGAGCTTTTGCTCCGTGGTAAGAGTGCAAAATGTGATTTGTGGATTAGGACGTCACGGTTCGAACTCTACTGCAGTCAAAAGCCTGATTTTAGACGGGTAAAAATAGGTTCTAAGACTTTTGACACTGTCTTTATTGGTTATGCTCAAAACAGTGTTGCATATAGATTTATATCTTTGAATGATCATTTTATTTGTGAATCTAGGGATGCAGAATTTTTTGAGCATGTTTTTACTTTGAAAAATAATGTGTCTAGTGATGTGCAAAATAATGCTTCTACATCTATGTCTATTAATTCTCAATTTCTCATGTTGTACCTTCTTTTTTATGTTACTGCTAATAAGCATGAAAATGAACTTAGAAGGAGTAAAAGATGTAGAATTGAGATTAGTTTTAGTCTTGATTTTATCACTGCCTTTTTGACTGAGAATTTAGACATTGATGCTTTAAATGATGAATTAGTGTCTATCTACTTAATGGAAAAGACCCTGAGACTTATGATGAAGCAATGAGATCAATAGATGCTATATTTTGGAAAGAGACCATTAAAAGTGAATTAGACTCTAGTTTAAAATAAAAGTGAATTAGACTCTATAGTTGGGAATCACACTTGGAACTCGTATGTTTCGCCTAAAGGTTGTAAACCCATAAGTAGCAAGTCGGTATTTAAGAAGTTGAGATCTAATTATACAATTGATAAATATAAGACTAAACTTGTGATTAGAGGTCTTAACTAAAAAGAAAAGTGTATCATGTGAAAGAACTATCGTCGGTGTTAGTGGGAATATGAGAGCGGTGCTAGTAGAGGGGAGGACTGACTTGTGATATAGGAAATATAGGAATTAGTACTGTCTTATCCGTATCCTATAAAGACACGCTAGGAAGAATAAGGGAAGAAGAATTGAGAGAATTGTTAAGTTTGATTTTTCTCAAAAAATTGTGAGGTTTGATTATGCCCTCAAGATTGACTAGGCATTTATACTAAGTGCATAGATTATTGCTTTGGTAATTTGGATGTTTTTGGCAAATTTACATCTCCTAATCTAGGTAAATTACATCAATCAAGTCAAACTTCTTCTAAATCATTACAAATCATGTATATCTTCAATAGAAAACAACTGTTCATAGTGAAACTGCTCTCATTGCATCAGTCCATTTACGTTATCTTTTTTTCTTCAGACGGTAAGACATCTCTTGCCCATTTCCCCTTTTCCTTCTCTTAGGTGTAAAATATATGTCATCCCCCATATTGTGCAGTATGAATTGTATATGCAGAAATTAGAAAACTATGTTTGGCTACACTGTTCATTAGTACTTGCATAATCTGAGATGCAGCATTTATATAACAGTGTTAAACCTGTGTAATAGTTCATATTTCATATGCTGCAATTGAGTGTAAAAATCTGAAATGCATGTTGTCGCTGGTGTTAGCTCCTGTTAATTTTCATCAAGACTTAGGACTAATGGGTATCAACTAGTCACCCT
Organism: Anisodus acutangulus; assembly: GCA_029783415.1. NCBI lineage: Eukaryota > Viridiplantae > Streptophyta > Magnoliopsida > Solanales > Solanaceae > Anisodus > Anisodus acutangulus. Next base: position 2,355,277 of record CM056509.1, read on the forward strand.
GTATATTCTCCTTGCATGCATGACTCATCCATCGTGTGGATGAGAACCAATAATTATGAGGAATAAGCACGGCCCATATGAAATCGACTTAAAAAGTTTAGTGTTTTTGAATGGCAAATAGAATTCTGATAGGTATATTATCATGTATCCAGATTCTACTGCAGCACTCAGATAACATGAAAAGTTTCTCTATGTATTAGATGCTAGTGAAAGATTATATGAAAATACTATTGGAAATTTGCCTTTGGCGGGGAGGTGCGTCCACCCATATTTAATGAATTAAACACTAGTGTTCCGCATGTTGGAGGCTTTGTCTCTTCTCACATGCATAATCTACTAAGTGAGTAGATGACCGTAGGGCCAAGAATCGTCAAATTTCGTTGAGAAATGAAAGAGATATTGGTACACGAAGTAAGGTGTTTGAGGCATTGAAATATGGTGTGGGACAAATCTACCACATCGGTGGGAAAAGAAAGAATTGCTCTCTTTATAAGTCTCTAAAGTGGTAAAGGATTTGAGACCCCAAGGGGTATCCCATGTGTTTAAAGGAGGGAGGACCTAGATGTGCTTCGGTTAAAGGCTAAGCCCACACGCGCGCCGCCGCGCACCCGTCCGGTACGGGCTCGGGTCACGGCTGTGGGCTGTGGGGACTTTCTGATATTATCTTTTTGGATCTCAAATTGCTTAATATTTACAGTTTGGTTCCTAGAGTTTTTGGAAAGTTGATTTTGGGAGTGACGGAAGGCAGAAACTTTCTGCCTACCGTTTGGACTATTTTTTTGGAGCATTAACCATCCATTACTTGGTTGTTAACTACTCCATAAACAGCCCTCCTTCAATGACCATAATCAGCCCTCCTTCATGGCATTAAACCTGCCATTAACAGCCCTCCCTAATGGCCATTACCAGCCATGTTTTGGGCAATTGAACAGCCCTCCTCCATGCTATATATTGAGCTATTTTGGCTCAATTGTGGAGAACACATACAGACAGAAAAATAGCATATACAACATGAAAAACAATGCACTTTCAGTAACGAAAAACAGTGCACTAACAATGACGAAAAACAGTGAGGAAAGAAGCACATATACACAAGATATACACAACAGAGACACACTATATACATAGAGACAAAACATAAGAGAAAACAGAAACTCTTCCTTCCTTTTTCATTTCTTCAGCAAGTCGATTCATATTTGTTTTCTTCGTCAGACTCAACCTATTGGTTTTGTAGCGTTGAGATTAAAGTGTTGTTTTATCTTGGGAGACTATTGTCCGCTAACGTAAAAGCATATATACAGGGCAATCTTGTCTTAAGGACAGAGTGCAATCACTCGACTCAACACACAATGTTGTAACCATCCAGATTTAGTTGTTTCTTGATTTCAGGTTATCAAGATTCAAGACACAACAAACTTGCGGCAGTTTTGAAGATTGACCATTTATTTATCTTTTCGAACACTTGTAATAGTTATTTATTTCTCGTACTGCTTTATACAATAGAGTACCCAACAAATACAATGTCAAAGCAAAAATTAGCCTGTCCATACAGTGTACTAGTACTAAAGCACACTGCATGCTCTCTCAGTTCTTTCTTGGTATAGCTTTGCTTTTACCAACAGAATACAAGTTGCATGTATTTGTCCTTGATAAATCTTTCCAAAAGTTGTTTTTGTGTGTCAAATTGAGCACATAAATCAATAGAAGAAGAAGTAGATGGAATATCCTAAGTATTACGCTTCATTATGACATTTAGATAGCTCTGCTCTATAAGAAAAAGATAATATTAAAGTTCATTTTACAATTAGTATCATTTGAATAGAGAAGTTCATTTAAATATTTCTATGGAAGGACTTTAATTAAGTTTTTATTTAGTTAAATTTAAAACATAAAATAAAATATATATTTAGGTTTTTTAATCAATATATAGTTAAACCAAAAAAAGGAAAAAGGAGAGACGATCGTATTTGTATTTGATATTTGTAGGGATTAAAATAGTTTTTTTTGCTTCTATTTTTTGGAAAAAAGCAAAAAATTGTAGTTTTTCTTCAACATGAGAATTGAGAATATTGTTTTTGCCAAACACATCAAGAAAGTATTGAGGATATTTTTTTGACATAAAAAGATATTTTTAGCTTCCTAAAACTTGCTAAATAGGCTATAATTCATTAGTCTCTACCTAATTATTTGTGAAGCCAACATTCCATATCTAAATATCAAGTTTGCCGTCTATGTCAATTAATGATCTTTCAAATCAACAGTCTATATTTGTCCAGTAAGTAAGTTGACACGTCAGCATCTAATCAGCATTGATTAACTGTCAAGTCAGTGTCATTATCTAATTAGCTTCCTCGTCATTATCCCATCAGGTGCTACGTCATCAAATAGTTGTACAAAATCCTTTTTACAAACTCAAGTAAATTTATAGCTTCGAATTTGAAGTCCAGAGAATTAATACAGCTGTGCTTTAGAATGTGTAAATTTATCACATTTCTAGATCCAGTCGAACTTAAAAATAATGAGATGCTTAACATTTCCATCAAACAAACACCACAACTTCAGATCTCTCACTCAAATAGTTGGACTGTTCCAAATCTTAGTCAAATTAACTATGTTGCTCAGACTCCTTAAAAATGTCAACAGGTAGTACTACGTTTTTGAAAGATCCAACACAGGTGCAACAACATATTTGGAGAGTCTGAACAACATAGCAAATTAATTCTGGAATTATTTCATCAGTTCACTCGTTGGTGATTCAATAATGTAAAGCAAATGCATGAATAGTAACAATTACAAAGATAAAAGAGCAAACATGCATCCAAATAACTAATTGAGTTTCCCCTATTAAGTATAAAATCTGACACTCAAAGCATCACTGCCCAAGTTTTCAAAATAACTTGACTAAATCAAGAAAATGAGTTTATATAGGGTTATTTCAACAGGGTAACAGCAAAATGAGAAGGAAAAAAAGGCGTAAACGAAAGCAAGAATTCAATCATTTGAATAAAACTTGCATTTCCATATTCAGAGGGAAAATCTGGTAATGACATATTAGGAAAATCCTTTCAAAATCCCAGCATCCCTAATTGGACCACATACTTTATCTAACTAAAGCATTTGAACTGAACTCTGGCTATCCAGTAGCACAGTTTCAGTACAATCTTCTGTACAGAATAAGAAGTTTGATCTTCATATATACAAGCTATTACTACAACCTACAAAAGGTTCTTACAATCAAGAACATCAGTAGCAGGTTAGCTCTAGCAAAGGAGATGCATCGGTGAAAAAGTTCCCTTCCAGAGCGCGGATAGTGAGAAATTGCAATATCACTTTCTTCATTCTTCTAGCTAGTCATTGAACACCATGCTATCTACAACATATGATCTACGAGCTGATGAAAGAACAGCAATATGAGCAACTTGTTTTAGCAATAGGCTGATATCTTCATAATCAAAACCTTTCCCCTAGTAGGTTGCTTCCCTGACAAAAAAAAGGTATCAGCAGTATGCACAACAATTTCCAGAACCAGTAATTGTGGCAAAGGTTAAACAATATATTATGAACTTCAGTTATGCAAACAACAAATGGCTGTGGATAAAATCCTTGAAGTAGAACTGAAAGGGTATATGACTAGAAAAAACTCTGAAAGGGTATAAGATAACTAGCACTGACCGGAGGGGGACAAGTGATACTTTTGAAAGAAGAGGGGAAAGGAGTGTGATCTCTAGCTAATATCACACGCATTGAAAAATGCAACAAATGTGACCTCCACAATTTAGTTCAACAGCACTAATTGAAAAGGTAGGTAAATTCAATTTCTTATCTTACTTGACAGCAAGCATCAGCTAATACAATATAAACAACATTAGTTGGTCAGGGGAGCACATTTAGTACAAATTATAATAAAGCTCCTTTTGTTAAATGGACAAAAATAATATGTTAAAACGTATAGGCACCCGCGTGGAGCCTTTGTAGAAATTCTCCCCACAAGAAGGAAGAATCTTATTCGAAGTCCGTGGAGGTGCCAATCATAAATAGTTCGTTTAGAAAGAGGGGGGAGGGGGGAGGGGGGAGTAATTCGAAAATCGAAATGACAGGAGGTACCAATAGCAAAAACAGAGTTTCATCCGCAAATTCCTTACAGGGAGTCGGATAAGTAAAAGACAGAAAACTATCAGCAAGCAAGTTAAAATTATCAGAAAACACAATATTTCAAGATCAATTAAAAGACAGAAGCAAAAAAAAAAAAAAAAGGAGGGAAGACTGTATCACTTCTATGTATTACTATAACAAGAAGCATTACTCTATGTTCGACAGATGTAGCTATTACTTCTTTTTTACAACCGAGAAACTCCAAAGGACCAGCTAGCACACGATTCAAGACTCGTGGATAATGGGTCTGTCCCTCTACTTTTATCCACTTGAATATCAGGCTTTTGACTGCAACAGAGTTAGAACTCGTGACATGCGGCTAATCCACACATCACATTTTTGCGCTCTTACCATGGAGTGAAAGCCCCGGGAGTAATTGTCTATTACTAATACATAAGAAAATATATCCAACTCCTAGATACATTACAATTTATACATAATCTACCGCTTACATGAGCTTCCTACAAATGAAATTTTCAACGAATGGAAGCTTAACGTACTACTCCCTCCGTCTCAAAATAGTTGCCATGTTTTTCATTTACACATCCCTTAAGAAAGCATTAATAAGAGTAGGGTTTTAACTATTTTACCCTCTTAAAATATTTCATATCGTGTGATCTCTCCTCACTAAATATTTATTCTATATTTGTGCCAACTCCATCAATGATGTACTCCCTCTCTTAAATGCTGCTGATCTCAAACGGTTATATACAAAAGGCAAACCTGGACAGGCTTTATTAAAAATGCAATGGAGAAGGAGTTAAAGATTAGAGGCAATTAATTGCACTTGTTATTTGCATTTTTCAAGCATCACTAAATGTTAAAAAGCACAAGGCAGAACTAATTTTTTGGTATGTGAACTCATAACCATTGATGTAATTAATACATAGGGTAAAATGGTTAAACTACTTAATTTTATCTTGATTTTTTAAGATGACAAGTATTTTAAGACGGATATTTTTAGTAAGGACAACAAATATTTTCAGACGGAGGGAGTACTTATCTACATGTAATGTCTTCTTTCTTTTTTTTTAATTTAAATTACCACTACTTGGGAAGTAGTGGTTGTTATTTTATTAAATATAAACAAAGTAAAGTAAAAGCAAGAGGTTCAAAAAGGAAACTAAATCGACAAAAGTAACCAGAACCAAAGGAAAGTTCACTATCTAGAAATTTCCACCACGGGAAGAGCTGGTTGGAGGCGAACGCCGCCGAGAACGTAGGATCTCCATCAAGGCGAAGCACAAAATTTCTCTGATATGAAATCACTCTTATCGCATCACAAGCTCTCACATGATGCAGTGATTTCATATCCACGGAGTTTCACTCAAGAGTAAATCGGCTCTTCAATCTTCAAGGAGGAGTCGATGTCCATCGCCAGAAACAGATGAACCGAACACGGTTAGTCCCCTTTCCGTTGAAATCTTCTGTGAAAATCTTCTGCATGTGATAGATCTGAAGTTCATGACTTACATATACTCGATGTTAGCTTGAGATTTGATTATCTGTAGCTTGTACTCAAAGTTGTTTCCCCGATGCTTATAAGAGCATGTCTTAGGGAAAAAATTGATTATCACATAAAAATTTCCAAATATACAATGGGTGTCAATTGCATGGTACTTCTGGACCTTATCTTCCGAGGGGCAGTTGAACTAGCGACTCATTAATGTTGAAATATTTAATAAGGTAGTGGTAATCATCACTACCAAGAAGGTACAAGATAGAGTACAGAAAGGGCACATTTACTATTTTAACTATTGACTCAGCGAGTCCAGAAAACCCAAAAACTATATCATGTTATCTAGTATGTTTCGCCTGCAGAAAATTAAAGATTTTGTAGACATTTAAACTTAATTGAAAGAAATATAAACCTTGTGCTCCGGTCCCGGACTGCGTACAATAGACCCTTGTGGTCGGGCCCTTCCCTGGATTCCACGCATTGCGGGAGCTTAGTGCACCGGGCTGCCCCTTTCTTTGAAAGAAATATAACCTTTTATATGATGGTGGTGCCCGGGCGGTCAGCTTGCACGCACTAGGACTATTTCAACGAATACTTGCTACCTCCCACCAACTACTCTGTCTACCAAGGTTTATGTAGATGGAAGAAGTCACCTAGTGATTTTTGCCACCGCTGGGATTTGAACATAAGACCTCATGGTTATTCTCCCACTATGACAACTAAGCAAACACCCTTGGGTGGCTACTAAAAAATATAACTTGAAGGCATTTGGTTGATCTTTTGAGTAAACTCTTTTTAAATGGAACAAAAATGAAAGACAATCATATAGAATAAAACGGAAAGGATGGTATTAAGCAATCATATACATGTGCATACTCATTACTCATCAAGCAAAGAATCACATTCCATCTTTGTTCTGAAAAAGGGAAACCTAAATTATATATCCACATCTATGGATGGAAACAAGGAGAAGTGGAATAGGAAAGGCCGGGTCGAACTCTTATATGTGACCCAACAAGGTGGAAGAGCAATTCATTATCTCCAAATTGGAGCAAAAGAGGTAGGTGTAATGGTGCACCACCTGTAACTTTTCAATTTTTAAGGTCACTTTTGGTATCCCATTTATTATGGAGCAAGGTATCCAGTTATATTCTCTTAATGACTTTTATTCTTTTGTTCATATATAATAATTGATGTTTCTTCCTTCAAATGTTAAGTTAAAGATCTAAAGAGAAAACACAGTTATTGGTATATGAGATAAAAAACAAATTTGGAAAATACAATAAGCAATTGAAAATGATTAAAAAAAGGGCTAAAAATTAATAAAAAGAAAGTAAGAATATTGTGTCCGGGCCAAAGTTGGGCCAGGTGGAGTGGGGCGTTAGCAGGAGAAAGCATCCCACCCAACTCCCCGACATTGCCATACCTATCCTCCTCTAATGGTTAGGAATAAATTTACTCTTTAGACTTGACCTTGTTTGTAAGGTGATACCTAAGGAACTGTTTTTTCACAAAGATTTCTCAAGACAAGTTCTTTCCCCCTACCTCTTTCTCTTCTCGAAGGTGACCACAAACCTCTCAAGGAAGCAAAGTCACAGGTAATTAAGCCACTATAACCCACCATGTAACTTGTCCAATCCGTTCAAGTTAAGAAGGATACTTTGAGCATTTCTTTAAATGAGAAAATTAAGAATCAGAGCATGCAAACACCAAGAAACTAATAAAATATGGCATTGGGAGAGTATTGTTTCCTCCAGTTGATCCTGTTAGTATTTACCTGAATTATATTACTACCTTTGTCTCAAAATAATAGACCTCTTTTTTACCTAAAAACCAAAAGACAGTTATATTAGTATACCTGCCTCCACTGGGTGCATATCTAACCTACTTCACCTTAAGGTCCATATCCAAAATAAAACCTCCCGTTGAACGAGGTTGATATTTGTATAGATTAATAATTATATCAAGCTTCATGACATCTTCTCAACTGAATATTATATTTTTTTACATTTCAAAACCTCACTTTTAACCCTGTTTACAACTCGAAATGATTTATCATACTCATAGGGTGTTTGGTAAGCTTATAAGTTGGTTTGAGTTTTGACCACTTTATCAGCACTAGCACTTTTCAGCTTATAAGAGTTCTAATCTTAGACAAGACTTTTAGTACTTTATCCAGATGATTTTGGTAATCAACAAAGTACCATTCCTAAAATAGAACCCCTAACGCCCACTCACTTCCATGTAAAATTACATTTAAATTTATTATATTCTCTGTAAAAATCTTTAAGGGCATTTCAACCACTTTAACAGAGAAAAATGCTTATTATCAGTTTCAGTCCTTCTAATCAACCATGTAATCGTTTATTTATAAATAAATAAAAATCAACTTCAGTATTTGATGTTTGTCAGCTACTTTTAATCAACAAAACCAAAAGGACCCTAAATCTAATAGCTAGTCATAGTAATTTACAGCAATGTCCGGTTAACTTGCAAACTTCGACTATTTCACCAAATACCTGCTACCTTCTACTAGAACAAGTACCAGGTAACTCTATCCACCATGACTTAGGCAGATGGGGAAAAGCATCTAACGTTTTTGTCCCCTCTCCCCTACAGCTTTACCTGTTTCATTGACCGCTAGGTCACCTTCTTAGGTGCCAAAAGGTTGTACAACTATTTTGGGACAAGGGATTACTTCTCAGCAGCTGCGCAAAGAACTCTTTAGACGTGAAATCTAAAGAGGAGGGGATCTATCAGGAGCAGACCACAACTAATTAGAAACAACATCATGCTCTAAACCATTAAAAAGACAACCAAGGAGGGAAAAGGGAATTCTTCTTAACCAGCATGAAGAGAAGTTCAAATCCATTCAACAAGTCAGTTAATATGCATTAAAACCGCATATAATATGTTGAAAAAAACTCAACAAAGCGAAGTCAGCCCTCTAGGAAACATGTTGCTGAATGCCATTACAATTTTGAGTTCAACAGTATTATAGACTTGAATGTTTAAATTACCTCAGCAAATGATGTGCCAGAATTGGCTGTGCCGCATCATTTTCAAAATTGGATGAACTACTATAAGTTAGTCAATCACAGATGGCAAGCTTCCCTGTCCATTCATCTGCCACACCATAATCGATACTGATCTCCTTTAGAGGGGGGATATTCTCCATTGCAAAGAGCATCAAGTGGGGGAAAGATACATGGTTGTGATCATAAAGCACTGGCTGCACCATAACATTGGGGCTTGAACTGTGACTCATATAACATGCTACATTCCTCATTCTAGAAACATCCATCGCAAAATCCAGAGGAGGAATGGAGGGGTATGCCGGCCGCACATAGTTAGGATATATTTGCGACAAATCTCCCCATTCTGCCCATCTTTCAGGAAAGCGACTTGGATAGACTAAACTATCACCATTCATTGTAAAAATTTGGGCTTGCTCTCGTGTGAGTACAACCCCAGTAAATTCACAGATAAATGACCCAGCTTGGATCAAGTCCAGTGACCTAACTCCCCAACCAGTCTCTCTAGACCGAAACACTTCAAATCTGTTCCTCAAACCTTTCTGACTCACTCGATTTCGACAAGTTGGAGGACATCGACAATGTGGTCCACATTCGAATACTAATGGTTTGCCTCTCAACAATATCCCATTATAATCATAGGCAAATTGGCCACCATTTCTCTGAGCACAAAAACAATTATCCCCACACCCATCAACGCACTCACAGCCATTACCACTGCCCACATTCTGATAGACATATGGAGGATAAACAGTCTTCACCAGATAATCAAAATAAACCGGGTCGTGATTATCATCGATATCATTGAAAAGAAAAACCGGCAGGTTTTCTTTTTTCCTTGATATATCAAGACTAACATAACCAGTAGGCCTTGCCACCAAAGGTCTAATCCTAAGATTCTGTGCGAAACGAAGAATAGCACTTCCCATCTCTTCCTGATTCTCTATCCTGACAAGCTTGTATTTATACACTCCAAATCCAGACTTCCCAACATCAAACCAGCATTCAACAATTCTATATAATCCATCATACACATAAACTTTACCACTAGCACTTCCACTTCCTTCATATTTAAAGCCACGAATTACCCTTACCTCAACTCCGTAATGCATACTTCTCTCCAATGCCAAATTCCCACATTCCAGCTTCTGATGCACACATTGCCTCGAATACTTATCCTGTCCACCATGTCCTGTATATATAATTACATCTCCTCCATCTTGATCATCCTCGTACCCACCCGAAACAATCACACTCGTAGCAATTGGCTCCCTATTCGAACTCTGACTCGCAGGTACATAATCAATCCCAGCTTGAGCCTGCCCGTGTAATCCAACAACACAAAGCTCCATTCGGAAAAAGAACACATCACCAATAAGCACACCAGGAATCGCCCCAACAATCCGTTTATCGCGATTCATCCACAACCCATGTTCTCTCAATATTTGACAAGCCTTTAAATCACCTCTAGTCCTTCTATGAGGACCCAAATGCTGAGTATTATCATCATCCGCCATCGCGAGAATACGCAGAGAATCATACAGCATTCGGGTTCTCCTAACAGCATCTCGAAAATAACGCTGATCTTCAGGCTTAAGATCTGTAACTCTAACCAATTCCGATGATCTTTGTGGGTATTTCTTTCTAGTAATCACCATTTCCGAAACCTGGGTTTCGTTATTAACCGAAACAATTGCACGAGAATCCGGGTCTTCCACAACAGCGATAGGAGAATCGTTGTTTTCGACAACCTCAACATCTCCAAAACGCTCCATTCTTTTAGCAAAAGCTTCTTTAAATAGCTCTGAAATTCGATTATACTCAGAATAAACATTGGTTTCTTCACACCCAGGTGGGATTTCCGGTGTGGGTAACTGTGGGTTACGGGTAAAATGTTGACCTGAACTGGAGTTGAAATTAGGACTAGGGTTGGAAAAAAACGGTGTTGATTGAAGATCAGCTTGTGTGTATTCATCAAGGGGTTCAAGTTTTGGTTCGACTTTTGGGATAATTCTTGGAGTTGGGGTTGGAGAAGAAGCGAAATTAGTAGGTTCAGGTTGAAGATTAAGGTCTTGAAATGGGACAAGTGAACCCATTTTTTGCTCTGTAACACTGGATAAGAAGAATTTTTGGAGATTTAAATGGGTTTTGGGTTGTTATGGCATGAAAAGGGGAAGAAAATTAGGGGTTTGTAGAGATTTGAGAGAGGCTTTTGTTCATGGAAATGGGTGAAAGATAAAAGAAGACGAAGAAGAAGAACTGCTCAGAGTAATCAGATTATGGGCACCAATTTCTTGGAAAATCTAATTTTGTCATAAATGAAGTAATAAATTTATATTTGTGGACAAAAATGTTCTTTTGACAAAATACTTGGTCGACCCCTAGGGTCCGGAAGCCACCTTCGTAATTAGAATTGGTGTAATTATTCACGTCCCATCAATTACATAGCATAGTAATTATGAGGACTTACTTGCTTGTAATAATGTAATTACAAGTATATGGTGTGTTTGCACATATGTAATTACATAGAGATTAATTTAGAAAATAAAAATAAATAATATGCAATGTAAAATAACAAGTGAATAATACTAGAGGAAATAAATTGAAATCACAAATATAACCTAAATTCAAAATTAAAATAAAAAAATTAACATGATACTTTAATGTTTTATTTCAATATAACATAAATAAGTTACAACATAACTTAAGTAAATATAATTCAAAAGAAAATGAAAACATTTTTAAGTCTACAACCTCATTCAACAATGGAATTCTATTTTAATAACATCACTCGTTATGTGTAAAGTTTGTTAATGACTCATTCTTTCGATTATTAGAAAGTATAATTTTAATAACTAAAATAATAACGTAGTTACGCTAAATGAAGAAAATAAAAAAAAATAGTACGAGCAATTATATGGAATCACAAGAACTAAAGGAAAGATAATAAATATTTTTTTAAAATATTTAAAAAATAATGATATATAATAATATAAAAAATATTTTTAAAATGTAAAAATAAAAAAGAAAGTAAAATAAAAAATTAAAAAATAAAATTAAAAAGAAAAGAATTTAAAAGAAAAATAAAAAGTAACTTGTAATTACAAGGTGTAATTACACACAATTCTCAGTCCCCTTAAAAATTGAAGAGTGTAATTATCTTCTTCCAATTACACTCAATTACATGATTATTTGATTTGTCAAACATGCAAAACTATGTAATTACACTCAATTACACTCTTAAACTTGTGATTAAATTTCAGACGGCATGTTCGGATAGAACATTTGAACATATAATAATTTTTGAAGTTGAAATTTGAAACTTGAAAATTGAGTTTTTGAAGTTGTGATTTTTGAAATTACTTAGAAAAAATTTAAAGTTTTCTGCGTGGAAGTGAAATTTTCTGAACTAGTTTTTTGAGTTTTGAAAATATTATGAAGATAATTTTTTAAAATCTGATCAAATTTCATGACCAAACATATATATGAAGATAATTTTCAAAAACTTATCTAAAAATCTATAGTCAAACACTAGCAAAGTATTCTCATTAGACACTATATTCTCAAGCGCTCATTGCGTAGATAAGTTAATCACTTAAAATACGACATTTTCTTTAATTATAAGCATTAGCACCAATAAGCCACAGAACCTTGTGTATGTTCCAATTGAGATTAATATGTAGAGTTAAAGGAGGTGTTATGTTTTATTTGATTAATTTATTTAAGTAATCTGCGCTTGAGAATAAGCGCATAAGCTTTTCAAAAATTCGAGTCGAGAGTGTTTAATATGAAGACTTTATCACGTGTTCAGATATTTAATCGGAACATATTGTAGTGATAAGTTCTTTTTTAAATAAATAAATGAAATCTTTTAATATTTGCACTAACTAAAAAAATAAATACATCATATATGCCGTACGTAAGTTTTTATTATTTAATCGTGGTAAGTAATATGTATTCACATGTTAATTTGTAACTTCAAAATCAAATTGTACGATTTCATATAAAACATGTTGTGGCTAGTTCTTTCATAATATGTAAATGTTAAGAAAGTAACATTTTTTCCGTTGTCAATATATATGATGCACTTTCTGTTTTAATTTGTCCCAATAAATGATACTTATTTTATATTTATAATAATTTTTTTAAATAAGATAATTCTTATAAATATTTATGACTTATTAAATTATAAATTTCAAAAGAAAAAAAATTAAACTTTATGCCTGATTAAAATATATCTCATTGAAACAAAAGGAGTACTAATAATTGTCAAATGCATAGTTTGACTTTGTTGGGATAAACAACATGTTACTCCAGTAATAAAGGAAAGATAGTACAAAAGCTAATGGATTATGATAAATGTTTAAGCTCTCAAAATGGATTTAAGAGTCCTCGGGGCATAGTCCAGTGGCAAAGTCTGGGCGCTATAAGGCGCTCTGGCATGGAACAGCGTGGGTTCGATTCCCCGCAAGCACGAAGAAACTCTGCGTGTTGGGGAACTTGACCTTGTCTCATTGATCAGTTGTACGCTCCCAGAAAACTGGCCACCGGAGCATATCCCGCTATTTACCTGGTAATAGTGTTGAAGGACGTGTTAAAGGACCGGTGCTATTACCTCCAGGACGTAGTCAGGCGCAAGCCTGGAGACCCGGATTATAAAAAAAATGGATTTAAGAGTAAAAACTTTAAAGTAATGCTTATGTAATGGAAGTAGGGGAAGTGCATGAAGAGATTTGTACTTTTCACCATTTGGATTTTTTAGTACAATTATTATAATAAGCATATAAGGATTATTCTGTAGTAGATCTTGATGTACTTTGGGTTGCATTTAATATTTGTAATTTGTCAGAATTACAAATCTTTGTTTTAAAAATACAGGGCTAATGTTTTAGGAGCTTTTGTGTTTTGATTTTTGAATAAGAGTTTTACCACCATATGTAATAAAATAACTTATTAAACACACCATTTGTGAAAATTTTATAATAAATATTTCGTCAGTCTGCTTAGTTCTTTGCACGGTGTAGGATTCAAGATCAGGTACAGGATTCGAGAAATTGTATAAGGTCTTTGCTTGATTCTACAAATAAGTACAATACAAGTTATTCTGAAATATAATAGAAACATTTCAAAAAATACGAGGAAATGAGATAAATAATTATAATTGATTGACTTACATAAAATGGTTTTCTTTGGAGTGAATTTAGTTCATTCCTATCGATTTTGTATTTAGAAATAATATTCGATTTTGTACAACATGCCATTGTGATCCGACCCTTTCCCGGACCCAGCGCATAGCGGAAGCTTAGTGCACCGGGCTGTCCTATTCTCTTCATTTTTTTAAAAAAATGTAAAAGTTATGTTCGTCAGAAAATGTTTCTGATAGATTCGCATTGAAGATATGAAGTTATTGATGACGCTCCAATGAGAATATTTGTGGAAATTTTGCAATTTATTAGTAGTAGTTACTAAAGCTTTAAATGAATTTAAAATAGAAAATAAGGATTTTAACTCCCTTTTCTCTTTTTCCGCCTTACTTCGGAAATGGTTAACCGATTTAACTGAACTCATTACTTTCGACTTGATCACATATGCATATTAAAATAATTTTAATAATATAATAAATTACATTTATTATGAAATCGTTGACTCTAACCATTGATTCACATCTACCCCACATGTTTTAGAACTACCCAAAATCTATTATGTTCCCTCTCTTAGAAAAATTATAAAAGGGACTCGATATTTTCGAAGTCCTACTTACGCTTACAAAATGATAGTGTAGTGTTATTATTGTAGGCTCGATTAGCCTATCATACGTATAGGCGCAATAGTGCTTTGTATTGCCATGTAGTTTAATTCATGCTATTATGTGTTCTTTAGTGTAATTTTTTTTATCTTATTTAGCTTGTTAACTAATGCTCCCTGTTTTTAGAATGCACTACAATGACGTATTCGATTTTATTATCTGTATGTTCAAAATGCTTTAATTTTTCGTCTGAATCTGAACGTTTCTCTTTCTTTGCCTATGATTATGCTTTGTCTTAAGCCGAGGGTCTCCCGGAAATAGCCGATATACCTATCAAGGTGGAGGTAAGGTCTATGTACACTCTACCCTCCTCAGACTCCACGTTGTGAGATTTTACTGGGTATGTTATTGTTGTTGTTGTTGGTGGTGGTGGTGGTGTACTCGATATTTTCGATATGGACCATTTATATATATTAAATAAAATTTTAATAATATAAAAATGTACTTCATTCATCTTAAATTACTACTCACTTTAGCTCAAAAAACTTTTCTTGAAATAATTATCACTTAAAAGAATTCAAGACTAAATTGATAATTCTTCAATTATATCCTTAATAACATAGATTCAATAAGAAGAAATTATTCTACTTTTATTAAATAGAGCTAACTTAATAAATTATATTCATACTTATTATTTTGGAGTGTGAAAAAAATAAAGCAACAATTAAAATTAAATGAAGTAATAAATTACATTATTTTAAATTCGCGCACTCTAAATATTAATTGTCGCCTCTACCTCCCTCGTTCTAGAACAACACAAAGGCCCACTTGTTCCCCTTCTCTCTTCTAATCTTCCCTTTTGACATATTTTAAGAGGGACCTATTTTTTCTTTAATAACCAGAATATGACTTTTGAATATGAACAAGGAATTCAATGCCTCACTCAGAAAATGGAAGAAAACACACTTGAAAATATAATTGTCAAAGGGTGGTTTCGTACTATGAAAAATTAAAAAAAATATGTGATTTTATAACTTATTTTTTTGTGTTTGGTACGCAAGTTAAAAGTAATATTTTAACAGTATTTTCATAAATTCATAACAAAATACAATGAGAATTTTAAATTGATAGTGCAACTTCTAGTGGTGGGAGGTGGGGTAGGTAGGGGTTGTCGAGAGGTTAGGTGGGGGATGGGGGTTAGGTGGTGGAGGGGGGAGGACTTATGTTGGGTGGGTAGGCGGTAATTAAAGGGTAGGTGGATAGTGGTGGTAGGTTGTGATGCGTTGGTGGTGTTTTTATTGATCTGGAAAATATATTTTTTCACAAAATTTTGAGAAAAATATTTTTCAGGATACTTAGCGCAATCAAACAAAAGAAATAGAAAAACACTTTTGAAAAAATATTTTTCGTCGTACCAAACCAAACACACCCTAAAAGTCAATGAATTATCTTTATACTATTTGAAAATAAAAGACAAAGTGATAACTCTTTCACACTTAGACATACTTATTTGTAGGATCCACTCATAAAATATGTGTCACTCGCAAGGTGCATGAGGTAAAGAGTAGAGATGACAGTGGATTATAGATCCGGTCCTGGATTCGTTGAATTCAGATCCATTTTATAAGATATGAATTTTCAAATTTTGAACCCAATTGATCTGGATTTGGATCTTGTATTTGAGATTCGTATCCGGTCCAGATCCGACCCGTGGATCCATTTTTTAAAAAATATATAATTTTGCGGATTGGAGTTAGTGGTCAAAACACAATTGAAGGTTAAAATGGAAGTTGATGTGTCTACTACTTTAGAACTTAAAGAAAAGGGAAAGGAAAAGGAATTTGATCAAGACTTTTCAATGAGAGAATTGGTTGGTATGGTGGTGATTCATGAGTATCCTTTATCCATTGTAGATCATATAGGTTTTAGAAGGTTCATGAGGAGTCTAAATACTTCTTTCAAGATGATTTCGAAGAACACTTTGAAGATAAAGGTTCTCTTAAGGCTTTGTTGGAGCATAATGAGAGTAGGATTGCAATAACTACCGACATGTGGACGACTTCCAACCATAAAAGGGGCTACATGGCCGTGACATCTCACTTCATTGATCAACAATGGGTTTACGCAATCAACCTTGAGGTAATGAGTTTATTTTTATTTATAAATGCTTAATTTTTTTTAATGGATCAACAATGATGGGTGGAAGGGTGATTAGTTCTCATCGTTCTAGGCTTCACTCTAAAATGGTGGAGGCATTAATGTGCTTGTAAAATTGGATCATTGAAGACATTAAACGTATCTATTAGTTATGTATTGATTATTCTTATTATACTTTAATATCAATTTTTTTTCTAACGTGAACTTTCTATTTATTTTTCAATTTCTTTCAAATAAAGGTACTTTAGAGGGCAGGCATGATTGTTCGACAGTAATAGATTCTAAAGAAGAAGGGGAAGTAGTTGACTGTATTGATATGGTAAATGATATGTTTAATCATAAATATTTATTGAGATGAATTTTTTTAGTTATCTCTTTTTAATATGATTGTTTCTTTGTTATTTTAGGATGTTGATGGCGTTGAAACTAGTGACTCCGAAGACTAGTTTATCAAGTTTGGCAGAAGGTTATAGAAGATGTTGCTTGCATTTTAAAGAACATTGTTGTAGAATTTAATTTAACGACCTTTGTAATTACAGCGTTTCCCATGAATCATGATGTTGTTATTTACGTACTTTGCTTCATCGTCTTTATTTTCTGGTGATGCTAAAACTCTGTTCAGTATTTTGGAAGAATGGTGACATGTTTGTGTAGGTTGATTAAATGAACTCAAACATTTTTTTCAATCAGATTGTGTTTTATTTTGTCAAAAAAGTTTTAACAGGTGGATCCAGATCCGATCATTGGACTCAGTGAATCCGGATTTGAATTTGATTTTATGAACCCGATTGATCTGAATTCAGGTATGAAAAATGGATCTGGATCTGGTCCAAATCCGATCTGTTGTCATCCCTAGTAAAGAGGTCGCATTTCAAATATTATCATAGTGTCTTTGTACAAATAGTAATCATGAACTGACAATTTAAATAGTAATTTTTAAAATTTAACTTTCCCTCTTCTTCTATTGATTATGTAAAATTAGAAGTCTCGTCTAGAGACAATTCTCAAAGTTTAAAGTAGGCAATTGAATTTTGGAATTCGAAAATGTAATCTTAAAAAAAAAAATGGCCGAATGAATGCTAATACGAGGACAAAACTTCTAATTTTTTATGGAAATTTAATCATCGATTTCTTACTTTTCTCTCCCGAAATAAAATTTACTTTTAAAATTTTCACAAAATATTATAAATAATAACGTGTAGCAATTACAAATAAACTATTTTAAATACATACAAAAAAAAACATAAATTGTACCATGAAATTATCAAAAAAATCATTTACATACTTTAATTTTATGGACGATCTAGTATCCTATGTTCTCGTTTATTTAATTTTCAAATCAATATTATTATCATATAAAATGAAACAGATAGAAAGCTTTAAAAAGAATCCTATGCTCTTTGATTGTTGTTTAGGTAAAAGGCACCATTATGCACACATCCCATGAATTTATGAGTCACATACTCACATCACATAAGTAAGAAGTTATATTTACTTTTTGATGTTACATCAAATCAATAAATGAGTGAAACATTTTGTTTATATATATTTATAACTTAATGTAACTAATTATTAGTAATATTTATTTTTATTTTAATTCATCACTAACCACATAATATTTAAGTTATTTGATATAAACATCAAAAGTATATATATTATCCAAAAAAATTATATTTTTCCGTTCTTTCTTTGTTTGACTTGACAAAGAGCTTAAGAGTTTTTAAATCTTGTGGTGTTAACTTAGAAATGTGTATAATATACTAAAGTATCCTTTAATTTTATGGTCTTAAAAATGTCATGTAAGGTTTTGAAATTAAATTAGCAAAGACATTCTTTTTGAAATATCTTAAAAAGAAAAAAGTAAGACAGACAAATTGAAACAACAATAACAATAACATACTTAATGTAATCCCACAAGTGAAATTTAAAAGGATAAAATATACACAAACCTTACTTCTATCATGAAAAATTATTTTCAATATTCTCTAGTCATATAAAATGAAAAAGAATAGCTTAAAAAGAGAATCCAATGTTCAATGGTTGTTTAGGTAAAATACATCATTATATGGGCCCCACAATCTCAATTTGCTGTCATCCACATTGCACAGATTCCAAGGAATCTGCCAACGTTATGAAAGTAATACGTTACTTTCGATGTTTACATCAAATCAATAAATTTATAAATATTTTAATAATATTTTTATTTTATTTATCACAATCATAATATATTTAAGTAGTTTGACGGAGTATAAAACATTGAATGTATGTAAATTATTTCCTTAGTGATAGCAAACAACATTCAGTTTCTCTAAATTTTATAAAAGTACTTAGCAGAAGAAACAAGAGATTATTTTTTAAAGCAAAATCTAAACAAATTTTTCCAGAAAAGGTTCTGGCTTGTGGCTATTATGGGAATACGACTCATGACGAGGGGCAGTTTTGACTTTTCGTACGTAAGTGCCTGCTGACCTTAAGTTCTAAAAGCCGGGAATTTCAAATTTCTATCCTTTTTTTGGAAGAAAAAGGGATCAAATTACTTTGAATTTTCAGTTGCCCTCCTATGGGTTCTTCCAGAAATTAAACCTGAAGTGCAAATATTTATAGTATTAAAAATGTAATACTCTCTCTGTCCCAATTTACGTGTCATTATTTTCTTTTTGGTTTGTACAAATAAGAATGTTAACTTTCTATATTTAAAAATAATTTAACTTTACGAGATAATTTACAGCCACACATTTATACAAGACTTGTTTTGGACAACACATTTCAAAAGTCTTCCTTTCTTTCTTAAACTCCGTGTCAAGTCAAATAGTGCCACATAAATTGAGACGGAGGGAGAAATATTTATATAACTATAAGATTTTTAAAATTTATGGTTATAACATAATATTTGAATGACTCTAGGATTTTTAAAACTTATAATTTTAAATATGTCATAACATTTGTGACATTAAAATTTCTCATTAAGACAAAAAAAGATATGTCATTCTTTTCTTGAGCTAACTACTCCCTCCATTGCTAAAAAATAAATTTATGAGATGTGTCACGCTACTTAAGAAAGTTAATTAAAAGCTTTAATAAAGAGTAATTTGTCAATATAATCATTTTGCTTACTAGGGGTGGGCATATTTCGGTTCGGTTTTGTATCAAAAAAGTATGAACCGAATAAAAATCAATTTTTTAAAATAAAAACCGAATAAAAATCAGTTTTTTAAAATAAAAACCGAATCAAACTTTTTTTAAAATAAAAACAGATATATCGGTTTATATCGCCAAACGTATCAGTTTATATCGGTTTTTTTCAATTCCAATATAAAGTCCAAATGGTTTATGTTTTTTTAAACATCAACAGCAAATGCAGCAGCAGATTAGTAGCAACGACAACAACCAATTTTAACATGAACATACATAGACTGGTTTTTTAAACAACAACAACAAATTCCAGTTCCTGTCTAAACAGAAATTTCAGCAGATTAGTTTTTATATTGATGAATTTCAGCAGATTAGTTTTTAAAAACAACAGCAACATCAAATTCCACTTCCTGTCTAAACAACAACATCAAATTCAACAACATCAACAACAACATGAATTTCAGCAACAACAACATCAAATTCCAACAGGAATTTCATATGCTTCAAGACGTAGCATCAATAGCGATCAATGAAATTCAGCCAGAGAAATTCCGAATAAAGAACATCAAATTCCAAAGAACAACATGAATTTCAACAGCTTATTTACTCCAAAGAACATCAACTAAGATTGTTTATGAGTCAAATATAGATAGATACTAATAACAAAAATTAATTTGAAGGATTGTAGATTTGAGAACTTTACCATTATGACGCAAATATCAATCCATTGTCAAGTCCTCAACTGCTTGTGTTTGTTCTATTTCTTGTGATTGCGGTACGATTGAAAGTTTTTCATAGTCTATATACAATTTGCCGAAGCGTCAATATAATAAACAAAATGTTAAAGTATAATTATTCTATTAAAAAGTAAAAACAATATATAAAAAACAATATTGTTACCCAATTCAACATCTTCATAAAACTCAGTTTCTTCTTCGGTTAGTTACACAATTTGTTCTCCTATAAGAGTTGAGCGAAGCCAATTTTGCGTGCAAATTAATGCTTCAACTGTCTTATGAGTTAATGTACTCCTAAAAGGGTCAAGAATGCCCCCCTCCATGCTAAATGTCGATTCGGAAGCCACGGTAGACACAGGAATTGCCAAAATATCTTTGGCAATCTTTGACAAAGTCGGATACCTAGACGAATACATCTTCCACCAACTCAAAAGATCAAAATTTGGATCATTAGGACTTTCATTCCGCTTTGACAAATATTTCTCAACATCATTCTTCACCCCAAAATCATCATTTTCAGTTGCCTTCATCCTTTTAAACAGTTGAAAAAGATCAATTGATTCATTTCTACTGCTGCCACTATCACAAACTTCACTTAACTGAGCAATTGAACTACTACACACATCATTATTTGGGCTAACATCATTATAACTTTCAAATAACCGTAACAACAACTCTTTGATATCAACTTTAATTTCATCAACCTTCCTACTATCAAATATACTTCCAAAGCACAAGTTTATAAATTTAAATTTACACCAAGGATCAAGCATATTTGCTAAAATTAATAGCTTGTTCACCTTTTCTATAGAAGTACCCCAATATTTCACAAAATTATCTCTCATGCCATTAATAATTTTTTTCACCAACAAATCAGTAGATTCCGATAGTGAGCTAAGATGAAGATAAACTTTCCACAATTCATTCAAAAAATCAGTAGAAGTCACACATTTTGTACTGTTGAATTTTAATATCACATCATAAAAAACTGACAAAAAATGTACTAACCTCTTAGCATTATCCCAATCCACAAAAATTGGAGGCCCAATCCTTTTTCTTACATTCTCATATTCGTTAAACCAACTTTTGTAGTGGTCATCGTCCTCCTTACTTATTAAACGCCTTTTCAAATATCATAACTTTTTCCAACATTAAGTATGTTGAATTCCATCTGGTTGGCACATCCAAAATCATAAGTCCCTTATATGATATTTTCTCTCGCTCAACACATGTCTTGAATTTTTGCAACCTCGTCGGAGAAGATCTTACATACTTCATCGCATTACAAACAACAACTATTGAGTCCTTCGCTTCTACCAACCCATCATGAACAATCAAGTTCACTATATGTACAGCACACCTCAGATGCATATGATCACCATTTAAAACTATTGCCTTATGACTCCAATTTGTCAGTTTCTTCCTCACAAAAGCAATTGCAACTTGATTAGCACTTGTGTTGTCTACAATAATTGTGAATAGCCTATCAATACCTCAATCAAATAAGCATTTCTCTAAAATCTTTCTAATACTATCTCTTTTATGATTAGAAATTGATGTAAAAGCAAGTATTTTTTATGCAACACCCACTCACAGTCAATAAAATGCCCAGTTATTACCATGTAGCTACTCATTTGAATTGATGTCCACGTGTCTGTTGTAATACAATTTCTCTGCTGGTTTGAGTTCATGATTCTTTTAATCAAATCCTTCTCAGTCTGATGCAATTGAAGAATATCCCGTGCAATCGTTCTTCGTGAATGCACCTCAAATCTGGGACAACAAACCCTTATATACTCCACAAAGTTCTAACTCTCCACAAATCTAAAAGCTAACTTATCTTTAATAATCAATTTCACAAGTGCGGCTCTGCAAGCCTCTTGATTAAACCCCACAAATACAACTTTATCAGTGTCCTTACCCTTGTCACGAGTTAATACTTTTTTATTCTTATCCTCTTCAAGCTTTGATTTCTTGTACACTTTGCATCTAGCCAAGTGGTTCCTTAAATTAGTTGTCCCAACTAACGATCTATCGCAAACATAATCTTTTCGGCAAAAATGACATTTGGCTTTCTTTCCTCCGGGTAACGTAGTAAAAAAATTCCAAACTTTTGATTTCAAATTTCCTTCTTCGGTTCGTTTCACCACTTTTGTTCCATCATCCAAAATGTCTTCCATTCTATAATATTTAGAGAGTTCATGAGCATTTTGTCAAATACACCGTGAATACAAAACATCAAACAAATGTTTCGACAAACATGGTTCAAACAAAGCATAAACAGATAAGAATAATCAGAAAATTAACACAATACACAGCCTAATACACAGTCGAACATGACTTTAACAACATCAATGAGACAATGAATACACAATACCTAATTCATAACTTCTCCATAATTGTTAACAAACTATTATTACAGATTCATTTCTAAGAAAAAATGACTTTAAATCACACAACAGAAAGGTAAAAAACTAAAATTAGTATCATTATAAAACTATAGATTGAATATGCTTCTTTCTTTACAGAAATTACTTCAGTAACTTCATTTTATAATTCTCTTTACCATATTCACTCTAAATAACCTTAATTTGATGATCAACCAAACATTTCAGTAACTGCAAGCAGTCATAACAAGATCAATTCCCAGCGTCTAAATCATTCAAATTAAGTATATTCTATGATCAACCAAACATTTCACAAGATCCTCCCCACTTATATTTTCTAGTCACTGCCCACCTCTATTCTTACCTATATAAAATGAAAGCCATCTCCTAAAATTCAAGGGAATGAAGAATGATACATTATCACCAAACTTCATGTTCAAGCAATGGATCAAAACAGAACAAGAAAAGCCAACTTCTTTAGATTCACAGTCAAATTTCATTCAATCAAATCATTGTCTCATGATCAGAGTTTTAATCTTGGCACTCCCCATCAATGCATATCTACTCTTAAGGGACAAAATACATATACATCTTCCATTGTACTTGTAGGAAAATACCTTATTACTAGCCCTTCTGAGTTTTGAACTTCTTATAAAGAAATTTGTATATTGGAGCAAAAATCCTTGACTTCCACAGTAAATGCTATAATTGACACAGTTATAGCAGGGAAAGGTGCAGTGAAGTTTGTAGTAATTTTGGCTGATAAGGTCTTTAGTGCTCATCAAGATCACAAAATAAGAGTATGGAGAATCGAAACCCATAATTCAGATACCCCTAATACAAAGCCTAATACACAGTCAAACATGACTTTAACAGCATCAGCGAATACAAAACGTCTAATTCATAACTTCTCCATAATGTTTCGACAAACATGGTTCAAACATAGCATGAAACAAATGAGAATTTAGAACGAGAGAAAGAAACGAGTAAAGGGATTGGATTACATTCTGTTGAAGCTTGAAGCTTGATTCTCTGATGAATCTTGAAGATTTATGGGTTAGGGCTTGAAGAGAAATCGAAATCGAGCAGAAGTCTAGTCTTCCAGAGAAAGAAATCGAAATCGAAATCAAAACTGTTGAAGTTTGATTATTCTCTGATAATGGAAATCGAGCAGATCTTTGGAAGAGAAAAGAGGCAAAACGACGTGTCGAACTGTCGGTTGAAGCTTGAAGCTTGATTCTCTGATAATGGAAATCGAGCCGATCTTTGGAAGAGAAAAGAGGCGCAAAACGATGTGTCGAACTCGAACTGGCGGTCGGTGTTAGGGCTTTAATTTATATAGGGGATATGATTAATTTCAAAAATACCCCCGATTTTTCGATTCGGTGTATCAATAAATCACATGAATCGAACCAATTAAAAAAAATTGAACCGGTTTTTCTAAAATCGGTTTTATGACCAGTAAAAAACCGAACCGGAACAGAACCGAATCGCCGATTCGGTTTGATTTTTTCGATTCTCCGATTTTTTTGCCCACCCCTAATGCTTACTTCAAACTTTTCTTAAAACAAGAGATAGTCAATGTTCGAGTTTTGGAAGATCCATTAAGGAGAATGGCGATTTTGAAATTAATTAATACATCTTTAACTTTGAAAAATTCATTCATTTTGGACCATAAAAAATGCGCTAGAATTCATTTATATTGGGTTGGAAGAAGTAATAAGAAAATGGTTTCAAATAAAGTAGAACTGAAGGTGTATGTAATATCGAATATCGAATATCGAATAACTCATAAAAAAGGGAGTTTGTTGGTTAGGAAGGGAGTTATTCAAGTACTAATATTAGTATAGTTATACCATGTTTTGTAGCTTTAATTGTTTTTGTATAAAATTCAAATGAACATGGTTTGATGCATTTTTTAGGCTTGCGCGTGAACTGATGTGTATAATTAAAATGACTAGGTTGTTTTAATTAGTGATATTTTTCACATCAGATGCGGTTGAATTCACGCGCAAGTCTAATAAAATATGAAATTCTTGATTTATATCAAGTCAGTCGAATTGTGTTTGATAGACACAGTTGATGATGAGTTTAGGGGTTCAATAGGAACAAAACTTAGTTGAGGTACCAAAAGAAAAAAGCGATAGGGGCCGCATATGCATTAAGCCTTTATATATTATTTTATACAGATAAAAGATTAAATAACTAATACAAGAATTAAGAATATATGTAGAAAAATAGAAATGATAAATTTACCCTATAGAGAGAATGAATTGAGATGTTGATGCTACTCAATGCCAGGTTTTCCCTCTTCTCAATCTATTAGAAACAAAATCGGTGAACTGAAATATGTTTCTCTCGAAATTTCAAGGGTACAATCGTAAACATAATATTTTTAATTTAAAAATTATATTATGTATATTAATTTCTAATTTAACAAATCAAATATCCAAAGAAATAATTCATGCATCTTAATTTCTAAACATAACTCTAGCCCGCAATCAAACGATCCCTAAAAGTCTAGGATTTGTAAAGATTAGTATTACAGACACACCTTTAAGTGGTGTGGTTGAATGGATAAATTCTCTTACTTTTAGTCAGAGATTATAGGTTCGAGCCCCTAATTTTTTTTGGTAAGGTGTAATTTTTTTTAATAGAGCATACGCAATGCAAAATCTACATTAATTGAATAGTGGATAACAAATACCATATGGTTATTAAATAAAAAGAGTAATGTATACCTTAGTTATACACTTCTGCTACACAATTACAAGCTTCACTATTACTTTTTTTTTTTATCTTCTTACTAATTTTTCACTGAAAAATATTCAATTGATATTTCTCACTGAATGTCAGTGAAAAAATCTAAATAGTAGTGTTTTCACACGAAAAAATTATGAAGTCTCCCAACCTTTCAATGAGAATTTGTTTTCACCATGTGTTTTCCCATTGACCTGGTTCACTGGGAATGAGATAGGAAATCATATTCCATAGCATAAATTTTCCATTGAATGTCGGTGGAAAAAATGTCTATTTCTAGCAATGTTTTAGGACCCGTTTGGCCATAAAAATTATTCACTTTTTTCCTAAATATTTTTCACTTTTTTCATAAACCAGTGTTTGCCCATGAAAATTCCAAGTACAACTTGAAGTTTCATTTAAAATTTGAAAAACAACCAAAACCTTGTTTTCAATAGCAAAACCTTGTTGATAAAGTACATTTTAGGCCAAACACAACTCCAACTTCAACAATTTTAAAAAAAAAGTGAATTCTTTTTTATTTCTATGCCAAACTCCTACTAAGTTTTTTTTCCCGAAAAAATGGGGTTTAGTTAGAAGTAGTCAAAGAACTGTAAATGGTTTGCATTAATTTTTCATGCTTACCACATTTTATGATAGCAGATACTTTTGTAAAAAAAATTGTAACATATTTTTCTTTCCTCAATTTGTTGCTTGTTTTGCTTGAAAACCTAATTGTTAACCCTCAAAAATAATTTAAGTGTTTAACCGAATTCAGTGACAGTTGAACTATACCAGAGCCGAATTTACTCCTAGTCATCGGCTACAAGAACTTCATCGGCTACTAAGGCATCTTAGCCGAGTTGTCAATTAGAGGTACGACTGAGACCCACTCAGATGCAGACGCCTCAACGACCAAGTCAAAAGGGTTCCCAAACCCTTAGAAGCGATAACGACCAACAACAGCTAAAAGAAAGGGTCATTATCCTAACAAGAGGAGTAGAGGGCGAGAAAATCGGCACCACCTCTCCCATAGTCGGCCATTGAACTTAGTGGGTTACTTGATGGCTGACATGGGGGAGGGGGCACATTTGTACAGTTTTTTCCCTTTTCTGTACTATAAATAGGATTATTCTTTGTACATAAACACACACAATCAATCAAACAAATCAAAATTTATCTATCTTTCTATCCTTTACTTAAATTTATCTATATTTCTATCCTTTACTTTTATCCTTTACTTTACTCGGCTGTATTCATGTTTATTACCTCTTAGTTTACTCACAACCACCGTCCTAACGCTTTCTGGAGTAGTTGGGGAACCTATTGCTGGAGATTAGAGTTTCGTTTCCAGCCCAAATCGCTTAAGTTAAGGAATCAATTTGTCTCCCGATTTCATCAGCCGATACAAAGGCAAATAGCAGAATTGGGGCTGAGAACAAATTTGGCACGCCCAGTGGGACCATAGGTGAATTAATCGCAAAGTTTGATTCTCCAGGTCAGGATCATTCTTGCCGTATGCACCTAAGGTCCGGTAAGAAAATGAACCTCGAGTCCAGTCCACATCCTAAATAAAATCCTCCCAGAAGGAACAATGAACCATCATCCTCATCGGGTATGCCTACATAGGTGGATACCCCTCCACTTCCTCCATCAACCCAAGTCGTGGAAGAATCTAGCCAATCTGAAGGTCCAACCATAATGGCCACGTCTTTTATTAGACAACATACCGACTTGGGCATCCACGACATTATGTACCAAGTTTCTAAACAGTTGGCTGACATTGTGAAGCCAATGGTACACAATGAAGTTCAGCAAGCGAGGGAGATGGAAACCAACCGAATGCACCCAGGATAATGTTCGGCTAGTTCTGCCATCCCTCTAGCAAGCGGTGCTGTTCAACATGAGACCGTGACTCCCGGTGTTGTTCCTCAGCCGCATGTACATCAGCCAGTGTCCACTCAGGCGTAGCCGATAGCACACCTAGGAACACAAGCCCAATCACCTGGTAACCAGCACGCTGTATGGTCACCGCCGAACCTTGGGGGGCAAAATGTGCCACTTGACCAAGCGAGTATGCAGTATGGGCAGATCAATATGGCTCGAAGACCAATTCAGGCTCCAGGACACTTTGGATTGCCGCCCATTATGCCATACGTTTCTACGAACGGCCTACGATGCAGGCGAACAATGTTGGCCAGCCGATGGCCCCTGGCTATGACTTAGCTTGGTTATTTGGTGATGCTATTTACAGCGGAATACCATTCCAGCAGTCATTGCCAGTACCCAATCCATACATTCTAGGAAGCATAAACTTTCTAAGAACGGCCGACGTCCGAGGAGAACATCCATGGAACACCATTCCATCTTATCCTCAGACTCCGTTAGCCGTTCCAGGAGCTCAGGTTGCAGGATTTGGTGGCCATACCCAATAGCAGCCATGAAATATTACCCCACCTATTGGTAATGGCCATCAGACCACCTATAACCTTCAAAACCCTATCCAACAAAGTGCAGAATGAAGGCCGCCAGTATAGAACGCTTACCAGCCGAATCCAGTCAAAAATCGGCAGGGGGCGTCACAACTGATAAACCCAGAGATTATTGCTAATATCATGCAGAGGTACTTCGGCATCCAATTGAAACCTTTGGACAAACCTGTTTACAAAAAGCCCTACCCAGATTGGGTAGATCGGATAACACCTTTGCGGAGGGGCTTCAAAACACCGGAGTTTGCCATTTTCTCTAGCGACGATGGTAAATCCACTATCGAGCACACCAGTATATTACTGCCCAATGCGGCGAAGCTGGCCAGAATGAGTATCACAAGTTGCAGCTATTCCCTCTCTCTAACAGGAACAACCTTTGCATGGTACTCCTTTTTGGCTCCTGATTCCGTGCAGAGCTTGGCTGACACGAAGGGTTGCTTCTATGATAGGTTCTATTGGCCCCAACCTCAGGTTACCATGACTGATCTAACGAACCTCAAGCAGCAGGTCGATGAATCAGCTGTCGATTTTATCGAGAGGTTCAGAAAGAAGATTGGGAAATGCACTGTACACTTCCCCGAATCTGAGTGTGCCCACATGATAATCAACAACATGCACCATCAATTAAAGGAGAAGTTTGTGGGACAATACTTATATGACCTGAGCCAGTTAGCCGAGAAGGCTAGCCAAATAGAGCAGTATATCCAAGAGAATGAGTGGAGAAGAGCCAGCTGAAATCGAGGCTCCTGCTTGGTATCCATCATTGAAGCGGATGCGTCCGACTCAGAGTCAGCCGATAGCACGACAGACGCAATGGTGGCTGAGATTGTTAGGGGTAAGGTTTACTCTTGTGCAGCCTTGAAAGCCATCAAAGGAAATGAGACGAGTTCATCCGATGACATAATCGGTTACTCATTTGACATCACAAAGGCAAATCAGATCTTTGATCATCTGCTCAAAGTTAAGTAGATTCGGCTGCTTAATGGTCATATGATTCCGCCTGCCGAGGAACTCAAAGATAAGAAGTAATGTAAGTGGCATAATTCATAGAATCACTCTACTTTTAATTGCGTGATCTTCAGAAAGGCGATCCAAAAGGGCATTAAGGAGGGGAGGTTCAAACTAGCTCACAAGAGTATGGCTGAAATGTCCATTGATACCGACCCCTTTCCCTCTGTGCCAATATCTATGGTATCTTTTGCTAAGACAGATGAGTCAAGGGACACCAAAGGGAAACAACCGATGAAAATTATGCGGGTCCTAAAGAAACCTACCAAATGGGAGAAGGTCACAAATACTTCTGTGTTCAACTGGTTAGACAACCTACATGACATTCGTAATGACAGGCAACCGGCTAGGAGCAATTTTCATGACCGCCCTAAATAATCGAGGGACTTTTAACGAGAGCTTCAGGAACAAACCATGAGGTTCAGAAAGGTCCCTATCGATGCCAGGTATAGGCCTGGGTGGCAAGTATGGATGCCAACCAATAGGAAGCCGAGCATGCCTCGAATAGATGAGGAACCACTCCCTAAAACCAAACAGAGGGTGGCCGAGTTTAACATCAACGAGGGTATTTCATCCTTGCGTATCATGGCGAGAAATGAGGACCAGACGATACCTCAGAGAATGATTAAACCAGCTGCCAACACAGAAGAAGTGAAGTGGTCTATCAATCAAGCTCCCGAAAAGAAAGAGGCACCACCGAAAGTCGCATCCAAAACTCAAAAAAGAAGGATGCAACGTGCCAAGGCCTTGCGTAAGATGCAACAGACATTGCATCTAATCTCCAACACCAAGGCAACCAAAAATCAGGAGATTCCTGAGTCTGCCGTAGCCGAGGCTATCGAGCGGGCATTCGACTCAATTGTTTCAGGGGTAATATCACCTAAAGGAGAGACGTTGGGTCAACCAGAGTAGGATGAACAACCTACCAAAAACTCGATGGAGGAACCCCGGCAAAAGAGCGTGGCCCCGGATGGACCTCCAACCGAGGCAAATCCACAGATCATGTAGAGGATTCAGTCAGAGGATCTTCAGTCGATCCCCATTTGTCTCCAAGAAATGAAATATATGAGCTCATGGTCAGCCGAATTGAATGAACGAGGAGACTCTGTCCTCGATTTATTTAGCCAAGACCTGGTTGACGAGATGTGGGCAGATATTGAAATGGTCCCATATGAATTCTGGGCCAGCCGCTCCACGCTGGATAGCCTAGAAGGTGATGCTTGCGTAGAAGACGCAGAATAAGCAACAATAGCCGATACCATGGCTAAGGACGCTTTGAGCACCGCGTTTGGCGCACCTATTGAAGAGATGGTTAAACATCTCAAGCCCCTCTATGTGAAGGCTTACATCAACGGTAAAATCATTAGCCGAGTGTTCGTCGACAATGGGGCTGTGCTGAATGTGATGTCACTACTTACTTTGAAAAGCCTCAACAAAACCGGAGAAGATCTCATCCCAACTAACATGAAAATGACTAGCTTTATGGGAGAGACTTCTGAAGCTTTAGGGATTTTAGTAGCAGAAATCACTGTGGGTCCCAAAATGGTCAGATCTGCATTCTTTGTGATAGATGGCATGCCGTCCTACACCATTCTGTTAGCCAGAGACTAGATTCATACCAGCCGATGCCTTCCTTCTAGCATGCATCAAACGCTCATCTTTTGGGAAGAAGACAATATAGAAATTGTCCCTGCGGACGATAACCCGTTCCAACCGAGGGTTCAGAACATAGAGGTTGTCCTCTATTCACCTTATGTGGCTCCCATAGCCGTCACAAAACAATATGAAGAAGGATCTTGGGAATCATGTAATCTTACCTCACGAGGGTTTGAGAAAAAATAATTAGCCAAACCACGGCTTACCTTGGAGGATTTAGATGGCTGAGGAAACCCAACTCAGGCGTGACCTGTGGTATCGACTGACCGCCCTATGTTCTGAGGCAAGGATAGCCGAGGTATCGCAGATGGGGAACCATGACAGAAAACTAGATCTGGCGGCCAACAACATTTGAGCTACCGATAGGAATTTTATGCCTAGCTTTGTTTGTCTTTGTCTTACGCTTGTACAAAACTCGAGTATTATTCAACACCCAGTGTTATGTATGTTTTGTGCAAAGTTTGAATAAACTCATTTTATAAAGACATGTGTTAAATGAAATGAGAAATCAGAAACTCCAAATCTACAGCTACGGGGACGACATCCTATCGGCTAAATCTATGGCCAAGATGCAGTGTTGCCCTCTGAAGTTAGTATCATTACGGATGTCCAAACCAAATTTTTTAAGTTTGAAAGCATATCAGCAGGCCATTCTAACGGAGTTGGGTCAGTTGGGTAAAAATCGACTGATAATCATAGAAGAAGTCAAAACCAGTAAACGTAAAATGGCTAAAGCATACAACAAACATGTTGAGCCTAAGAGGTTTGCCGAAGGAGACTTAGTTTGTAAAAACGTTTTGCCAATTGGGATGAAAGATCACAAAATCGGCAAATGGTCGCCAAACTAGGAAATGACCCTTCGTAGTGAACCCACGGGTTGCCGGCAAGACGAATCAAGCGATAACTATACATGGAAGAGAAACATAAACAATAGACATTTTTTAAGAAATACTACCCACCGATTTTGGTGCATGCATAAGTAATCGACAACCACAAACCGGCTGCCTGGTCGCAAAAGAAGCTAATTTCCCTTCGATTTGGGGAAATGTATGGGCAAACGACAGCCACATACCAGCTGCCTGGTCACAATAACAAACCCTTCGATTTGGGGTCGATAAAGTTAGAAAGCCGAATCACTCGACATTTCCCCAAATAGAGGTTGCAATACATTAACAGTAACAGAAGTCTTAGGATTAGCCGAATCCACGACTGCTTGGACATCTTGAGTACCTGCAATCTCCCTCTCTCTCTCAGCTTCAACAACGGCTACTACCTCAGCCACACCCGCTTCTACTCAGACCTCATTTTTAGCACCCAGCAAAGGCTCAACCACTACAGTCGATGAGGCCTCGGTAAAAGCTTGAGTGTTGGCCGATACCTCTTGAACAACGGAAGCAACAACTGCTTCGGGTGGCAAGTCCATAAGGGTATCGACTGACAACTCAATAACATGATCAGCTGGCAAAGGGAGCAGTGATTTTGGCGTTGCTTGAACTAGACGGTTTCTCCACACAGTCCATTCATTCTCCAGGTTGGCCAACCGTTCGCTACCTGCCTTCTGATCCAGCTCCTAAACCACCTGCTGGCTACCGAGTTCCTGAATTTTGTTATCCAATTGAAGGCTCTGCCAAAACAAAGAAGAACGAGAGGAGTCGTGGGCACTAATAGCCGAGTCTAAGGCACATATGGCCGGAGTAATAGCTCATATCTCCGCCTGGATCCGCTCCAACTCAACTCACAGTTTGGATAACTACTCATGCAAATCCTTTCTCTGACTGACATTTTGTTGCCTTGCTGCATTCACCTCATTGAAAGAAGTCTGAATACAGTTCTTTTCTTGCCGAAGATACCCAAGTGTTGCAGAGCAGCGACAGCCTCATCATGGCTATCTTTGGCCATTCTATGTAAAGCAAATAAATCAGCCAGAGCCAACTCCATGTCGTTGTAAGTGACTGCCAAAGCCGGGGAATTCGTTGTTTCTCTCAAAAATCGGAGCAAAGAGACCCTCAGAGCATGTAACTCCTCTTTGGTGGTTGGGATTTCCTTGGCGAGAGATTCCTCGACTCGCTCCCGATGGACGCCAACAGGCGAAGCTGGTGGAGATGCAGTGTCGACTGAGCCAAAGTAGCGCAGAAGTACATCTTCCGGGATGATCTCAGTTGGTACCCATGAGCCGTCAGTTGGGTGGGATTCAGCCGAATGATTACCTCCAACAGTATCTTATACAGAAAAAGACAATTTCAAAAGAAAAACAAGAGTCTAGGGACAGTTGGTAACAAGACTGGAAGAAAGAGGGTATACCTCTACGGTTAAATCAACCTCTTCGGCTGCCTCAATAGGAGAAACTCTGATATCGAGGTTAGCCGATGGAGAACCTTGCAGATGTTCAGAAGTACGAGCCAAAGAGGACGTCCATCCGACATGGAGAGAGGCATCATGTACTTTCCGCTGCCTATCGCGCCTTATTAATAGTTGCTCCTGAAAGACAAAACCAAGGAACATGAATAATGAAAGATAGCCGATACAAAGGTAGTCGAGGCAGATAAGGGATATACCTCATCATCATCCTCTTCAGAAGTAGGGACTTCGGCTCCGCGAGATCTTTCTTCTATGTGCTCACAAATAACAACCTCTTCACCTAGCATGGGTTGCTTTGAAATGGATTGCCTAGGCAACGAAGATCCCTTGGTAGAAATGGTTTCCAAATCAACAAACCCTGAGGGAGATACATAAGAAGTGTTAGCCTAGAATGCATAAGAAATTTTGGCTAACATATGTGTAGAAGAAAAACAATTCACCTTTTCTCTTCTGTTGCCGCAGCCTGACGAAAGACCAAGAGGCAGTAGGACTAGCCGAACTGATGGACACCACATTTGAAGGGACCTTTTTTGTCCTTGATTTAGCGTGTGCTGGGTTTTTCTTCTTCGGCTGGATTAGCCGATCACTCAATTTTGTCTGGATCAGCCGATCGCAGTAGACTTCCATGGAGGATTGGAAGAATCTTTCTTTGGCCATCTTCCACCAATCGACAAAAGCAATAGTGGTGTTGTCCCTTGGGGAGAACGGTTGCCAGGCGAAAGAGGCAAGTTTATCAAGATTGTGGGTGGCCACCTCCTCGGTTTGCTTCACATTTAGAGAGAAACGGTGGGTCGATTGAGCAACACTACTGTGAGGCCATGGTATGTGCTGAGTCAGGCCAAATTATCATGCAACAAAGTTGGGTATGTAGGGCTCCGTAGTCAACTTGTTATGCCTAGAATTGTGTTTCAAGCCTCCCGAAAGGTCCTTAGCCGTAAAGATACGCCCCCACACTCGATTCATGACCTTCCGCTGAACGAATGAAAGGTTGTCATCGGCTATATAATGAACCCAGTCGGGAGTGGCCCATTGCTCAAATACTGGTTGCCAATTTGCATAATGGTCTCGAGACAGACCATGCACGATGGAGACTGCAGTGAAAACATCCTGGGGCATAAGAGGTGTTCCCCGAAGAGTGTCGGCTAACACCGGCGGAGCTAACGGAGAACGACTGCCATCAAAATCGTCAGAGATGAACTCTGGAAAATACAAAGTGATCCACAACTGTAAGAACCACAGAGGACCGGCCAGAGTATCCATATTTCGAAAGTCCCTCAACCTAGCCTGAGCATCGCCCAAAGCTATGTACAAGTAAGATAAGAAGAGGGATGCCCAACTGACATCTTCCCCTGAAACGACGAAGGCCACATAAATCTCCAGCTCCTTGACAATTACACAAGAACCCGCACAGATGAAGTAACAACTAAACCAATAGAGCAGAAAAACATGATGCTCAGCATCATCGACCGAAAGTAGCGAACTTCGGCGGTTAGCGGACATGAAAGAACTATAGATGGTAGAATTTTTCGAAACAACAATTCCCAAGTCGGGAATTTTGATTTCACTCAGGGTAGGCGCTTCAGCTACTAGTATCGAAAGACTTAGTATCGCCGTTACTTCAAAAAGGGTGGGAGTCATCATCCCCCATGGAAAAACAAAAGCATTAGCGGTAGTCCACCAATAACCAAGAAATGTATATTTGAGGCCGATATTGCAGGAGATATCAGACCCCGATAGTGCGATGGCCTCATAAAGACCCATACGCTCCCATTCGGCTCCTTTGGCCGACCTGACCCGGTCCAACCAAGCAGAATAGTTGGCGACCTTGGTCCGCCAGGTGCGTAGGTTAGCTGGACAGCGGTCGGCAGTGAACCAGTCTCAGGTGAGGGGAAGGTCATAGGTCACCGGGCTAAGATGTTGAGATAAAATAACGTCACCTTGTACCGGCCTACCATATGGAGCTAAAACCAACTGTTCATCAACAAGGACCAAGGCATCGGTTAGATTTTTATCGGCTAAAGTGGTCCCATATATCTTCTGAGAAGAGGAAGAAGAAGTCATGGTAGACGAATAAGAAAAGGGCCGAGATTAGAGTTTTTTATGTAGAAAGGAAGAAATCGGAGATCAAGTGAAAAATTCTCGGAAAGATGTTTTCTCTTAAGTGGGTCTCGATGGGCAGCGGAAAATAGGGCTACCTCTTCGAATGCACAATTAGAAAATATTAGAACCGATTCGTGGTAACAAGGACACCTCGGTTGAAGGGGAAACCCAATTCAGATGTTATCATCATTGCATGCACTGGAGACAAGACGATTGAAGTGACATGCGCGACTGTCAGACTGAAACGACGGCTACTTTCGGATACATCAACTCAACAGACACTCGAGTTAATGTAGGGAGGCAATTGTTAATACTCAAAAATAATTTAAGTGTTTAGCCGAATTCAGTGACAGCCGAACTATCCCAGAACCGAATTTACTCCTAGCCCTCGGCTACAAGAACTTCATCGGCTACTAAGGCATCTTAGCCGAGTTGTCAGTTAGAGGTACGACTGGGACCCACTCAGATGCAGACGCCTCAACAACCAAGTCAAAAGTGTTTTCAGACCCCTAGAAGCGATAACGACCAACTACAGCTGAAAGAAAGAGCCATTATCCTTGCTTAGCAACCAAAGCTAGCTTACTAAGGAAAAACCTGTTAATGGGAGACCCTTCTAGAACAAGAGGTGTAGAGGGCGAGAAAATCGGCACCACCTCCTCCATAGTCGGCCATTGAACTTAGTGGGTTACTTGATGGCTGACATGGGGGGGGGCATGCTTGTACAATTTTTCCCTTTTTTGTACTATAAATAGGATTATTCTTTGTACATAAACACACACAATCAATCAAACAAATCAAAATTTATCTATCTTTCTATCCTTTACTTTTATCCTTTATTTTACTCGGCTGTATTCATATTTTTTAACTCTTAGTTTACTCACAACCACCGTCCTAACGATTTCTAGAGTAGTTGGGGAACCCATTGTTGGAGATTAGAGTTTCGTTTTCAGCCCAAATCGCTTAAGTTACGAAATCAATTTGTTTCACGATTTCATCAACCTATACAACGGCAGATAGCGGAATTGAGGCCGAGAACACTAACGTTTTATTGGTATCTCCACATTATATCCCTATTACTTACCTGATAATGTCATCTGGGAATGTTCCTACACATTTGACATACATTTTTCACGATAGCAAATAAAATATTTTAAGGAGATAAAGAATTTACCTAAAGTTGCAATTATAACAATAATACTTTTCAAAATTCATTGAGACTAAGGAAAATACTATTTATTTTTAAGTCGTAAACATAAAAGTATGGTAATTTTACGCGGCTTTGAAACAAAAGAATATTATGAAGATGATCAAATTTTGACATATCTAAAAATTAAAAGGTAGACAATCTCAAAATTTAACGAGCCTAATTCAATATATCGTTGACGTTTTTAATTGGATGGACATAAATATATACAAAAAGTATTAAGTGATGATGCTTGTAATTCTCAATTGCAAAAGAATGAATGGTTGTGAAGTGACAAGATTCCAAATTGTGTCACGTAGATTCAAAAATAATTATGTTTTACCTTTTTAGATAGTAAAATTATATATATAATGATTAAAAATATAACAAATTATAATTTTTATAAATACAGTAAAACCTCTATAAATGAATATCATTGAGACCTGAAAAATTATTATCTTATATGGAGTTATTAATTTATAGAATAATTTTTATTTTGTACATTATATTTTTCAAATTAAACAATTAATTTTTTTCGGTAACTAAGAAAAGAAAATAAATAAACAATTAATTAATGATGGTGCATTGTATCTAAGTTTATTAATCTTGTCAGAAAGAAGTTTATTAATCTTGGGTTGGCGTGATTTAAAATAGAATGCATGTACATTAGAATATGAAGTGTTGTGAATTGTTTCAAGTACACAATATAGAGTTTATAAATAGACACATGTACTTTAACTTCATATACCAAAATATAAAAATTCGTATATTATATCTTCTCTTCCATGGCTATTCATTTGAAAGGTATAAAAAAGTCTACGCTAATTGATGAGATGAGAAAAATATTATGTGAGTACAAAAATAAGCGTGCCTCTTCAAGTCAAAAAAATTTGAAACAGTGGGTTCAACAAAAATTTGATCTCTCTATTAGTCAATCAACAATATCAAATACTCTTAAAACGTCAGCAGAATATTTGTCAAAAGAGATAACAAATAGCAATGTTAAAAGGCACAAATAAGTAAAATATCCTGAATTAAAAAATGTATTGTATGAGTGGTTTCTCCAATATCAAGAGAAAGTGAACATGACTGAAGCAATGATTCAAACTAAAACAAGAGAGTTTCTACAGAAAATGTATGGTGATGCAAATTCAGAATTTAACTTTTCAAGTGGTTGGCTAGAACGGTTCAAGGCGAGACATGGATTAAGTCTTATAGAAGGTTTGGTGAAAGTGGTTCAGTTGTCATGAAGAATATTGAAGAAGCTTTACATGAAATTGGTAAAAATTATTTAGGAAGTGTTTTATTTTATGAATTATATATGTAATTTACATACGTATTTAATGAATTATTATTTTATATTTTCAGTGGGCCTCAAGGAATTTTTTTAAAATTATTATCTTATGCATTTATCGAGTTTATTATTTTATCCACTAGCCCAAATCGAGACCGGAGAAAATTATTATTTAATAGAGATTATTAATTTATCGAATATTCATTTATTGAAATTTTACTGTAAATATCTAAAGTGTTTGAAATAAATATAATTTTAAAATATTCTATTTCAAATAATATAATATCATATAAAATGAAAGAGAGGAATAGATGTAAGATGGTTGTTGATTAAGTAAAAGGTCCCATCACATGGGGCCCACAACTCAATTTGTTGTCTTCCACTATGCACAAGTACCCAAAAATCTGACAAAGTCATTATGATAGCTACGCACATCAATATAGCGTGTTTACAAGAAAATGATATCCTATAATCACTTATAATAGAAATAAATAATATTTATAATAGATTATGAAATTGAACTCCTCACTTTGCATTTTGTGTTGGTTTAATTTTTAAATTTATTTAGTCTTCGCATAAAAGTAGTTATGCGAAAATAACATCTTAAATTAGTAATGTAGTTTTTAACAATCTAATTTAAAAGAGTGGCATTTTTTACTTTTCATATTCTGAGGTACGTATAATAAGTGCATGCTTAGTTTGAAAGCCGGGAACTTCAAATTTTGTGCATTTTGGCAGGGAAAAAAGATCAAAAAGTTCAAAAATATCCGATTAACATGGAATTTTTTCAGTTGCCCTTCAAAACCGGGTAACCTTCAAAACCGGGTAACCGTCAAAACTCGGAGCCTAAAACACAAGTATCGAGTAAACACCATGGGACTGAGTGACAACCGGTCGACATATCTACATCCGTATCTCGTTTACAAACGGGGAATTGTGTTTCATTTACTAATTTGGCGCTAAACCCTGGAAAAATTGTTTATAAATTGGTACTTTTGACTTTTCTAGTTGTAAGATTCTCCACCTATATTTATGTAGATTTTTCTTTTTAACGTGTTAAAAAAGAATGCTAGTATAGATTTCGTAAAATTAATTTATTTAACAAGCAAAAGTTTCCCAAGGTCTCGTATTTGAGAAATATAGGCCTGACCAAGTACACGACCAATAACATTGAAAAACGTAATTTAAAACGTACTATCAAGAATATAATTCTAAATAGTAATGGTTTTCTCACTGTTTATTAGTTTACATTTTTCGGGTTTTTACTAAAACACTATAAAAGGGAAGCGAAAACAATTAAAATCATCAGACTTTGGATAAAATGAGAGAAATATTGTAAAGACTATTTTGGATCTAACTCAATTAAAAAACTAGCTTATTAAATGAGAATCGTTAAAATCATCTAAGAAGAACAAATTCCATTCCATCATCAACTTGGAACTCAATAGTTACTACTCACTTATTCGCTATCTACCTTCAAGTGACAGTGGCACCCACCAACCAAATAGCCTTTCCATCAATGGTGCCTAAGGACCTTACTTACGATGATTGGTTTAGATGGGATGATCAGTCTACTCCGAGCTAACTTAAATAAATTCAGTGTAATCTCACAAGTAAGTAAGAAATTTTATTATATTTAATCAGTCAAGACCACGAGAATATGTCATTTGAACACTTATATATTATGTCCTCAGTATTACTGGACACACAGCAACACCTAACGTAATCTTATCCAATTTTACGTGTAACAATAAATAGATGATCAGTTGAGACATGACATGTTTGGGTCTTGGACTGGCATGACATCCAAATGGGCCTTGAACATAGTCA
The DNA here is from genome assembly GCA_029783415.1 of Anisodus acutangulus. NCBI lineage: Eukaryota > Viridiplantae > Streptophyta > Magnoliopsida > Solanales > Solanaceae > Anisodus > Anisodus acutangulus. Next base: position 2,394,739 of record CM056509.1, read on the forward strand.
TGAACATAATTTATGATATCCCAAGTAAATAGTCCAATCCAAATGAAGTTGGGTTTTACTTGACTCATGTAATTTGACTTGGATGATTAACCCATATTGGATATTTCTACGGCCCGATGCTTTTGGTCTTGGTTAAGTCAGAGTCACTATTCAGAGGCCGATTTATACCAATGTCTTTTTTAGGCTATCATTTAGATGTAATTCCTATTTTTAGACTATGATTTAACATTTTCTCATATGTTTTCAGTTTGGTAAAAAAAAAAATCTTTTGTCCGTAGGCTAAAAGGTCCATTAATTATAAAAAAATAAAAAGATATACATTTTTGAACAACCATCCAAAAAGGGAAACATGTGAAAATTTCTTATTCAAAGCTTCAAATCAGACAATTGAAGCAAATTTGACGAGGGCTATATTCTTTTATATTCAAGTCTTTTTTTAGCACTATTAAAATACAAAATTTGTTGTTAAGTAAAAGTTAGGTTTTATATATCTCAAACAAGGTGAAAAGTACAAATCCTAATAAAAAACAATATGTTTAATATCCTATAAAATGAAGCAGATAGAGTAATAATGAAGAGGATGATGTGCTAATATTAGAAACTTAATTTAAATTAAGGGAATGCAATGTCATATATAATCAATAAATGTTTGATTTAGAAGTATATAAAAGAAGGTTTATGATATAAAAGTAAACTGATCTGACATATCACATTATGCTAAGCTAGAAAAACTAGTACTTAATTTTTTACTACAATGGCAACAAATTTTGGATACAAATTCTTCAAAGTTCCAACTCATATCTTACACTAGCAATAGTTGTAGCCTGTGGGTTGTTGGAAATTAGCCTTTGGCTGGGAGATGCGTCCACCCATCTTTGATGAATTAAACACTAGTGTTCCGTATGTTGGAGACCTCGTCTCTTTACACATGCATGATCTACGAAGTGAGTAGATGACCGTAGGGCCAAGAATCGTCTAATTTCGTTAAGAAATGAAAGAGATATTGGTCCACGAAGTAAGGTGTTTGAGACATGAAAATGTGGTGTGGGACAAATCTACCACATCGGTGGGAATATGAAGAATTGCTCTCTATATAAGTCTCAAATTGGTAAAGGGTTTGGGACCCCAAGGGGTATCCCATGTGTTTAAAGGAGGGAAGACCTAGATGTGCTTGGGTTCAAGGTTAAGCCCATACGCGCGCCGCTACCGCCCGCCCGTCCCGTCCGGCTCCGGGTCGTGGGCTGTCTAATATTATCTTTTTGGACTAGAGAACTCTGCCAGATGTACAGTTTGATCCCTGAAGTTTCATATATACAGTTTGGACCAGAATTCTTTCATATGTACAGTTTGGTCCCTGAAGTTTCAATATTTACAGTTTGGTCCCCAGAATTTCTGGAGACTAACAGCCCATTACTTGGGCAGTTGGGCAGCCTTTCAATGGCCATTAACAACCATTACTTGGCTGTTTTAATGCCCTCCTAATGGCCATTAACAGCCATGTTTTGGCAGTTGGACAACCCCTTCTCCTTGCTATATATTGAGTTTCATTTGGCACAAAGCGAAGGCACAACAGAAAATAGACGAAAATCTGTTGAGAAACAAGCAACAAACAGCGAAACATAGGCGAAAATACGATTACAAAAGCAGGCGGAAAATAGGCTGAAAATGAAATAAGGCGATGCAGACCAAAAACAGGTAGCAAAAACAACCACAAAATAGCACAAAACAGCGAGTGAAATTCAGCAAAAATCAGTGCAATTTTCGACTGAAAAACAGTGACCAAACCCTCACGTATACACTAGATATACACTACAGAGACACACTATATACACAGAGACAAACGAGAAGAGTAGAGAGAAACTCTTCCTTCCTATTCCATATCTTCAGCAAGTCGAGTCATATTTGTTTTCTTCGACAGGCTCAACCTATTGGCTTTGTAGTGTTGAGATTATAGTGTTGTTTTATCTTGGGAGACTATTGCCCGCTAACGTAAAAGCATCTATACGGGGCAATCTTGTCTTAAGGATAGAGGGCTATCCTCAACTCAACACACAACGTTGTAACCATCCAGATTTAGTTGTTTCTTGATTTCAGGTTATCAAGATTCAAGACACAACAAACTTGCGGCAGTTCTGAACATTGGCTTTGCAAGGTGATCAAGATTCAAGACACAACACACATGCGGCAGTTTTGAAGATTGACCATTTATTTATCCTTTCGAACATTTGTAATAGTTATTACTTCCCGTACTGCTCTATAAAGTACCATAGAAATACCAACAGTTTAAGACAAGATTGTATTGTAATACTATTAGTGTTCGAAAGATGTCGGTCAAAAGTTGTGTGACCAAATCTGGATATGGCAATGGTTTTCTGGTAGAAGAGAGTGATGATGATGAACATGTTCATGGTGTCACCGCTTACCAAGAGTGGGAACAAGCGCTCTCGAGAGCCAGAGGATGTCAACTGGGACAAGAGGAGAAGACTGAAGATGTACTTCTATCTTGCAGCAGAAGGCCTGTATCTATCACAGACAAAAGATCCGAATAATGGTAAGAACGAAATGGACACTCGATCGATGAAGTGGAGTGAGCCGAATTCGAAATTGGGATAAGTAGTTTTCTTACTTGTCAAGAATAAAGATTAAATGAGGTCCGATTAAAAATTGATTAAAGTAAGGAGGAATATGAAAATAATTTATATTCCTTACGCTTTAAAAATCGAAGTTTAATCTCATCTTCTTTTCCGCTTAAAGATTGGATTGTAAAGCTACTTAAAAGATCCGTTCTTTTAAGTGTAATTATTAAAAGTGAGTAAAGTATGTTCGCATACGAGGGAGTAAGATCCACTAAGCGTATAAAATGTTACAACTCTTAAGTAAGCGCCAAGAATTATCACGGGCACCAATCATAACGGAAGAAGTCTAAAAGTTAAAGACGTTGAGCCTGTCATACTATTTGGCAGAAGATCCTTCATAGGATAATATTGGACACTCAGTCATATAAAGCCTCCGGGCGACTGGAGTGGGCCAAAATTCCTTTGATATGATGATATTGGACACTCAGTCATATAAAGCCTCCGGGCGACTGGAGTGGGGCCAGAATTCATTTCATAGGAAAAGTAATGGACACCTATTAGGGTGGGCCAGAGTTTCCAGGTCTTAAATGATCTGAAGGCCTAAAGAAAGGCAGAAAAGAAATTGGACACTCGGTCTGCCAAAGCAACTAGAGTGGTTCAGAGTATCCAGATCACATATGATCCGGTTGCGCCCTAACTACGGGCAAGAGGTTGTTCATGTGAAGCAACGCCACCTCTAAAGTAGAAGGGGTTGGAGAGGTTGTCCTCAATAGGACTTCAGGGAATGAGATCACTCTAAGATGAGGTGATACATATCCCTAACTTGGTTTAAGGGACGTTGTTGGTCAAGCTGGTTTGAGACTAGTCCAACAGGTCCGTAATAACTAAGAATGGTACAGGATGTCTGTAGCCAAATGAATGATATATTTGTAATCCGTGCATCTATGCCATCATAGATTAAGACACGTTAAATAGCAAGTCATTCAAAAGCTAGCGAAGTTGAGATTGTTGCCTTCTTTCGACATAAACCCTCAAAATGAATGTGAGGTAGATGAAGAGGCAAAATCACATTTCCAAATTCCGTCAAAGGGAATAGCGAAAGAAGCACCGATCCTCTTGAACTTAGTCACACCTACTTGGGTGATTTGAAGTTTATACAAAATAGAGGGAGGAGACAAGTACGTTGTGATCTTCATTGATGATGATACAACGTATGGAATCCTTTGTTTGTTAAAAAGCAAAGATGAAGTTGTTGAAGCGGATAAGCGCTACAAAGCAGAAGTTGAAAATCAACTAAGACTACGGATTGAGAAATTCGTAGTGATAGAGGGGGAGAAAGTGAAGCATCGTTCATTAAACGACTGTTCATTTCTCACCTCAGTCCAATGGTGTTAGCCATGCGCAAAGCTCGTACGCCCAAATTATGTGGGGTGGCTTGGTAAAAGTTGAAATACTGAAATAGGTCGAGTTGTACCTAAGACTGTAGATTGCATATCTGTCAGGATCTGCAAATAACAGTAGTGTTGATCGCCTCTTGGCATCAAATAATGTTGAATTCTTTGGAGATAACTTTCCTTGAAAAAGGAAAAAGGAGTAATTGCTCTAGGTTAACAAGAACCGAGGCTGGTCGTCCGAACTAGACGTTCCGTATCTACAGGATCATATAGAACCATACTTGCGTAATGGTTGATCTTCCTCCGGGAAAAGAACCTTTGGGTTGTAAGATGTGCTCCCCTGTGAGTAGCTTCACATCCAGGGCCATTGCAGTCTTGCGTGACATGAATGTTGAAACAGCCTTTCCAACCGGAGAGTTGGAAGAAGAGGATCAGAGTTGGTTTCCTGGACTGTTGGGCTTCTTCCTGAACTTTCATTTTGGTTCCTGAAATGTTTACATTTTGGTCCTGAAAGTTTCAGATAAAACAGGAACAATGAATCTGACCACAGAAACATTGACTTTGAAATTAGAAAGCCAATAGTTGGAGAATCAACAGTTTGAAAGTAAAAGTCATATTGAAACAAAGTCTCGATATGAAAGATATGGGTATCACAGATGACATCTTAGGAATTGGATTTCTAAGACATCTAACGGACTGGTCGATAGTTGACTGTCTCGTTGAAGCCACAAATGGATATGAATCATAGAACTGATTGGAATCATGGTGCACCCATAGACAAAGAGCGATATGCACAGATCATGTGTAGTTCAATGTATTGTACACACTACAACCGACCTGGTATCGCCCTATTTAACGGTCGATTGAACTAAGGTTCATCGATAATTTTAATACATGATCGGTAGAAAGCGTTAAACGATATGACGATATCCGAGTTAATGCTTATCTACAGATTATAGTATTCGATGTCCAGCCGTTACGGAAGAACACGGTGATGCAAATCGACATCGATCAAGAACACCAAAGCCACAAGTAAATGTGTATGGTGGGTCTTGAAAAATCCTCTAAGCAAACTTGCATCGGCCGATTCATGATGGAGTCGGAGTTTATCGCTTTATACAAAGCATGAAAGAAGTTGAGTAACTTCACGGCTCCTTAGAGGAAGTCCCTTATTGGGAGAAACTCGTGCCTTGGCGATTATATCGTGGCTAGCCGGCCGGGGAAGGACACGGATGACGGCGTCTGGACATATCTTTCAGGATCTGGCCGGAGACATAAGATCAGATGGCGATTGATCATCACGGGTGTCACATCCTTGTGTACTAACTAAGGACTACCCGAGATCAAATGTTACGCTTCGTTTGGGGAATTGGCTTAAAACCCAAACAATACGAACCTTTGCGGTGGTAACCCAACCATACTGATTGGAGATCCCAAGATTTTGGTTCAATGGGAAAACTAAGCGGCAAAAGGTTCAGTTGAGCGCTTCGGTGGAAGCAAGAAGCACTTCGGATGATGATTTATGTACGGAAACATGAATCCAAAGTCGGATAGACATTAAAGTGTCGCTTATGGTGGGTAAAGGTTAAGCTTCCAAACCTTTAAAAGATCCTCAAACGGTTGAGGTTAAGGTTGTGGAACTTTTAATGATTCCTAACACTTGCGCGGGTATAGCAGGATACCTTGTAGGAGATCACCTATTTAAGTGCGAGGATGGCCGACTCAAATGAATGCACTTAAGAATCCAAGTGTGTCCATGGCCCGTAAGAAGGAAAATGAATAAGAAGAGTTATTGTGTTGATATCATTGTCTTGGCTTACACTAAACACTGACGGTTCAAGACATCACGTTCAATCGCAGTAAGTCCGATGGTATTCAACTAGTGAAGGTTCAAAGCGTAAACTACCTCTCTCGATGCAATATCTTTTCAAGATTCTTGAAATGTAGGCACCTTGTGTGTGCGCCACAATCTCTCTTTCATAGAGGGAATTGTTGGAAATTAGCCTTTGGCGGGGAGATCTGTCCACCCATCTTTGATGAATTAAACACTAGTGTTCCGTATGTTGGAGACCTCATCTCTTTACACATGCATGATCTACGAAGTGAGTAGATGACCGTAGGGCCAAGAATCGTCTAATTTCGTTAAGAAATGAAAGAGATATTGGTCCACGAAGTAAGGTGTTTGAGACATGAAAATGTGGTGTGGGACAAATCTACCACATCGGTGGGAATAGGAAGAATTGCTCTCTATATAAGTCTCAAATTGGTAAAGGGTTTGGGACCCCAAGGGGTATCCCATGTGTTTAAAGGAGGGAAGACCTAGATGTGCTTGGGTTCAAGGTTAAGCCCACACGCGCGCCGCCGCCGCCCGCCCGTCCCATCCGGTTCCGATTCCGGTTCCGGGTTCTCAGGTTCTCGGGTTCTCGGGTTCTCGGGTTCTCGGGTTCTCGGGTTCTCGGGTTCTCGGGTCGTGGGCTGTGGGGCTGTCTAATATTATCTTTTTGGACCAGAGAACTCTGCCAGATGTACAGTTTGATCTATGAAGTTTCATATGTACAGTTTGGACCAGAATTCTTTCATATGTACAGTTTGGTCCCCAGAATTTCTGGAGACTTTTTCTGCCTATCGTTGGGACTGTTTTTGAGGCATTAATCAACCATTACTTGGCTGATTAACTCCTCCATTAACAGCCCATTACTTGGGCAGTTGGGCTGCCTTTCAATGGCCATTAACAGCCATTACTTGGCTATTTTAATGCCCTCCTAATGGCCATTAACAACCATGTTTTGGCAGTTGAACAACCCCTTCTCCTTGCTATATATTGAGCTTCATTTGGCACAAAACAGAAGCTGCACAACAGGCAGAAAATAGACGAAAATACAGTGAGAAACAAGCAACAAACAGGCAGAAACATAGACGAAAATACAGTGCAAAACAGGCCAGAAAATAGGCTGAAAACTGGCTGAAATAAGGCAGTAAACAGACCAAAAACAGGTAGCAAAACAGCCACAAAATAGCACAAAGCAGTGAAATTCAGCAAAAATCGGTGCAATTTTCGACTGAAAAGCGACCAAACCCTCACGTATACACTAGATATACACTACAGAGACACACTATATACACAGAGACAAACGAGAAGAGTAGAGAGAAACTCTTCCTTCCTATTCCATATCTTCAGCAAGTCGAGTCATATTTGTTTTCTTCGACAGGCTCAACCTATTGGCTTTGTAGTGTTGAGATTATAGTGTTGTTTTATCTTGGGAGACTATTGTCCGCTAACGTAAAAGCATATATACGGGGCAATCTTGTCTTAAGGATAGAGGGCTATCCTCGACTCAACACACAACGTTGTAACCATCCAGATTTAGTTATTTCTTGATTTCAGGTTATCAAGATTCAAGACACAACAAACTTAGGCTTCGAACATTGGCTTTGCAAGGTGATCAAGATTCAAGACACAACACACATGCGGCAGTTTTGAAGATTGACCATTTATTTATCCTTTCGAACATTTGTAATAGTTATTACTTCCCGTACTGCTCTATAAAGTACCATAGAAATACCAACATGGGTATCCTAAAATACAAGTGACCGTTGTGTACGTACTTTCTACCAATCTTTTGGGGCCCAAGGTCCTTTTGGTAACTTTTGGATGGGTTTAGGTAGCATAAAAGAATAATTACACAGTTGAACTGTTTATGAGATAATTATAAGTTTACTTTACAATAAACATAGTTGCACTAAAGTCATTGAGCCTTAGCACATCCTTTTTTTGCTGAGTGCTAACACATGACTTTACCTTTTCTTCCGCTTGCTCTGCTTACTAGCCTCATATAAAGTCGCCCTTCTTTAATATGACTTTACCTTTTCTTCCGCTTGCTCTGCTTACTAGCCTCATATAAAGTCGCCCTTCTTTAATATGATGTTCTCATTTCCGCGCCAATCATTATTTACTACTATACTACATATTTTTTTTGGGTGTATAGCTCAGTTAGCTGACATTGAGCTTTTAACCTAATTTAAAAAGGAAAACAAGGAACTTTGAGATGTTTGCTGTCATTTCAAAAATATGTGATTATCATTATTAGTTTTCGATATTCTAAGCAAATAATTTTTTTTAATAATATTAATATATAATTTAGATAAATATTATAAAGATGGAAGTGCGATAAAATGAGTGTGGGGAGGGAGAGTGAACATAGGCAGAGTTGCTCCCGGTGATAATGATGTCGTCTAAATAGACGAGGACAAACAATATGTCACCTAGACCATGTATGACAAGTAGCGATGCATCTGATTTTGTCTTAACAAAGTCCGTAGAGGAAAGGTGACATGTGAGGGCATTGTACCACGCCCGATGAGTGCTTGGTTGAGTGAAATTAGACCAGTCCGCTTACTACTAATAAACATCTTTCTTGTTTTCTAGTCGTAAGAAAAGACAATTGTGCATTATGAACATGTCTACAGTGATGACCAAAGCCAGGTAGCCAACACAAAAGACGTTGGTAAATAACCACTCGTGTTTTTTCTGTTAGCATTACATGTCTCCAATTTCATTTATGAAGGGGAGCTTGGAGAAACGATAAAATTGTCTCCGGTGTGGCCTATGGTAAAAGCATGAGTGGTATATAACCATTCATGTTTTTCTCTATGCATTATCACGGATTCTTGCGTCAGGGTAAGCTACCTACGACACGCCCCTTGGGATGTGACCCTTCCGGTGGGGGATGCTTCTCGCACTGCGCTGCTATTTTGTTAGGGAAAAAAGTGTATTTTTGGGCTTCCTATACTTTTCCCGATTCTTTGGTTTCACATTTTATAGCACACAATCTTGTCCTTTTTGCATCAATATGAACAAAGGGTGTGTTTGGTACGAAGGAAAATGTTTTCCACGAAAAATGCCAAACACACAAAAATTCAGTTGGCAACTTGATTCTTGTGACAAGTAAAGCATTACAATCAACTATGCTTGAGCACTCCTATTAACAATGTCTTTTTATGCATTAATGTTCTTTTTCTTCCGACTTTCTGATTTCATTTGCTGTTATTCTTGATATAAGCAAGAGATTCATGCTGGGGATATTTTTCAAATATTCTGACAAAAAAATTGTCTCAACTTGATTTGAAACGGGATTGTCAAGTGTCTGGGGAACAATTGAGACAAGTCAGGTTCAATCTTAAAATGCAGTCTCTACTATTCAACCTTAATTCACTTAAGATGCAATATCAAAATCCATCATAGCTTCGTCGAAAAATTTGCTTATCGTTTTAGCTAAGATGATATATTGATATGTATGATTATGAGATGATTGCCATAATTCGCAGATTTCTTGTGGAATACAAATTTGACGTCTCAAAGCTGGAGACCTTAGTAGCAAATGTGGGTCATAATTTGGCTGTTTATTACTGTTTCTAGAAAATCAAACCAGTTTAAAGAAAATTGTCTATTGAACCAGCTGCAACGGAAATAGGTAATATAACAGAAAGAGAAATTGGCTCCACAATATAAAGACCACCACACCGTCAACCAAAAACAAGGTCTGACTAATGATTTAACCACAAAATATAATAATACTGTTAAGAGTTTTCACATCGGATATGGAATAGGAACATGGACTCGACTCCTTATATGGACTTGAACAATCCTCACCTTACAAACTAGCTTTTGAGGTTGAGTTAGGCCCAAGATCAATTTCTTTACATGGTATCAGAGCCAGACCCATTTCAATTCTTTATTCACCGGTGTTGGACCCCAAATTATATTATCCACGCTCTAGTTAACAAGGTATGAGATAGGTTTTGGGGTTGAGTTAGGCCCAAAATCCATTTCTTTACATGTTATCAGAGCCAAACCCATTCCAATTCTTTGTTCACCGATGTTGGGCCCCCAAATTATATTATCCACACTCCAGTTAACAAGGTCTGGGCATGCGGGGAGTGTTAAGAGTCCCACATCGAATATGAAACGGAAACATAAACTCTTTATATGTACTTGAACAATCATTACCCTACAAGCTTGCTTTTGGGTTGAGTTAGACATAATATCCATTATTTACGAATACCAATTGCTAAACCAAATAAGCCCCTAAGAGCTCTCCCACTGAATGCTTCCAAATCAAATAAACTCCAAAGGCTGGAAACAATTGAAACCAACGAACACAGATTGCAGAAAATGTAGAAAACCGACTTTACAAGCGAGTACGAACTCTCCCCTTAAGACTATTTCACCCCCATATAGTGCACAAGTAAGGATTGAATGTCTTAGGAATACTAAGAAGTCTAATCAAATATCGTTTGCACTAAAACAATGTTTGATTCCTATTGTATTGAGAATATTTCTAATTTTTTATTTATCTTTCTGATGGAAATATGGCAATCTATTTATAGATAGATGGTGTTTTTTCATGGTGCCTCTTGAGATTAAACCAATTGTAAAAAACATATTGCAGAAAATATAGAAAATCAACTTCACAAGCGAGTACGAACTCTCCCCTAAAGACTATTTCACCCCCATAGAGTGCATAGGGAAGGATTGAATATCTTAGGGATACTAAGAAGTCTAATCAAATATCGTTTGCACTAAAACAACATTTGATTCCTACTGTATTGAGAATATTTCTGATTTTTGATTGATTTTCTGATGAGAATATGACAATCTATTTATAGATAGATGGTGCATTTTCATGGTGCCTCTTGAGATTAAACCAATGGTTATGAATGATGCATTTTCATGGTGGCTCTTGAGATTAAACTAATGGTTAAAAATTGTGTCTTTTCATAATTTTCTGAATTAATTAATTAATTAATTCTGTCCAAATATATCTTAACCCATAAGGAAAAACTTTACCTTATAAACACAATAATATAGTGCTTCCTCACCAATGTGAGACACTGCTTAGAAATCTCCAACAATCCCCCATCATTTTCAAGCATACTTAATAACATGATCTTATGCTTAAATAGAGGTGTCTCGCGTTTGAACCATTATATTAGTGAAATGTTTTTTAAGTAATTATGATGGCATGGTAGACTATGCTTTGAACTAGCGATCCTCTCTTAGTACTTAATTTCAAGTCACACATAAGATACTTTATTCCCAATACATATAGAAATTACTGACACTTTTATGGCCATGTGTCATGTATCCTTTTCATGAGCATTAAGAAATCAAGCCTATTTGATTTCCTAAAGCGGCCTCACTTTAAGCTCATATAGGTGAACCTTTCACATACTCCATAATATAGTACACTTGTGGAAACCAATTGACTAATAGATATGAGCAACTTTATTCATTTATGATTAAATGTACATATTAATCCAGTCATACCCGGAGAAATATAAAATATGTCACACACATCTTTATTGCATAAATATACCACTAATGGTTCTTTAAGAACAAAAATTTATTCATCCTACATACACATTATGGAACCAAGCACAACTTGGGATGGTAAGACAAGTGCTTGCAACTACAGAATGATGTACTTGGACTCATTGAACTTGAGACTCGAGAGTTTTATCGAGTGTTAAGTCGAGGTTCCACCATTAGTAGTTAAGAGTATAGGCTTCAAACCCATCCCTTTTGTAGTTTTGGTGACTAAATCCCTCGTAAGGCCTTTTGTCAAGGGATCTGCCAGATTCTGATTTGTAACAAAGTCCACAGTTATAACACCATCACGAATGACTAAATCACCACACTTCATTGCTTAAACAACAAACAACATACGTGTAATCCTATGAGTGCCTCTACCTCATAGAGATAGAGAGAAGAATCAGTTTTCGATAGACGCTTGGCTTAAGTAAAGCATTTCAAAGCAATTTAAAAAGGCGAATACAGAAATAAAAGTAGTAACAATAACCATAACAAAATAATGCTATATGAAAAACAGTACATGACATTCAGATAAAAAGAACAGTAAAAACAACGAAATAATGCGATAATCATCCAAACAAGTTGTAAAAGATCCTTGTATTATTACTTTTCAATCATACAAATGGTACTTAGGTCAACAAAAGTAAGGAACATTCTAGAGTTACATTCCAGCTTCTTTGGGTGTCTTGGCGACAATAGAGAGAGCGTGCAATCCAGATTGGAGTTCATCAGACAAGAGATCATACACCATACGGTGTCGTTTCAGGAGATTCTCCGTCAAATTTGCCGGAAACAATCTTGACATTGAAATGGGTCTCATTTGTACCAGTTTCCTTAACGGCGTCATGACCGGCATGCTGGTGAGACACGTCTTCGACTTCAATTAAGGTAGCTTCAAGTGCCAATTGTAGTCTCGTCTTCATCCTAGTCACCCTCGATAGCACCATTCGTGAAGCCATGGCGACAACCCTAATTTCCTTATGGACAAAATGATAAAAATGGTCTCTTATGATTGAGGGTAATTATGGAATGCACATAACTTATACAAGCTCGTAATAAATGAATACAAGTGATACAAGTAGGGCGGACAATTTTACCCTAACCCGATGGATATCCGATTCACCCGACCCGATTATATGGATGAAAAACTGATAAAACACGGATTTTAATTGGGTGACGGGTGGATCGGGTCGGATTCGGGTTGACATACATCCAACCCACCACCCGACCCATCCATCCACCCGTTTATAAATTAGTTATTTTTTGTGTAGTTCAGTGATAACATACCCCTGACTCATGTCGAATTAGTACTTGATTTTATTTCCAATAGTTGTCTTTATTTTTCTAAAGTGAATGGAAATTCTTTTTCAATTTTAACAAGACAATAACGATGATTCCTAGTATCAAAAATATTATTTTTGTACTACATTATACATAATTGACATTTTCTATGTTGAACATCACTCTATAAATGACTATAACTGTTAACAATATAATAGGTTGAGGAATATTACAATGGTATCAAGATCAAATTATAATGGTAAAGCAAGATAGTATGAAAAGCAAGATAGCATGAAAACTGAAAAATAAACCAAAAGTACCAAACTGATTGTGCTATAATTTTCATCCGCAAAACACCCGATCCACCCGATTCACACGTGGATGATGGGTGGATCGGATGTGGATGAAGAAAAAATAGGGTGATGGATGGGTCGGGTGGTGGATGGATGGTTGGCGGGTGGAGGCGGATTGAGCTCCACCCGATCCGCCTCCGAACCATTGCCAGCCCTAGATACAAGTCGTTAACGATTAATACAGTAGAGCAATGAATACAAGTAATACAAGCGGGTAACAATTGATACTGTATAGTGTAGAGCGAATGAATACAAGTTATTTAAGTGGGTAATATTAATACAGTAAAGCTAATGAATACAAGTGATACAAGCAGGTAACAATCTGATATAGTAGAACGATGAATACAAGTAATACAAGCGGGTAAAATTTGATATTGTAGAGCGAATGAATACAAGTAATTTTAGTGGGTAATATTAATACAATAAAGCTAATGAATACAAGTGATACAAGCAGGTAACAATCTGATATAGTAGAACGATGAATACAAGTGATACAAGCGGGTAACAATCAACATCGAAGGAATACAAATAATTCAAACTGGTAACAATTAATATAGTAGAGCGAATGAATACAAGTGATACGGGCGGGTAGCAATTTGATACAATAGAGCAAATGAATACAAGTGATAGTAACTATGAATTATAATTAGAGATGGCAGTAGATCCTGGATCCGGTAGATCTAGATCCGTTTTATAGGATATTGATCTTCAAAATTTGGACCCGACAGATCCGGATCGGATCCGGATCCATTTCTGCCAGGTCGGATCTGGATCTGGATCTTGTATTTGAGATCCGTATCCAGTCCAGATCCGATCCGTGGATCCATTTTTTATTAAATATATTCGTAACCTAGAATGTAATTTTATAAGTATTTTCTTAAAATTGCTAAGCACATCCTTGCAAGTTTAATTCTCCAAACAAGTTTAATTTATCCCCGCGTTAACTCAAAAACAAAAAAATAAAGAGGTAACTTCGATAATAAAATCAATATTATATTAGTGAATGACTAACATCTCCATAGACTAGTTAAAATTATATTCACTTCATTTGTGAAGATTACAAGCACATACAAGTTCTGCATTGTGGAAATACTAGTTATCATTTCCATAACTATTGTCATTGTCCAATATTTTCAATTAATAGCTCACAATCAAAATGAGACAATGAACAAAATATCTCATATGAACATTTTAAAATTGAAACACAGTAAACTGTTAGCTAAGTAAAAATCGTTTGTCTGTTAAAAAAAAAATTCTTAGCAAGACAATTTTTTTTACATGTGGATCCAGATCCGATTTGTGGACCCGGTGGATCCGATGGATCCAGATTTGGATCTGATTTTTATGGACCCGATGGATCTGGATCCATGTATGAAAAACGGATCTGGATCTGGATCTAGTAGGATCCGGTCCAGGTCCGATCCGTTGTCATCCCTAATTATAATTAGCCAAATATTAGTTGCACATTGTAAATAGCCTACAAATTATAATGCTTTATGAAAATTCCTTGCTAAAAATACTCGAAAGTTATATCTAAAACACAAAATAGACCTACTCCCCCTAAATAAAAGGACAATTTTAGCTAAAAACTCATCAATTTCACCTAGGGCTGTCTGGCGGGATGGGGAGGGTCGGTGCGCGGGCTCTGACAGGCCGGGATAGGCGGGACGGAAAGAGGTCCCGTCCCATCCCACATCCCGCCGGAAGAGGGATCGGAATCGGGATTTGGGGTTTTTTTTGCCATTTAATTTTAAAAAATAATATATATATATATATATATATATATATATATATTCAATAATTGAACAAGATAGTGTAATAAAAATATCTCAAAGCTGTTTTTTGCCTCTTATATTATTTAATAGAAATATAATTTTTTTGTAATATAATTTTAAAATTGCAACTTTGTGGTGTTGTTCAAAAGTTGCAAATAACATAGTAAAATTGCAATTAAAAAATTATATAGTTAATCATACTTTTTTCTAATTTCTTCACAATGTCTTGAGGATCTTCGGTTGGAATTGGAATTTGTTGGTCAAATTATTCGACGTCGCTTCCTGTTCTCTCGGATAAGATTTCGTTGTAGTTGTAGTCTTCTTCTTCGTTGATCTCCGATTGACCGCACCTTCTACGCTCCACTCGAATCCAATCTCTGAATAGAACTGCAATCTCCAATATGTCTACCGCCAATGAATGATTGTGCTCTCCTATTTGAAATCTTTCAGCAGAAAAAGCGCTTTTATACGCTGTTGATGACGCTTGAATGTTCAACACATCTTGTGTCATCTTTGCTAGTGTCGAAAATGTATTCTCTTCATGCCTCCAGTATTTCAGCAAGTCTTCATGTCCTTCTTCATTGACAATTAATTTGTACGGTACAACACCTTGCAAAACATAAACATCAAATTCGCTAACTTGTGAAGAAGTTAAACCATTAAACATTTTATTTCTAAGGCCTTGAATACTAACAGCAAAAACCGCATGTTTTTTATAAGGTTGCAGCGAAGTAGTAGAAGATGGTACAGAAGCCGATTGATTATTTGCACTTTGTTATTGGTAATACATATATACTTGTTTGCATTCAGTGTGTATGCTAGACGTAACTTATTCTTTAGTTGGTTTGTAGTTGGTTCTTCAGTTGGGTCTGTTGGAAGTACTTCTATACAATCATAAATCGTTTCTACAAGTATTTTACAACCGTCTACTTTAATAGTCGGATTTAATACAACACCAATAATATAAATAGTGAAAATATGATTTTTTTAATTTTATAAATATTTTTTTAATAGATGGAGCGTAAGATGATTTTTCTATATATTCATTAAGTAACAAAAATATTAGAGCTATATAAAATAACATATTTGAAATAGTAGGATAATAAATATCGGAAAATTCTTTAGTAGCTTGAAAAATTTCTCTAGAAATTCCATTAAGTTCTAAAAAAAATCTCCAATCATTATCTACAAGCATATCCCTTAGATTTTTATTATGGACGTTAAATAATAAAGTTATAGGTTGTCTATAATCGTAAGAAATAAGTAGTTGCTCATACAGAGAATTCCACCTAGTCGAAACTTCTTCTGAATTTTTCTATAAGGTAATCCACAATCATGACAAGTTTTTTTATACTCTTTGCGTCTTTGTATTTTATTACCTTTAAAAATAAAATTTATAGCAAATTGTATTTTATCAAGAATGCTTTCAAAAAGTTTTAGGCCATCATTTACAACTAAGTTATAAATATAACACGCATATCTTATATGAAAAATGATTAGGAAAACATGGAGTTAATCGAACTTTTAAAAGTCTTATAGCATAATAATTAGAAGTACATTATCAAATGTAGTAGTCATAATTTTATCAATTGTTCCATAATAATCACAAATTTCATTAATATTTTGTGCAATAAAACTTTCAGTGTATCTATCATCAATATATTTATATGTTAAAATACGTTTTTGCATAGACCATTTTTTATCTATCCAATGACATGTTACCGTTAATAATCATTACGGTCAGTACTACGGTCTATGTCAGAAGTGATAGCCACTTTGCCATTAAAATGATACAATGCATAACATAAATATTGTTGATATTCACTTGCAAATTTAAACATCCCTTCTAACAGTTGATCTAGAAAAAATATTAAAATCAGGATTATATGTTTCTCGAATATAATGAATAAAACCAGAAGAGGAAGGAAATGAAAAGGCAAACCCTCCACCGCAACTAATTTTGTCATATTTTTGCTATATTTGTTTTTATCATATTTAGGACCAAAAATTCCCCCCGTCGTCGAGTTAATTTGACCTTGTACTTGTCGGGGACACTATGTGAACCTTGTCCCGACTCAGATGTAATTGACACACCCGATTTTTATCCTGTTATTCATTCCACCTATCTGTGTGCTCGCCTTGTACATGTCTCAATAAACCTCCCGTCCCACCTTGACCTTTTTCGGTTTTAAATTTATAAACATTTTTACAAATTTTACATCTAGCTAGTTGATTCTCTTGGTCTCTATCAAAAAAATCTCATGCAGCTGATTTTAATTTTCATTGTGTGGGGCCTCGACTCATACTAGTGGAATATGAGGCATTCCAGTTTTAGTTTGAGGCTGAGACTCAGTCTGAGCCCAAGGTTAAGGTGCACTAGTGGGTGTGTCATCTAGATTATCGTCTAAATTAAAGTCTGGTTCATCTACCTCATCATTTAATGGTATATCATTTAAAAAACAATTTCATCTATATGAGTGAAATCAATGAATTATGAGGACTAGTAATAGAATTACTAGAAGAAGTATCCTTACCCTTGTTATCCATACTAGAAGAAGCACTCCATTATAATTATGTAAATAAATAATTAAAGTAAATAAAATTAAGTGCGATAATTAAAATAAGTAACAATAATAATTTAAAGAATTCTAAGGTACCAAACGTCGATGTGTAATCGAGATTGAAAATTAAAACTTTACTCGATGGTTGATCCTCAAGCTAGTAGCCAACTTCACTCCAATTTTTTTAACTTTGATATAAATGAACAAAAAAAAAATAATATTTAGCAGGCAATGTAGAATTGTAGAGAAATAAATTGAGAGATTAGAGAGATAGTCGGAAGATTTGTGAGAAAAATGAAGAGGAAAATGAGTTATTTATAGTTGAGAAATAGGGTTAAAGTGTAAATATATTAACTTAGGGGTTAAAAATAAATATTAAGGGGTAGAGGGGTTTATGGGGTGGGGGCCAAAAATGGCCGTTATAGCCGTTGCGCCCAGCTAGGTTTGCCTAATACAAGGCTAAAAAACCGTCTGCGCAAACGGCCTCTCCATCGGAACAAGGTTCACATATTGTCCCGAACCAAGTACAGGGTCAAATTAACCCCACAACGGGGGGAATTGTAGGCCATAATTACAATAAACATAGAGATATGGAAGCAATAGCAAAATTAGTTGTTGTGGAGGGTTTGCCTTTTCATTTCATTCATCTTCTGGTTTTATTCATTACATTAGAGAAATGTATAATCCTGCTTTTACCGATTTTCCTAGATCAACTGTTAAGAGAGATGTATTTAAATTTGCACATGAATATCAACAATATTTACGTTATTCATTATATCATTTTAATGACAAAGTGGCTATCACTTCTGATATAGGCCGTAGTACTAACGACCATGATTATTTAACGGTAACCTGTCATTGGATAGATTATAAATGGTCTATGCAAAAACGTATCTTAGCATATAGATATATAGATTATAGGCACACTGGTACTTTTATTGCAGAAAATATTTATCAAGTGTGCGATTATTACGGAATAACTGATAAAATTATGACTATTACATTAGATAACGCTTCTTCTAATAATTATACTATTACAATTTTAAAAAATAGTTTTACTCCATCTTTTCCAAATTATTTTCATATAAAATGTGTGTGCCATATATATAACTTAGTTGTAAATGATGGTCTATCACTTTTTGAAGACATTCTTAGTAAAATACAATATGCTATAAACTTTATTTTAAAAAATAATAGAATACAACGAAAAAAAGATTATATAAAAACTTATCACGATTGCCAACTACCTTATAGAAAAATTCCCGAATAAGTACCCACCAGGTGGAATTTTTTGTACGAGCAACTACTTGTTGCTTATGACTATAGAAGAAGACCTATAACTTTATTTTTAACGCCCATAATCAAAATCCAACTGATATGATTGTAGATAGCGATTGAGAAAAAATTTCCGAACTTATTGTATTTTTAAAGAAATTTTTTCAAGCAACAAAAGAATTTTTTGGTATATATTATCCTACTATTTCAACTATGTTGTTTTATATAGCTCTAATATTTTTATTACTTAATGAATATATGAATAAACCAGATTATAAGGCAGCTATAAAAAAATATTTATCAAAATAAAAAACTATTTTATTCCTATTCCCACTATTTATATTATTGGTGTTGTATTAAATCCGACTATTAAAATAGACGAATGTAAATCACTTATTGAAACTATTTATGACTATATAGTAGTACCATCACCTCCAACTCCCAAAAATCCAAATGACCCACCACCTATTGAACTAATTAAAGAAGAAGTGTTGTCTAGAATAGAAGACGAATGCAAAAAAATATATAAGTATTACCAACAAGAAAGTGCTAGCAACCAACCGACTTCCATACCTTCTTCTTCTTCTTCAATACAATCTTCTAAAAGACATGATGTTTCTGCGGGCTAGTATTGAAAGCCTCAGAAATAAAATGTGCGGATGTAATACTACTAACCAAATTAGCGAGTTTGATGTTTTTGTTTTGCAGGGTAGTATACCGTACCAAGCAGTTGTCAATGAAGAAGGACGTGAAGACTTTCTGAAATACTGGAGGGGGAATGAGAAGACCTTTCCGACACTTTCAATGATGGCCCGAGATGTTTTGAACATTCAAGCATCATCAACAGCGTCTGAAAGCGCTTTTTCTGCCGGCAAATATCAAATAGGAGAGCACAAACACTCATTAACCGGAGACACCTTGGAGATTGCAGTATTATTCATAGATTGGATACGAGCGGAGAGGAGAAGGTGCGGTCAACCGGTCATTCTCGATTCTACGATAATTTTTATGAAAGCCTTTCATTTGCTTCTCTTCGATAAAAGTTTGATTTTCCCAGAATATATCCTAATTTTTGGAACCTTAACTACTTAAGTACCAAAGGCTGCTTTCGGTTGGTTTCATAATGGAGTTGTTCACTACAAGCTATCAGCGCTGTCTTAGATTGAACGTTGACTTATCTTATTTGCGGTTCGAGTCCGCTTATCTCCAACTAGTGAACTTAGCCAATACAAAGCTTTATAATAGCACCCAATTTTTCTTATTCGGCGGTTCGATCTATAATTTATCATTCATAGACGTTGATAAGATTCATCCATTTAGCAGCACCTTAGGATGATCAATGAAGAAGAAGACGAAACTACAATGACATCTTATCCAAAGGTGGTGGAAGCGACGTGGAGCAATTTGATCAATAAATACCAATTCCAACCGAAGAACTACATGAAATTATAAAGAAACTAGAACATGTTTTTTTCAAAATGTAATTTCTTTAATTGTAATTTTACTATGTCATTTACAACTTTTGAACAACACAAAGTTGCAATTTTGACAATTGTATTTGTATTACAAAAAAAATCATATTTCTAGTAAATAATATAAGAGGCACAAAAACAGCCTTGGGATGTTTTATTACACTATCTTGTTCAATTATTGAGTTGTTTATATATATGTTATTTTTTAAATCAAGTGCAAAAAAAAAAAGGAAAATCCCGATCCTGGCCCGCCCCGCCCCGCCCCGCCCCGCTAGTACCGCTACCCTTTTCCGACGGGACCGGAACCGGGATGGGACATCGGCGAATCCTGCCAGTCCCGCCGTGTACCGATCCCGCCCCACCCCCCCGCCCCGCCCCGCCTCGATCCCGCCAAGCCCGCCTCGACCCGTCCCGGCCCGTTGGCCACCCTAGTTCACATACGAAAATAATTAGTTCTGCTTTGTGCTCTTAAATATTTAGTAAAGCTTGAAAAATGCAAATAACTAGTGCAATTAATTGCTTCTAATCTTTAGCTCCTCCATTGCATTTGTGAAAAAATATTATTATTGAATTGTGTATTTATATTATTACCTTGAACCCTATTTATAGACACTACATTCCAATCCTTTTTCATGTAGGATACTATATGTAAATCCTATTACAATACTAACACTCCCGCACAAACTGGTGCATACAAGTCATATGTAACTTATGGTTGCTGGACGTAATTCAGACATACATCGACCAAACTTGTTCTTACTATAAGATATTGTGGGCCAAGGAAGCCTATGTGAATACTTACACTGGGTAAACTCAATAAAATATAAAACGAAGGCCGACAAGGCCGCTGACACACTGAACCTGTCTCTACAAAGCCTCTAAAGATAACTGACATCTCACAGTGGTTGGGACAGGGGCCCGACCAATCCATAGTATGTACAAACACATGCTACATGACCTCTAGACTCAGTTGTACTCTGGAAGAGAAGTCTTACCGATCCTCTGCTGAACGTCAATCTCATCTACTGAGAAGGCTCGTCAAACTGATTACCTGCACTCGCAGGCATGAATGCAACGCCTCAGCAATGAGACGTCCGTACAAAGAAATATACCAAGTATGTAAGGCAAAAAATAATCTGTATATATTTATAACTCTGAAACTAAAGAACATGATTAAATATGCTGGAAATCTCTACTGAACAATAAGGACGGGAGTGGACTTACCGCCAATCCTAGATCGGATTACATGATCGCTGTCGCTGGGACCGCTTGGCCCCTCTATCTTCATATACAATATATTTTGTCACGACTCTATGTACTATCTTTGCTAACTTGGGGTTCTGATCTTTACTACACTGTTATCTATCGTACAAACTGTACATGAAGAGACTCTTATCACATCTGAACTACTGAACGTAATAATCCGACCTCACAAGGGATCCGGTGTGTAAATGCATAGCCCTGGGGGAA
The DNA here is from genome assembly GCA_029783415.1 of Anisodus acutangulus. Lineage (NCBI taxonomy): Eukaryota > Viridiplantae > Streptophyta > Magnoliopsida > Solanales > Solanaceae > Anisodus > Anisodus acutangulus. The sequence continues at coordinate 2,416,268 of CM056509.1, forward strand.
AGTGTAACTGAATGACCCCAAAGGCAAGCGCGTATCTGTATAGCCCTGAAGGTGTTTTGTATCTGTATGGCCCCGAAGGCAATGCACATATATGTATAGTAGCCCTAAAGGCAATATGTATCATAGCCCCGAAGGCAAGTGCATATAACAACAAGCAGATAATATATTGACTAAGTACTTGCGTCTATAATTCACAGTTCATACTTATTATCTCGTGACCTACCTTTTCAAACTCTTAAGGAGGACTCGTACTATCTTTAGTCTCGTTTGATTATCTTGTTACATTACTCGATCTATCTTTTAGTACCTACATATCTTTACTTTCCTTCGGTTCGAGAAGCACCTTGTATAACTCATACTCTGTATTCTTTTAAGTGACTCATCCCGTTGTACCTCATACTCTATTTTTCTTGGCTTTAGGGAGTCTCTTAGTCCTCCTCGAATATGCGTACACGCTCTTGTTGCTAGGCTATTACAACCTGAGTTTATAACTAGTACAACCCTATCTCAACTTTACTTATGTCCCACTACTAGTTTATTAACTCGTTCATTCGATTCTCTATCTACTCATGACTCTAGCTTATATATATAGCTTGTGAGTGTCGTAGAGGCACTATGAATTTTGATTCTTAGGACTTATATGGAAGCTCTACTCAAGGTCGACTCATTACTCTTAGACGATCTTAATCCTCCATTAAGGAACATAGACGTAAACTAACCCCTTCGACTTCTAATAAAGGGGATATACTTACGGATTCATGCCGAAAAGAAGGAAAGGTAGCCCTTACATACCTTGGAGTGGAATCTTCGATGACAACGATACGACCCACTTCTTCACAATCCATCTACAACAATAAACAATACTTATGTCAACAAGAAGGGACATACCAACTAGTTATCGAGCGGCAAACTCGTTCTACGGAAAATCGGACAACACATCCCCTATGCCTTTCACTTTCCTCCAATTTCATACAACAAGTTCCACCCATCCAGCACACAACCAAGCACCTACTCAACATTATCCATCCTTATATCTAGAACAACAATCTCAACAAGCTATAACAATGATACAAACTTCCTAAGTGCTTACCTTGCACTATCTCATTCATATAACTCATCTAGAACTTAGACATGCTAAAATACATGGAGGGGAGAAATAACATATCTTAATATAATATGTAGAAGCTCTGGAACATTCCTCCTTAGGCTTGAAAGAGTTCACACATCAACCACAACATTAACCACAACATCAACCATGAGGTTTCTATCACTTCTACAACATATGTGATGAAGAACTTGAGTGATTAACTTTAAATTGGCTTAGGAACCTTTGAGGAGAGTCTAGAGAGGGTTTGGGAGAGTCTACACTTTATTTGGGTCAAAATATTGATAAAAAGGCAAGCCATCGCTTAAATAACCAAAGAAGATCGGCCACCGCCTCGGATATGCGAGGCCATCTGCACCGCATATGGACATATGCGGGCCCATAAGCGGCCGCATCTTACTCCAGAAATTTTCTCAACTTTTGCTCCTCTTTTGCGGCCCCATCTGCTAGCGGATCTCATTCGCGATGCGAAATGCTTAATGTATCACTCTTTCTTCATCAAACTTCGTCGAGGGATGGTTCCATCAATCCCAATGTCCTCCAACTTTCGGTCCACCTTCATAACATCCATCTAAGTCGTAAAGGACATTCAGAAAGAACTTGGATCACTTACTCAGGTAGTCTAATCATGCTTTCCTTCGCATACCAAACTATGGGTGTAATGTCAAGTCTAGTTATTGTGAGATAATTGAACTTACCAACCAACCGTCTATATTTTCCAGGATCACTGAGTGACTCCCTCTGTCCTGGCAGGAGTTTAGCATTCAGATCTATATGAGTGTCAATGGGTCTACATCCCATCATTCTTGCCTCCTCAAGAATGTCTAAGGCATACTTGCGTTGCGAAATAAAAATACCTGATGTGGATTGGGAACCTCAATACTTAGAAAATACTTCAGTCTGCCGAGATCTTTAACCTGAAAATGCTGAAAGAGATGTTGCTTTAAATTAGTGATACCATCTTGATCATTTCCAATTATAACGATATCGTCAACATAAACCACAAAATAAATACTCAAATCTGGAGCAGAATATCGATAAAACACAGAATGATCTGCTTCACTGCGAGTCATGCCAAACTCTTGAATTATTGTGCTAAATTTACCAAACCAGGCTTGAGGAGACTATTTCAGACAATAAAGTGATCGATGCAATCGACACACCATATTAGACTCCCCTTGAGCAACAAAACTAGGTGGTTCCTTCATATAAACTTTCTCCTTAAGATCACCATGAAGAAAAACATTCTTAATTTCCAACTGATAAAGAGGCCAATGGCGGACATCAGCCATGAATAGAAAAAAATGGACATATGTTATTTTAGCCACGGGAGAGAAAGTATCACTATAATCAAGCCTAAATATATGTGTATACCCCTTCGCAATAAGGCAAATCGTAAGCCGATCAACTTGACCATCCGGACCAACTTTGACTGCATAAACCCAATAACCACTCGTGTATAAAGCAGATATCTCGTCAATCATAGCATGTCACCATCTAGGATGAGAAAGGGCTTTACCTGTAGACTTAGAATGAGGACAGAGGACAATGATGATACAAAGGCATAATGGGATGATAATAGACGACGATAACTTAAAATAGTAATGTGGGTTAGTATTACGAGTGGACCGTTTATCTTTCCGAAGTGCAATCGGTTGATCAGGAGGAGACAAGTCCGCAGTAGGATACAAAGTCTGACGCATGACATGAATCATCTGAACCTGATGTTGGGTCTGATGCTGGGCGCGGTCGACGATGATAAGTCAGAAGTGGTGGCACTGTGACTGGAGATATAGAAGTAATTGTAGATTCTTAAAGATCGGTGTAGGTAAAATCTGAGGTATAGGTAAGACCTCAAAGATATCATGGTGATCAGAAAGAGACCTAAAGTAAGGTCGAGACTAAAAAATGGGACATCGACAGACATAAGATATCGACGCAGATCAGGTGAGAATAACGATACCCCTTTTGAATCCGAGAATAACCAAGAAATATACATTTAAGGGATCGAGGAGCTAATTTATCTATCCCCGGAGCTAGGTTATGCACAAAACATGTGCTCCAAAAAATACGAGGAAGAGAGTATAAAGATGACTGATGATATACTATGGAATATGGAATCTGATTCTAAATAGAAGATGAGGGTATTCGATTAATTAAATGACAAGACGTGAGGACTACATCGCCCCAAAAACATAGTGGAACATGGGATTCAATGAGAAAAGTGTGAGCAGTCTCAATGAGATGACTATTCTTCCTTTCTGCTACCACATTCTGCTGAGGGGTGTAAGGACAAGATTTTGATGAATAATTCATCGGTGAGTCATAAACTGCTGAAACTGAGAGGATTTGTATTCTAAGACATTATCACTACGAAAAGTACGAATAGAAACACCAAATTGATTTTTTATTTTAGCACAAAAACTCTTAAATATAGAGAAAAACTCAGAACGATCTTTCATTAAGAATAGTCAAGTACATCTGGAAAATCGTCAATGAAACTAACAAAATAACGAAATCCTAAAGGTGAACCGACTCTACTAGGACCCCAAATATCAAAATGAACTATTGAAAAAATACTATGCACGACTTTGAACACTATGTTAAGGTAGTGCGAGTGCATTTCCCAAGTTGACATGACTCATAATCTAATTTGGACAACTAGACAAACTAGGCACCATCTTTTGTAGCTTGAACAAATTCGGATGTCCCAATCATTTATGGATTAAGTTTAGAAGATCTGTAATGGAGCATGTTGGGGAGGAATTAGGAGAGGTAAGATAGTAGATGCCTTGTGATTCATATCCTGCACCAATCACCTGTCATGTACTGTGGTCCTGCATAACAAAATAATCATCAAGAAATATTATGGCACAATTTAGGGCACGTGTCAAACGACTGACAGATGTAAGATTAAAAGGGCAATCAGGGACATAAATAACAATGTTTAGAGTGACAGAAGATAGAGGATTAGCTTGTCCAACCCATTTTGGTTTTGTTTGGATTCCATTGGCTCAAGTAACCGGAGGAAGAGACTGTGAATAAATAATATTTGATAAAAGTGAGTTGTTATCAGAAATATGATCAGAAGTGCCTGAGTCAATGACCCACGATGGAGGGATACTAGACTGTGAAACACAAGCAAAAAAATTACCAGCAATAGAAGTATTAGGCTGAGAATATGTGGTTACTTGTGGAGATGTTTGCTTACTTGCTCGATACTGAAGGCACTTATTATATTCCCATTTAGATAAAAGCCTCGAATTTTCTGTAGTGTCAATTTGAGCAACATGAGCATTTTGGATGGTTGACCATGCAGAGCATGATATATGTCACAAGTGTGTTCAAACTTATGACAATAACTACACAACATCATTGGGTAGTAGACCATGTAGAGCACAACATACATCGTGAGTGTGTCCAAACTTATGACAATAACTACACTTAGTTGGCTATTTTCCAAAGCGACCTCATTCTCGTCGATTATCCATAGACTGAGATGTTCGATTCTTTATGGTTTGAGATGCGAGAACAGAGGAGTCAACGGTTGGTGATAAAACCACTATGTGATTAGGAGGTGCAGCAAGACGAATCAAACGAGAAAATAATCCATCAATTGTAGGAACCATAGGACTAGCCAAAATCTGATCACGCACTGAATCAAGGTCAGTAGGAAGTTCAGTAAGTGTAAGAATTAGAAACAACATCTGTCTTTGATCCTGTTATTTTTCAACGTTCGTAGTGACTGCCATCAACCGCTCAAATTCCTCCATGACTGCTTGTACCTGTCTCAAGTAAGTAGACATATATGATTCCTATTTCTTTAAGTTGGTCATCTGAGATATCACATCATAAAATCGAGATATGTCATTAGTGTATAAAGCGCGAGCCTTTTCCCAAACTGAATAACATGTCTATTTGTTATTGTACATAACCTGTTCGATAAAAGTCTGGTGTGATTTCTCTTGTTAATTTGCTCTGCGTCTCTTGATTTTGCAGTCAAGTAGAGAAGTCTTGTTGTTTATTCATAACCAGATTTTAAAGTTACAAAATTTAGTATGAAGTGATTGAAAAGATTATTGGCTAATGGTTATTCGAAAAGCTTTTCTCTCGCGTCATGTTTTGATATTGAACTGCAGGATGCTTTAAGACAATTGTGTTATTCTGCAAAACCATGGCTATCTAATTAAAAATTGTCTAATCATTTGGATTTAGGCCGTCCTTGCAGTTCCTTACTTCTTGTCTTGAGCATCTGCTGCCAATTGATTTCGTTTTGGTTATTCTTCTAACGTTTATTAGTATAATTTAGTCTGTGATAGTAAATTATTTACCTCTTTTTACAAGGTTACCAAGTAATCTTCATCGTAGAGATTTACCTTATCGGTGACTTGATTGTGTAAGCATTTTAAAACGGTTGTGATTTCTTTAACCTTTGAATTTGTTCTTTTATTCATCTGTTTCGAATAGAGTAGTCTTTAATTTGTTCCACGGCTGGTCGGCTAAGAGAAATCATATTTAGATGGAGGTTTAGCCTTTTTATATTCATCAGATATTATTTGAACAAGAATTGTGAATCATGGCTTGTAGATCTATGGGACAAGAGCTGAATGAGTTAAGTTTTCAGTTGTCATGTGGAGCTTCTGAATCTCTGGTGCTATCGGCTCCCACCATCATGAAAATAGCAAAACCAAGATTACTCAATCATATTTCACAGAAATCTGATGCTTATTCCATCATTTTTAATCCCCTTACTGCTAATTCTGGCCTGTCTCCTGAACTAGTGCAGGATTTGGACCTAGCTGAGCTACTTCAAGCTTCTGCTCAACTGGTTGCAGCTCGAACGTTTGATCGTGCTAGAAAGTTGCTAAGCTTGTGTAACCAGTCTGCTTCTGCTACTGGTACTCCGGTCCAGAAAATCGTGTACTATTTCGCTGATGCTCTTCAACACAGAATTGATAGGGAGATGGGTAAAATGCCATTTACTGGAGAAGATGTTGAAGTATATTCTACTGATGTGGAAGAGTTTATCATGGATTTAGAACCTGCTGAATTTGCAAAAAGACCATTGTATGCCTACCGTCAAGCGACTCAATTCACTGGAATACAAGCCATCTTAGATAGTACAATGACTGCAAAAAAGGTTCATTTGATTGATCTTAGTATAAAAAGCGGATCACAATGGACAACGTTTATGCAAGTTGTTGCTGATCGACATGACTGCCCACTCGAGTATCTCAAAATAAGCTCTGTTGGAAGGTCTAAAAAGATGATGGAAGATGTAGGGAGGAGATTGTCAGCTTTTTCTGCTGAGACGCTAATAAACGTATCTTTTTGCTTCAAAACAGTTGTTTCAGACCTGAAGAATCTTAAGATAGATTCCTTTGAAGTAGAGGCTGATGAAGTCGTCGCGTTTTACTCAGATACTATTCTTTGGACTATGTTATCTTGGGCTAATGAACTTGGATCTTTGATGGAGGTTATTAAAAGCCTTAACCCTTGCATAATGGTGGTCATTGAACCAGTAGCAAACACGAATTTATCAAATTTTATAGATTCTTTTGACGAGTCTTTAACTTACTTTAGTGCTATTGCTGACTGTTTTGAGGTTCACCACAAGGGCATACCAATATGTGGAGGATTTTGCATACAAAAATTTATCAGAAGTATGATCACATATCATGGAGAAGAGACTGTTCCCCGCTATGGGAATGTTAAAGTGTGGAGGGACTTGTTTGCAAGGTTTCATATGGTGGAAACAGAACTGAGCTACTCATCCCTGTGCCAAGCAAGTTTACTGTTTGAGCTGTCCAACTTCCGTGGATTATGCACCTTCGAGCTGGATGGGCAATGGTTAGTTATCAGTTGGAAAGGAACCCCAATTACCTCTGTTTCTGCTTGGAAATTCCAATAGTACTTGAGAAAAAAAGGGGGTCACAGACCTGAATTTTGTTTATCTTCCTTCAGCTTAAGTTTTTTGGTTTTAACATTTTGATAGAGGAAGTATAGTAGATGTCGAATCTCTTGATTTTTCCGTACTTTTTTATATTTTGAATCTTTTTAATGAAAATTCTAGTGTCGATAAAGAAAAATCAAAGATATAGTGATCGTGCCGTAAGACCTTGTTCCTTTCTAGATGGTGGGTATAGTCATCTCTTTTTTATCAGGACCAAGAGAGCATTGGGCCACACTTTTTAAACCCCTTAATTTGGTAATTTATATTATAATGTATACCCTCTTGTAGTATGAAATGACAAATCAGCAGTTTCATGTTCTTTCTGATCTCTCTTTTCTTGCTTGAGTTTAATTTCTACTTACTACGTAGGCGTTTGACCATAGAAAAAAAATTCACTTTTTTTGGAATATTTGAAGTTGAAGTTGAGTTGATCATAGTTTTTATAAATAATATTTAGTTTTTGAAATGTATTTAAAAAAATATAAAATAGTATGATTTATACCTTCAAATTTTTAAAACTAGTAGAACCACATAAAATAATTAATAAACATAACCAATGCGTAAACACTGCCCATCAATCATCTCCTATTACATTAAGCATGATTTATATAGACATTTTTTAATACGATGAAATAATCAAGTTTACAATTATTCGCATCTTCAACAGATATCGTCATTAGACCACACATTTCTTTAGTATTTCCTGATTCATAGTCTTCGTTTGTCTTCTTCCTTTTCCTTTTTTCACGAAAATGTTTTCCATCTCCCAATTGTTAATTTCAGTTATCATTTTTCTTAAACAATAAATTACAGTCCATCAATGTCGTCTCCTCCTCCTACTACTATATATGTCCAAATTAAACAAGAAAATTATTTTTTGTGTAATATTCCTCATAAACCAAGAAAATGACACTCAAAGTTCGTACTACCCTTGACTCAGGAAAAACACAATATTATCACTTCAAAGCGATAATAATCGCAGGCATGAGCTTGTTTACTTATGCATACAAGCTACATAAGTAAAATGACCCTGTGCGTTTCTTTTCGCCTATGAGCTAGTACTATATATGATTATACTTCGTCAATTCTAAAATATTATTACAAATATTCATTAGTATTAAAAACCAACAACACTAGTAATAGCTACGGTTGTTGGCTGAATTAAATGAGGTCAAATTTATAAAATAAAAAATGTAGAGTAAAATTTGAAAAGTGCAAGATAAAAGCAATGGTTAAAAACAAAAAGTGAAAATTGTGAAAACAAGGTTTAGGGTGTTTTCCAAAGAAGTTCTATTTGGAACTTTTGCGCCAAACACTAATGTTAAAAAAAAGTGAATTTTTTTTTCTAAAAAAGTGATTCTCATGGCCAAACATATACAAGTGTAAAAAAAGTTTTTAAAACTATAGGTCACCTAAACGATAACTACAAGTAGCCATCGGATCAAGTTGTATTTGGAATTTTCATGACCAAACGCATATTTTAAAAAAAAGTGAAAAAGTTTTTCGGAAAAAGAGAAAAAATTCTCATGGCCAAACGAATCCAACAAGAGTAAAAAATGTTTTTAAAATTATAGGCCACCTAAACGATAACTACAAGCAACCATCACATTAAATCGGACAGATTATGTGGTAGAACAAGTTACAATAGGTTAATAGTGTAAAAATATTTTACATTGTCTGCTTATGTAAGTAAACTCATATGCTTAGTGTGATTGACGAAACATATACTATTCTTCTTATCAAAACCTGAACGAAGCCAAGAAGAAACATATAGAAGAGCTCTTGCTGATATGTGTGGAACCAAGTAGAAACAAATAAAGAAGATGATATCTAAAGCCGTCAACCGTCCAGCAGTAACAAAAACTCCATGGTAGAGTAAATTAAAGTAAAAAGACGAAAAATACTTAAAATTAGAGAGACGTGGTCGGCAGGATTCGAACCTGCGCGGGCAGAGCCCACATGATTTCTAGTCATGCCCGATAACCACTCCGGCACGACCACTTGATGTTTAGTGGCTCCACAATAATTGTATATATTTCCTTTCAAGAAAGTGAATACGATGTTATCTTCACCAATTCTTTTTCCAGTGTTCCAACTTGTTCAGTCTTTCAATTTTGGCCATGCTCAGGTTCAACTCATAGAAGCTGCCAATTTGGCTTAAATTTCTTGTCTACTTCTCTCTACAGTTCAAAAACTCAATTCTTGCAACATTTTTCTTTAATATCTCACAGCTTCTCAGAGTAAAATCTTGGACCCACCTCAAAAGTATCGTCTATGTGACTTTCATCAGTTGATTGAACCTTTTTGGTCGAAGATAAAATCTGGGTATTCTTTATTTTCAGTTTTCTTTATCAATTTCAGCTTAAAGTTACAATCTTTATGCACTTCAAGGCATTTTCTGACTAAAAATTGGTATTAATTTGAAGCTTCTGAACAATGTGTTTGATGATTTTGAAAGTATATGTATGTCCTAGATATAATCTGTATTAGGACAAATGTACTTTATATACATTTGTATTATTATTAATGGAGATTAATATTTTATCATTTGCAATTATTGAATTATTAGTTGATTGTTTATAATATTCTATAATATGCATCCCTAGAAGTTACGTTGTTATTAATAGTGTGAGTTATTAATATTGTAACGTAACTCTTAAAATAGCATCGACTAATTATCATCGAGAATGTGATATCGATGATATGTGATAAGTCGACACGTGGTCTGCATCACATCCTTAAAGGATGTAGTATGTCTCACCTGCTATGAGTTATGGCTACTCGTGATGGACACATGGATACTTTGAAAGTATTGGTATACCCTGCTGATATACTGTTTGTTAAACATGTCTAAAATATGATTAGCGTGTGAAAGATAGAAGTCCTTAGACTTGAGGTCAATACACACTTTGTCTACATAGTAATATACTTTGATCCTATCCTAAGCTCAAATGCCTTATAGGTTGAGATACGGCTTGTATTGGGTACATTACGATGTGGATTAAAGGTGGTAGTTGAGCCAAGATTATGATTCATTCCTCGAATGTATATTCGAGAGAACACTCAACTTCTCATTGATATTGGGTTGACTAAGTCGTTGGCCAACACAATAGACATCTAGAATATGGTCTTGTTGTCAACCAATATAGACGAGATATAATGATCAAGCCATTTGTATAGACACTTGGCAAATCCTAATCTTGATCGAGTGTATCGTGAATGAAATGATTTTATCTTACCACATAGAGGTTAAGTTTACTGGATTAATGTAAACGTACTTCACATATTGAGTTCGTCTTGCGGTGCCGTCTAGGAGTTCCGCATAGACCTTAATTTGATTATTGTCGATATGAGAAGGCATGTAGGTCACATTATGTCGATTGTCCTTTCGATCTAAGTATGTATTGAGAGAGTATTAACTATTCAATTTAGAATCGAGATATTTAATTGAATGATGATTGTTTTAATTAAGTCAAAATTAGATTTTGGATTTAATTAAGAATGTGCTAGAGAAAAAAACGAGGCGGTGTAGGGCCATGTCAGTGCCGCGTGGCCTACATCGTAGGGCCAAAGTGCCACAGGGCCGCGGGGCCCACTGGCTGGGCCGCAGCGCCGCCGGCGTGGTGACCTAATCCGCCTCGAGTTTTGGGCCAAACCTAAGGTCAAACCATAATCCTGTTTGACATAATTTTTCACCTATAAATACAGACCTACACTTCATTATTCATTACACTTGATTTTCATATCATTATTCTAAGTCTTAGAGACTCAGAATCAAAACACTTTCTCGAACCTCTGCCAGATTTCCTAGCTTTCTAAAGGAGTAATGCATTGGAGCTTGGAGCTTGCAATCGAAAGGGCATTTGCATGCGCACCCACAGTTGATAAAGATTCAAGTTATTGTAAATATGTAAGTACCATTTAAGTCTTATGTTTACAGTTTAAAATTATCTTATAGTGAAACAGTTCTACGTTTGTTGGGTTTGAAACAAGTTTTCAATATCCGTTGCGTACAACAACCCAACAAAAACCCTACAGTGGTATCAAAGCCACAGATGTTTTGTATGATTATAAGGTAATTAGTTAATAATAATATGAGTTAGAATTTGTTTAAATATGAAATTTATGTCATTTAAAGCTTGAAAACTTAATATCTTAAAAGCATATCATCCTTGTCTCCCTAACTATTAAACAATGATATAATCGAGGAAGTCATTCCAATCTAACTCTTCTAAGTCGATGTGCATAACCGATTCATTGCGAACATGGTGCACTAAAGCGAAGAACGAGAAAGGATTGGATGATGGTCGATGAACGTATTGTTTGATAGTGAAGGGTTACGAAGATGAATCTGCAGATCTGACCCTGAACCATTTTTAGGGTTTCCAAAATGCAGATTTTGTGATTCTAAGACGGAGGCGCCACAACTCCATGATGGAGCGCCGCGGCGCCACCTAGGATTTTTTAGAGGAAGCGGCGCGACACCACCTAGGGTTTTTAGAGGAAGCGGCGCGGCTCCATGGTGGAGTGTCGCGACGCTGCTCAAATTAAAGTTAAGAAAAAGGGTGAGCGATGAATCTAAACACTGCTCGGTAAACAAGGATGGCGTTCACTGTTCGTGAGCGAAGCGGTCACTTTTCAGTCGAAAAAAAAAAGTTGAATCAGAAATTGAATTTTTAAAAGTTTCAGATTCAAATTCTGAAGTTTAAGAGTTTCAGAATCTGGAATTAAAACTTTTTCAATTAAGCAGATTTGGTCCTTTGGGCCAAATATGTAATTGAAATAAGTTTCTGAACAACAGTTTTGGTCTTTTGGGCCAAATCTATAATTAATTTAAATTCTGAAAATTACAGACATGTCTCTGAAATCTGAAAATATTTTCTGAAAATTAAAATTGGATTTTCTGAATTTAAAGGGGTTCAAAATTAAAAATTTAAATTCTTGAGGCACTAAACTGCAAATTCACAAAAATACCCTGAAAATCAAATTTTAAAATCAGAAAATATTTAAGGGACCATTTGGATTAGACTTAAATTTTAGAGTTTAGATAAGTTAATCCATGATTACTCTTAATTGTATATTATTGAATAATATACGAACTATATGTTAAGTGTTTAAATGCGTACATTTAATTATTAGCATAATGTCCGTTATAACTGTCTGGGTAGGCGGCACTCAGTAATTGATCAAACCATCTTATATCATGCCTATTGGGTTGATGGTTCTCAACTAAATGTGTTTTTAGAAATTGCATGATTAAATGTCGTATTGGATATGACGTAAAATTTTGTTGATCTTGGTTAAAATTCTGAAACTAAAATGTTTCCCAAATTTTTAAATACAAGTCTAAATTAAAACGCGTCGTCCATTATAATTGTTAGAGTTCAAAATCCTTTTTGGCGATGCGAGTATTTATGCCAAAGCATTTGCTCTAAGTCTACGAGGACCCAGACTCTTTCATAGATGTGTTTTAAATATAAAGGTAGACGATAAACTTTTGTGGGTATTTACACCAAAGTGTTTGCTCACAAAGGCCAAATTTACTTAGATACATAAACACAGTCGTGTAACGGGATTGACTTGCTTAGACAAATTTTGGCGCCAAAGTGTCGGACTAATCTAAGGACGCAAGATTAAATATAATAATTGATCAACCAAGAGTTGCAAATAAGTTTTGCAATTGGTTTAGAACCTACCAAGATGTGTTATTGAAGTTATCAACCAAAGCAAACGCGGAGATAACATAGGCTTGGATCTTGGCCCATTATGACCTCAATTATTATAGGTCCGTATTCTACCATGGGGTGATAGAAGTATGTTAAAATAGTGGGAGCTAACTAAACAAAAGACCATGTTAATTAGTCAAACGAATGTGCTAATAGGAAATAAATTTTGAGTTTGATTTTCAGTCTATCTAATTTTTCAGATTATCAAAGATGTCGAGCTTATCATTGAAAATGTTGATTGAAATGAACAAACTTACTAGACCTAACTACCTTGACTGGCTAAGAAATTTACGAATAGTGATGAGATAAGAGAAATTATAATACATGTTGGACACGGTGTTGCCAACAGTCCCTGCGACAGAATCTGCTGAATATGCCTCTTTTGATAAATATGCTTACCAAAAACACCTAGATGATGCCACTTCAACACAGTGCGTGATGTTGTCTTCCATGTCTATGAAACTTCAGAGACAACATGAGAATATGGGTCCCAATGAGATGTTCGAACACTTGAAGAGTCTCTATGACTCACAATCCCAGACTATGGAATATGAGTTACTGATAGAACTTTTTAAGTGTAAGCTCAATGAAGGGGGCCAGGTCTCGCAGCATGTGTTGAAGATGATAGGGCTGATAGAGAGACTTGCTTCAATTGGAACGAAGCTTCAAAAAAATGTCTCTACCACCCTCATCCTGAACTCTCTCCCTCGTTCCTTTGAAAACTTCATAGTGAATTACAAAATGAGTGGAACAAAGGCGAGTCTGCCGGAGCTGCACAACATGCTCAAGACCTTTGAGTCTTCCACTTCCAAAGGCAAAACTGTGCTCATGGTGGGCTCTTCTAGCAGGCCCAAACCGAAAGGCAAGGACTGGCAAAAGAAGGGCAAAACAGTCGATGCGCCCTCAGCTTCGAAGCCTAAGGGAGGTGTGAAGAAGAAGAAAGTGAATCCGACTAAGGATGCATGCCTCAACTGTAACAAGAAGGGGCATTGGAAGAAGGACTGCACTGCACTAGGAGGAGGAAAAGCACCAGGTTCTTCTACCTCCGGTGGACAAGGTATGTACGTCATTGAAATAAATATGTATATAAATAACTCTCATTCCTGGGTATTGGATACCGCTTGTGGCTCACATATTTGTACCATTGTGCAGGGGCTAACTGACAGTAGGAAGGTTGGACCAAGAGAGGTGGACCTACGCGTTGGAAATGGAGCACGAGTGGATGCTGAGCGCGTAGGAACTTATAAATTAAATTTGCCTTCTGACTATTGTCTAGTGTTAAATGATTGTTACTATGTACCCTCGTTAACGAGGAATATCATTTTTATCATTGTTTTGGACATGAAGGGTTTTCCTCATATATTTATAATGACAGTCAAGTATTGTCTTTTAATAATGTTATATATGGAACTGCTCCTCTTGTGGATGGATTATATACACTAAACTGTAGTCAAGAAATATTTAATGTACAAAATAAACGAGCTAAGATAAGTAATAGAAACTCCACCTACCTATGACATTGTAGACTTGGTCATATCAACGAAACAAGGATAGCAAGGTTGAAGAAGCTTGACTATCTCGAGCCATTTGACTTGGAGTCTTATGGTAACTGTGAATCCTGTTTGAAAGGTAAGATGATCAACAAGCAACTTTTTGGAAATGGTGTGCGAGCCAAGGAGGTTTTCTAAATCTTTAACTGAGAAACGAGAAGCAAGGGAACTGATAACATGTTTGACATTGAAATCAAAATTTTAAACTTTATCAATTTATAATTTACTGTTGAACTCATAGCTTGTCTAATTTGATTAATAAGTTCATTATTAAAAATCTAGGATATTCAATTAATTTTTTATATAATATATAATTAAGTAATAATACACCCCCTCCCTAGATAGTAACATTTTTTTACCCTTAAAAAATTAAACACTTCGAATTTGAATCCTTAAAATAAAGAAAACTTGATAGGAGGCACTACCACTTCGATGAACACTAAATTTAAATTAACCTGACTAATATATTTCGAACATGACACTATTACTCCTTCCGTCCTAATACGTGGCACCATCTGATATTCATATATGAAATTTAAAAAATAAAATAAGTTTTATTATGTTTATCCAACTATCTTATTTTAGTACTTATTTTTATTAGCTTTTATTCTTAATAAATATATTTTTAAAATTAAGTGAAATTGAATAAGAGTAAGATAGAAATAGTATTATTAAATAATAATTAAATAAAAAAATAATATTTATTTTGAGCCGGACTAAAAAAAATGATATTACGTAATTGAAACAGAGGGAGTATATAAAAGAAGAAAAGAAGTATGTGCTTATTGGGTAATATCTTGTAGGTGATATCAGTTGCTCTGTTCTGATAGTATTGCTGAGGGACTGAGACTAGTATCTTCAGAAATAATCTGGCATAAGTCGAAAAACTGAATATATATATATATAAAAAAAAAGAAGTATGTGATGTTTCGTGCAGTAGCTTCTAGATTGCCGTGACACCCAAAAAGAAACACAAAAACGTCAAATAAAACGGTCTTCAACATAGAAGAATATTTATCTTATTACGTACTAATGGTTATGTATAGGCTTTGCTTACTTGAAAAGTGCAAATCCAGAGGAGTATAGAATATTAAAGAGCAAGTGACAAGTGTCCTTCCACCTGTTAACTGTTAATGCAACTAAGCAATAATCTTGACACGTTCATAC
Source organism: Anisodus acutangulus (assembly GCA_029783415.1). NCBI lineage: Eukaryota > Viridiplantae > Streptophyta > Magnoliopsida > Solanales > Solanaceae > Anisodus > Anisodus acutangulus. The sequence goes on from CM056509.1 coordinate 2,431,769, forward strand.
TCTTTTCTTTCTATATAAATTATTCTACCTCCTCCCAAAGCTTAGAGATAAATACGTACACAAAGAAGAGAAAAAAAAATAGTTCAAAGTTTCAATATATATCGAACAGTTGGAAGAAAGAATTGTTCAAGGCATTGAGAAGAAAGAAATTAAGAAGAAAAAATGGCAAGGACAATGGCAAGAAGCTTAGCAGGACCATTGTTGTATTTAAATTTACTAATGTATCTTATTACATTAGGTTTTGCTAGTTGGTGTCTCAACAAGTTTATCAATGGCCAAACAAATCATCCTAGTAAGTTCTTCATTTCTCTTTTTCGTGTTTAATTAAGGGGAACACTAAGTTCAAGTTGTATCATTAAATTTTTAAAGGAAGTTGTATCATTAAATTTTTTTCCTTTAATTTGTTTTCTTTTCGAGATTGTTTCGTTTGCAATATGGCTATGGATAAGGAGTCTATCGATTGGTATATTTCATGATATTTGCATGCGACATTCAAATTAATGAAGTAAATATAATGTATAGCATAATAATAAGGTACCCCTCCCCCCCCCCCATATTAACTTTTGTCGTTTTTAGGATTTAAGAGGCACATTCTTACAGTCGGTAGCAATTTAATTTATACTTGCTAATTTTTATTTTACTTTCGACGACATGATTTTATTGGTGAAAATATCATCTTACTTTCGACACATGATTTTTTTTGAGATTGACTAAAAATAAAGGTGTGTCATATAAATTGGGATAGAAATTGGGATAGAGGGAGTACTTTCATCTTTCCAAAAAGATTGTCCTCTGGCTTGAAGTTTAAAAAATGAAGGAATCTTCTAAAATGTGTGATTCAAAGTAACTTTTATGTGATCGTAAATAATCTCATGAAGTTGAAATTGTTTTTAAATATAAAAAGTGCTGGACAAACTAATAAGAAAAATAAGAACAATTTTTTTTTGGGATAGAGGGAGTAATATGTTTTTTAATAGGAGTACGAGGTCTCTAAGCAAAAGTTATTGGCTTAGCAAGCTTGAAATCATTCTCAGAGGTGAATTTGACGTTATGTAAATAAATTGTAAGGTTTCGGAGGAAACGGAGCGACGATGTTCTTCCTAATATTCGCAATATTAGCATCAGTGTTGGGAATAATTTCAAAACTGCTAGGCGCAAATCATCTAAGGGCATGGAGAAATGACAGTCTTGCTGCAGCTGGTTCCACTGCGATAATAGCTTGGGCTGTAACTGCACTTGCATTCGGGTAACTCGAGTAGTGTCCTTTAATCCACACACTTCGATGTAGAATAATAGAAGTAAATTTACAAATATATCAGTGAAATTTAACATCTATGCATATGCTTAAAGATATAAATTTGATCTTATATATACAGTTTATTGTTACTCTTATTAGGAGTAATTTTATTGGGATTATTTTTGTAGATTGGCATGCAAGCAGATAAACATAGGAGGATGGAGAGGATGGAGGCTAAGAGTTCTTGAAGGTTTTACTATAGTTCTTGGACTCACTCAACTACTGTATGTTCTCATGCTTCATGCTGGATGGTTCAACAGCACCTATGGTCCTGGCTACAGGGATAACGAGTACGGCGCCGGTGCTCCTTCCGGAGCTGGAATCGGAGAGAAGGGCACCGGTTATACCGGAGCTAGGGTTTAGGTTTAAGTTTAGGTCAAGTACATGCTTGTACGTTGTGATAGTTCTCACTAATGAGAATTTGTGTAAGCTGATATTATAGTGTTTAGATTTGGATTCTTTTTGAGTTGCTGAACTATGTCCAAATGTCTATTTGGATGTTTATTATGCTTCAAATGTAAACAGTATGATGTGGAGTTGGTTTGATATTTAATTTGAAGTCATCTTATTTTCTTACGTACCGAAAGAATTATGTCAAAACTCTAGATTTTGTGGTAGAGTCAGATTTTTTATAACGGTTGTTTTCTATAATGGCCATTGACCAAATACATAAGCTGTTGCCCTTAAAGTGCATTCCAAGTTCTTACTCCAATTGTAAATTTACTTCTATTATTCTACCTCGAAGGAGGTAATCATGGTGACTCAATTGATCAGTACCACACTGCGTCCTCTTTTATTTCAAGAAGAAATTCCCACACTGCCGCTGACGGGAAGAAATCCCATACTGCCGCTGACGGGAAGAAACTCCCACACTGTCGCTGACGGGATTCGATCCTTGGTCCTGACAGGAAAATATTCCCTTGAAACCAAACGGGATTCGATCCTTGGTCCTTACTCTAAATATTCCCGCTGACGGAATTCGATCCTTGGTCCTTAACCAAATGGGATTCGATCCTTGGTCCTTACTCTAAATATCCCCTTGAAACCAATTGAGCTGCCCAAACGGACTATAGTTCCAAGTTCTAACACCAATGAAAACGCATCTATTAAGCACTTGAACTAAATTTTTATTTTAAGGGGCTGTTTATCTAGTATGTGGTTTGTATAACACCATTTTATTGAAAAGAGATGTTTTCTATGTAATTTTATGTGATGTTGTAACAATAATACAGGGATCGATGAACGATCTTGCTTTCTTTTAATTGATTAAATCCGTCCTAACTTTTACGGTCTTAATTAATTTCAATCTTTTTTTAAAAAATTTTCTATGTAGTATTACTTGTGTTATCTTGTTTCTCATTTCACATCGTAGAGTAAGGCTAAAATATTTTCTAAAAATGCTTGGGAAGAATGCCTGGGTTAAAATTAGATGTTAACCGTCTTTCTCTTTTGACTCGAAATGTTATAGTTTTAAAATAATTTTTTTGTTTTAACAATTTATGAAATGAGAAATTAGATGTTAACCGTCTTGATTTTTGAACTGTATGCATATACCAAACTAGAATAAAGTCGCATTACATGTAATTTTAAAAATTGAGAAAATGAATGAATTAAGATATTTTGGATCTTTTACATATAACATTAAAGTTGAAAGAAAGATCACACCTAATTTCCATTTTTCACAATCTTGTAGACTGAATTGTATATTTAAACTTAAAGAAAATTATACATTTGCTATACAAAATTTAAAAGAAAGAAGGCTTGTACAATACTTTAAAAGCATATGAGAGGTATGTATATCTTGTTCTTCTATGGTCGACTGTGATTTTCTCAATAGTTTAGAAGGGTAAGGATAAAAAAACACTCTTTAAATATGTGAAATTTATAAATATTTGTCATTCATTAATAGTTTGGTTCAGTCATGCCTCTCCCGTTGATTAGTTGTGCCAAATATGCCCTTATTTCACACGAAATCTAATGGAGTATAATTAGAAGATTAATTTGAGGACAATTATGGAGCTAAACACATACCTTGAAAAATTATTTGGTCCAATTTAGTTTGCAATTGCAATTATGTAATAACTTGATTAAATTATATTAAATTTTCACCAATAGGCATCACATAGAGCACATTCTGAATCATTTTATGCGGCTTAAAGTGTCATTTTATGAACTTTAAAAAAACTCTTGATAAAGATACAACAAGCATAATGTCATAAAATGAAAATTATTACATTACTTATGTTTACCCCAAAAAAGGTACACTTGAATTTATAAGTGGTTTTAAGGATACATGAACGAATTTGTTATATAAAGTGATAAGCGATTAACAGTAAATAAGTAAATAAAAATAACAAGTAAGAAATATAGCCTGAATTGTCATGAACCAAGATGAATTCCTTCAGCAAAATTGATCCGAGCCTTAGCTTAACTGCTTCGATTCCGAGCCAACAATGAGAGCTTAAAGATTATGATTACAATGAACAAAATCGTGCAAATATCAAATGAGAATGGGATGCCCTTCCAACATGAAGGTCAGACTCCTTTTATAGCTATTAATACAAGACATTTACGCCCGAGAATAATTCATTAATTAAATGCAATTAAATGAGAATAGCAATCACTTAATAAATAAAGAGTAACGACTGGCGCCATATCCGGAATGGGTACGCATTAAGCTTCCCCGGTCCTCCATCCGGCGTCACTTGGCTCGGTCGCTACCCGATCTTGATTTGGTACTTGGACTCACCCCGATGCAACTTTCATCCGGTGCATAATTCTGTCATCTCCTTCGATTCTCACATATAAACCATGCCATGCGTCGTGTCTATTTTCACCGTATACATATATTCTCCACACTTCTCATACCAAAGTTTACTGAATCGACGGAAAGTGAAAATAATTTCTTCGATGTCTTCTTCTGTAAACTTCTTTTCAAATCACTCCGAAATAGGCGAGAAAATGAAACGTTTTCTCTTCTCCACGATCTGACTCACGTCTCATCACTCTACAACTATGGGCACGTGTCACCTTTTGATTGACCCGCCATTTCGATTCATGAACTGAAACGTTTCATAATGATGATCACACCCCTATAAAACCCCCTATCTTTTCCTTTTACAAATTTTACCTTATGTTAAATCTCATTTAATCCTTCAAACATTCAACCTTAAAATATTCATATCTCCTTCAAATCTTCACTACGATGGCCCAAACCACATGTTCTACTTCAAGAATTTCTTTTTTGGCTCCGTCACCTCCGCCGACCATCGATGATGTCACCGGCGCCGGTTAATCTCCTGAGGCTCAGGCTGCCGTTGATCCAGAGCCTTCGACGTGCTCCCATACTCCTTTTATTTTGACAATGAGTTCGCCATTCAAAATGCCTCCAAAAATCCGACCGAGGAGAAGAGGTTAAAAGCTGACCATCCTCTATCAGGGCCTCCGACCTTGACATAGTCCAAAATGACTCTGGTTGGACCAATCTATCCGGGATCATTGTAGCTGACTCATATGAAGACATTATCACCTTCAAGTCCTTGTATTCCAACGTATACACCTACCTTTTCACCTTCAAGCTCGTTCCTCCGATAGACAACATGATCCTTAAGATGTGTAGGACTTATAATTTGTGTCTTGCACAAATTGGTCTATCTTTCTGGAGGGTAGCTACCTGCCTCCGATTCTTGGCTAATTTGATCGATGAAACTTTTACTTTGGATCATCTGATCCATTTATACGTCCCACGGTTCTTCCGTTACGGGATCGTTCAGCTCTCAAAATGAGGCAAATTCTCCAATCTCTCTAGCGTTGATGAAAACTGTGACTAAGATTGGATGGAATACTTTGTTGCGGTTCCTACTGCTGAAATTATCCGGGATAGGTACATGTCTTTCCCGGAGGAACAGAACATGCACCGTAAGTAACAAATCTCTTTCATTTTCTTTTTTTTTAACTTATGATTTTGATGTCTTGCGTTAAGTTTATTTTTTTTTACTTTTCCAGCCGTCCGCTGAATTTTGGATCACGCGGACAATCTCAACACATGGGTCGAGAAAGTCATCAACTCCTACCCGCATAAAAAGCGGACATGGAAAGAGCTTTTCAAAAAACAATGGATAGCCCAAAATCACGGTTAGTATACCGTACCCCCTTTTTTGTCTTGTGATTAACCTTGTACTTAATCTCACTTCTTCTCTTTTCAAACACCCAGATTTATAGAAGGGCTCTTCGACTTCAAGGACCAACCTTTCGGCTGATCTAGCTATCCCCAATCAGGTACTGAATCCGGCCGCATCAGTTCGCCGTATCTCTGAGGTACCAAAGAAAAAGAAAACCTCCAAATCCAAAGCCTTCGAAGTCACATTTGGTTGGATCAAAAATGAAAAGAGCTCCAGAAGCGGGTGGCCCTTCCAGAAGTCAAAATACTAGTATCTCACCAGAAGATGTTTGGGTGAGAAAGGCCACCACCACCACCACTCACGTGGAAGACACTCCTGCCGAAGTTATAGAAGAAACCGTTGCTACTGAAGCAACCAGACACATTCTGCTACCAACCAATGCTGTAACTACTCCTACTACCATGCCATCGGACACTGAACCAGTCATCATCGAAGATGATGATGAAGCCATTGATAAATAAATCCAAAACTTTCACTTCAACTCCTCCACCATCATAACCGGTCCAAAGCTTTAGGCAGAAAATTTTTGATCGCTTCTTTAGTGAAGTTAGAACCTCTGCAAATTCGGCACCGTCGGCGAATACCTCCGGTTTGCTCATTTAGTCATCCCTCAAAAACGTACCAAATCCACCAAAACTATAAAAAATCACGTCAACTCCCAGTCCAAACTCCAAAGTCGTGAGTGTCTTTCCAGCTCCAAGTGAAAATCTGAAAAGAGTAAGAACTGTCACTCTCTCCTTTCCCGAGGACATAAACTTCCTATCTTGACCGGTCGGGGTTGCGAGCTACCTCAGGTCTCTGATCTCATAGTTCGATAAGGAAAAGATGAGAAATGTCTCATGGTAATGCCTCTTTATCGAACGCATACATGCATCGAATCAAGTATATATCTCATTTGCTCATTTCAAGTTATATATTTGTCTTCCTTTTTTCATATTCTAAGTTCGATCTGGCTCATATTTTTGCAGTCATCCGTTCTTGTCAGTGAAGGCTTCCTTCGATGGATAAAGACCTTAAGGGGCAACTGGATGCCCAAGAAAAAGAAATCCGCATCTTAAGGGGTTCTCAAACAAGGAGAAGCTCAGCTATAGCAAGTCGGTGACTTGCCCATCATCCGAGTTAAATTGGCCCATGTTAGAGGTGACTATCTTCGAGCAATGAATGACCTCGAGCTTGTTAATGAGGAAAACAAATTCTTGGACGAAGAGAATGAAAAGCTCTACCATGACGTCCAAGTCCTCACCCACGAGTTTGGAGAACAAGAAAATATTGGCACTACCAAGTTCATAAGGAAGATTTCCTTAATACTCATTCCTCTTCACATCTACTACAACCTACATTCTCCCCCCACAGGTGCAACCGTTGCCGACTCATTCCTCTTTTAATGAAGCGGTCCAACAACAACAGAAAAATCCAATTCCTACTCAAGCTGAGTCCACCCAACCTACTCCCAACCAATCACTAACAGGCAGTGGCGGCAATGAATCTCTACTACCCCAGCCTATAATAACTCAACAACCTACCCAAGCCAGTCCACCAATGAATCCTCCCCCATCCCCACAAATAAAACAAGATCCCAACATGGAATTTTTAAACCAGAAGACTATTCAATCTTCATACAACTACTAAAAATTCCATTTCTTCATTGCCCACATATCCCATTAATGCATTAAACTATCATAACTGGAAAATGGCCATGAAAGATGAATGCAATGCTCTTATTCAAAATAAGACGTGGGACTTGGTGCCACGACCATCGAATGCTAATATTATTCGAAGTTTGTGGATTTTCAGGCATAAGAAGAAATCTGACGGGTCTTTTGAAAGGCACAAAGCCAGACTTGTAGGTGATGGTGCAGGACAACAAACTGGTGTAGATTGCGGAGAAACATTCAGTCCAGTGGTCAAACCGGCTACTATTCGGACAGTACTTAGCATTGCACTATCAAAATCTTGGTGTCTCACTCAGCTAGATGTCAAAATGCATTCTTACATGGACATCTCAATGAAACTGTCTATATGTACCAACCACCGGGTTTTCGTGACCCTCAACACCCTGATTATGTGTGCTTACTCAAGAAATCTCTATATGGGATTAAACAGGCCCCTCACGCTTGGTACCAGCGTTTTGCAGATTATGTGGCAACATTGGGATTCTCTCACAGGATTTCAGACCATTATTTATTCATTTATCGTCGAGGCAAAGATATGCCATATATTCTTCTTTATGTGGATGATATCATCCTAGCCACTTCATCAGATGCTCTTCGACAATCCATTATGTCTATATTGGGCTCTGACTTTGCTATGAAAGATTTGGGTCCACTAAGTTATTTTTTGGGTATATCTGTCACCCGACATTCAGGAGGATTATTTCTTTCACAGAAGAAATATGCAGAGGAGATTATTGAGCGGGCCGGCATGTCTTCCTGCAAACCATCCCCTACACCGGTGGACACAAAAGCAAAACTAAGCATATCTTCAGGTAATCCCTATCATGATCCGACTGAATATCGTAGTCTTGCTGGCGCATTGCAATACCTTACTTTCACAAGACCCGATATTTCTTATGCGGTTCAACAAGTATGCTTATTTATGTATGACCCAAGAACCCAACACATATCTGTATTGAAGCGTATCATTCGCTACATTCAGGGTACACTTGAATTCAGACTTCACATTTACCCCTCTTCAATAAATAAACTCATCTCATACAATGACACAGATTGGGGTGGATGTCCGGATACTAGACGGTCAAATTCTGGTTACTGTGTTTACCTTGGAGATAACTTGATATCCTGGTCTATGAAACGACAACCTACCTTATCCCGATCCAGCGCTGAAGCAGAATACCGCGGGGTGTCTAATGTAGTATCAGAATCTTGCTGGATTCGAAACCTACTCCTAGAACTTCACTGTCCAGTGACGAAAGCCACATGGGTCTATTGTGACAATGTTAGTGCGGTTTATCTTTCCGGCAACCCAGTTCAACATCAACGCACTAAACATATTAAAATGGATATACACTTCGTACGTGAGAAAGTCGCTCGAGGTCAAGTACACATCCTACATGTTCCATCACGCTATCAAATTGCCGATATTTTCACCAAAGGACTCCCACTACAACTCTTTGATGACTTTCGAGTTATTCTCAACGTACGTAAACCTCCCGTTTTGACTAAATGAGTATATTAGAATAGAATCAATTGTATATCTGATGTATATTCTTGTAGATAGCCTTAGCTTGATTTTAGTAATCATAATCAGCACAAAATCGGTGATTATGATTTGATTTAGCTTAATCTTAGAGATTGATTTAGCTTGATTTTAGATATTAGGTTTTCCTGATATCTGCCATAACTCTAGCTTACATTCTTGTATATAAAGAGACTCTACATCAATGAAACAATCAGACAAAACATTTCAAAGCATCTTCTGTATCTTCTATTTCTATTATTCCACATCGGATATGGAATGAGAACATGGACTCCTTATATGGACTTGGACAATCCTCACCCTACAAGCTAGCTTTTGAGGTTGAGTTAAGCCCAAGATCAATTCTTTACAGATATAGATAAATCAAGAAGCACTATTTTGTTTTTTTGAAAAGAACTGCTGATGTTAACAGTCAAATGAACTGCTGATGTTATCTTCTACCAAATGGTGAAATTGCATATGAGTATGTTGGAAAAACATGTTTTATTTGTTGATTGTTTTGTACACTTGAGTACATTACTTCTTGATCCTCTACCACTGCAACGACAAGTTAGCATTTCCGCGAAAAGAAAACCGAAATATCAACTTAAAGTTTTGCCAGTATACACTGAGTAAGCCATTTCTTTATCTATTCCAATAGATATCTAACTGGTAAAAGCTCGACACAATTGGTAAAGAACTTATGCCAATAGGCACAAGTTTCATTTGAGGGACAAAAATTAAAGAACAACCCATTTAAAGGGAAAACGGTGCAATTAATTGTTGTTTATGGCTAGCTGGACTTAGCAAAATTCTGGAGAATTTTGGACTTAACAAATTTGGGCTTTTCTATACAATTGATCCACATTGAACTTTTCATTTTCTGGTGTGATATCCAATATGAATTCATCCCTTGGGTAGTCCATCAATTTTAGTGGTAGAGAGTAGAGACCAGCTTTGGAGTACGATTTTTGGGTAATAAGATGCCCTCTCCCCGTTCCAAATCTTATCATGTTTCGCTTTTCGAGAGTCAAATTAATTTTCGGCGCTAACTTTGGATTAAATTCATTCAATATTTTAAAATTAAAATTTAGATATTTGAAAACTACATGAAAATATTTATAAATTGCAATTCTTCTCATATCATCATGGTATAAAATACATCTTAAAATGTTGATCAAATTTTATGTAATCTGATTCTCGAGAAACAAAATGCAATAAGTATTTAAAGACGAGGGAGTAGCAGATTTACTAGGTAAAGAAGGAGGAAGAGAAGACTGGACTGTAGTTTTGTTTCAATTATTTTCAAAGGATATGAGTATTTTTATCAAGGTAATTAAAGTGTTCTAAAGAATTAGGTTCTATAATGAAGCATCTTACCGCTAATTACTCCCTCCGTCTCAAATTATTTGTCGCTTTTTTTATTTACGTGCCCCTTAAAAATATTAATTAGAAGGAGTATTTGACATACTTTACCCTTATTTATGTCTAAGTTATAATCTCTATTAAATGTTTACTTTATTTATACGTCATCTTCATTAATGACAAGGGTAAAATGAAAAAAAATGAATTAATTATATCTGAAACTTCTAAAATGATAAATAATTTAAGACAACTAATTTTAATAATCACGACAAATAATTTGAGACGAAAGAAGTACTAAAGTTGCTCATTGATTTAATTCACTCTGTTCAACCCAACTTTTGCTATTCCTATTAAAGAAATAAAAGGTCGATTTTGAGTCTTCAAATTGAAAGATCCAGTAAGCATTCTTAAAAAGAAGGCAACTCGATGCATTAATCTCCCGCTATGTACGGGGTCCGAGGAAATGGCGGACTACAAGGTTCTATTGTACGCAGTCTTACCTTGCATTTCTGCAAGAAGTTGTTTTTACGGCTTGAACCCGTGACCTCTTAGTTACATAACAACAACTTTACCAGTTACTCCAATGCTCTCCTTCAAATAACTGCACAACAATTGTTGTAGAGGTTTTTGATTACTGAAAATATTTACTCGCATCCGACGTTTACACGAATTTATATAATTTAAGTATCTAAAAATTACAAATTAAAAAGACAATTCATGAAATTTGATATGCAAGAAATATGCCTTGCATATATTTATTTAGTCAAACACTAAGTGCGTATAAATTTTTTCCAGTCACAATTACGTTTTCATTTAGGCATGCAATCACATTATAAGTCCATAGTTAAACTGGAAATTGTAGAACGGTAGCTGTTCTCGAAATCAATGACAAGGGGGTTAATATGCATATATGTATGCTCTATGTTGAAGAGAAATATACCATATCAGTGAGGAATAAGATCCTTGGACTCTTTATAAGGCTTGTATAGTCCTCCTTTCTTTGAGCTAGCATTTGGGGTGTGAGTTAGACCAAATGACAAATTTAACTCTCTTTTTACCTTCTCTTATCTTGTTGAGTTTCTTTTTCTTCGAAATTTTGGTGGTTGACTATGCCGTTGACCATTGACCAGGTCAAACTTCACGTTTGACAGACAAACTAATCAAGAGTGTGTCTTTTTATTTGTTAACAGGATAGATAATTACATTTAAAACACGATTAAAGACTACACATTAGTAGGAGCTACACTGTTTAGTTTGTCTGATGGATATGTCCGGCACATGAATAAACCCTTTTCCTAAAATGTCTGTCCCTGTAATATTAATGATAAATATCGAAGGAACTATTAAAATTCTTTAAAATTAAATCACTAATAATTCACCAAAAGAGAACAAAAAGGTTACTAAAAAGAAACCTTTAAATATTATATCCATTAACAATAGACACAAGGTTATTTATTTAAAAAAAACGCGTTTTCTTCATAGTTAGGGATAGGGTCAAAGGTCTTTTGAGTTAAACTGGATTAATCATTGCTTAAAAAGTAAAAAACAAATGATTAATATAAATTCATTAGTGCAAGACAACCCGACCAAAGTATGGTTCTAAAAAATGGTACTAATTAGTGACATAATTTCTTTTATGCCTAACTTGTTGGATTTGGACGGAAGTACCAAGTATTCAGCTAATTTATCTGTTGTTTCATTCATTCACTATAGACAACTCTAATATAATCCATTTCAATATTACAAACAAATAGATAAATAGATATATGTCATTTTTTGTTACGAATAATATTTAAATGGGTTGAAGGGAAATTTTAGCTCAATGATTAGAGATGCTATTGTGTGCTTAAAAAGTCATGAACTTAAGCTTTGAAAATAGTTTCTTGCAGAAGTATACGATCGATAAATCTGTGTATGATTGACTTACATGGTTTTGTTCTTCTCTGGACTCCATGCTCAACGAAAGCTTAGTATAACATACTATTTGTTGATGTTGTTGTCGGTCATTAATGATATTATTATTGTTATGCATGATTATTATTTCTTCGTCAGACATGTTACAAGTTTACATCAAATATAATTATGCAACTCTGGCGTGACTCAGACTTGAAACATGACTGCTCAAATGAAGCCGAAATATGTACCATCTGTTGGAAATTAGCCTTTGGCGGGAGTTGCGACCGACCAACTTTAACGGCTTAAACACTAGTGTTACGTATGTTGGAGAATCCGGTTCTTCACACATGCATGATGTACTAAGTACGTAGATAACCGTAGGGCCAAGAATCGTCAAATTTCATTGAGAAATGAAAGAGATATTGGTTCACGAAGTGAGGTGTTTGAAGCATGGAAAGTGTGGTGTTGTGTTCAATTCTCCCTCGTAGAGAAGAAAGAATTGTTGTGTATATAAGACTCGAAATGTGTTTGGGGTTTGGGACCCCAAGGTATCCCATGTGTTTAAAGGAGGAGGACCTAGATGTGCTTGATTCGAGGAAAGACCACACACGCCGCCGCCGCTTGCCGTCCGATTGGTTTGGTTTAGGGTTCCAGGTTCACGTGTCATGGCCTTCGATAATATCTTTTTGGGCCGAGAACTTTTTCGTAGTATCCCGAAGCTTGGATGTACAGTTTGGACCGAATTCTTTCGATGTACGATTCGGTCCCCTGAAGTTTTAAGGTGTACGATTTGGTCCCTGAAGTTTCAAGATGTACAGTTTGGTCCCTGAAGTTTCCGAAAGTCAGAATTTCGACGGTCGAGCAGAACGTCAAGCACTCAATTCAGCCATTTATTTTGGCTGAATTACTCCTCCTATAATGGCCAAATCCGTTGGTCTTTTCACCATTTATTTTGGTGACTTTACTACCTCCATAATGGCCATTATTTGGCCAATAATGGTTGTTATGGAGGCAGTTAAACAGCTCTTCCTCACCTATATAAACACCCCCTACACCATTGTTGAGGAGCACAGAAAATATACTTGATATACACGAAAATATACAACCAGAAAATCAGTTCTTCCTATAACTTCCAAGCAGCTCTTGAGTTTCCTTTGCTCAATTGTTCCATTGCTGTTTTATCTTGGGAGACGAATTGTCCGGGACGTATAAAGGATACATACGGGGCAATATTGTCTTAAGGACAGAGTGCCACACTCGACTCAGCAAAAATCAAAGCAGTTTCTGGTCTTCTTGTTCAACAAATATTGTAATTTCAGTTTTATTGTAATATTGTAATTTTCAGTTTTCTAGTTGAATTGTAATTTCAATTCTTACATAAGCAGTTACTTGTAATTTCCGTTTCTAGCAAATCCTTGTAATCCCAACACCATCCGCCTACAAATTACTCAATTGTGCATCAATTTTAAACTAGTTCGAGTAAGAAAAACACGTTCCTAAGTGATATTCTACGTACGTTGATTGTCTCTTCCTTACCACACAATATACTTCATAGTGTTTGCTTAGATTATATATAAATAAAAAATTAAAATATTTCTAATTAAAAAAATATTTAGATTATATATAAGTATTTTTAAAATAATATTTTTTGATTACTTATCAAATATTAGAAAAAAAAAAGAGAATAAAAAATGGTTTCATTTCCTTCGCACCAAACCCTCTCTAGGGTGCACTTGAATTTTACTCCTTTCCATCCGAAAACTAAAAATGACGAGATTCTGGCTGCGACATCAAATTATGTAGTTTTCAATTTTAATTTTTATATTGATTTTTCTTGAACTTTTTGACACTCACCCACCCAATAATACACACAATCTACTTAAGTATTATATTAACATTTTTAAAATAACAATAACTGAAATTAATTTGAAAAATTATTGTCAAAATAGTACAAGAACATATCCAGTGAAATCCCATAACGTGGGGTTTGAGGAGAGTAGAGTGTACACAGACCTTACCTCTACCTTGGTAGGTAGAGCGACTGTTTTCAAAAGATTCTCGGCTCAAGACAAAACATAAGCACAAACAAAGCAAGAGAAATGGTTAGATTCGAACAAAAAATATAAAGCAGTATGAAAATGATGATAACAAAAGTGAATAAGTCATGATAGAGCATTCTGAAAAAGGAAGCAATAACTAACACATACAAATAAGATAAACAACGTACACTAAAGAATACATAACAACAAAAATCAAACGACAGAAGATTATAAAACAAAATAGTAATCCCTATAATTATAATAGTGTTACATAAACTTTAAGATATAGAGCAGAAGCTATAATTTCAGTATTATTATTGCATCCCGAGTAAAATTTACAAATAGCCACTTTCTAACCTTTGCAATTGTATAAATAACTATTATCATAAAATTTTAAATTCTATAGGTCTAACTCCAAAATATTATTTTGAAATTGCAACCTCAGGAAAATATCGTCATAATTACTATTTTTCAAGAACATGATCGAATGTGTATCTTACCCAAGCCGGGCCCCCGGGCCCACTTTTCTCAGCCTCCACAAAGAGACAGTCGCTTTCAAGTTTTGAGGATAGAAATAAATCCAAAGTCTTCCACTTTATGTTGCATGCTTAGTACTTTAACGTTATTTTAATTACGATACTAATTAATATCTTTTCAATGATTTAATTCAATCTTCAAAGAACATTTTGAGAATATGGCTTAAAGCATGTATGGTTAGCCAGGTTCCTGTTAAATTTTAAACTTTAGTCACTAATTAATGACAGGTAAAGGTCAAGCCGAAAGACGATTAATTAGTGACTAAAGTTTAGTCACTAATTAATGACAGGTTAAGGTTCCTAAAATATAATCACGTAATTAACCATAATCCTATGTTTTGATATATAGTGCTCACGGTCTCTAGTTTTTGTCCCTATAGAGGTAAAATTTTCTTGCCACCGTAGTTGATTAATATACATTCTTACTATAATTTATTATTTAAATATAACTTGGTATAAACATCAGATGAGGAAAATCTTTTTTTTTAATAGTGACATTGAAACTAAAAGTTAAATCGTATAAGTTAATTGATAGAATATTACCATATTTTGTATATTATCATTGATAGAATATTATCATATTTTGTATATCTTTTATACTAGGTAAATTTATATTTCAATTGTAATTAGGAAGATTAGTTACCTAGTTTGTAATTATGTAATACTATATATATTGTACATAATAATCAATGAAAGGCAGGGAACATATTCCTACATGGTATCAGAAGTCAAACCCTAACTTCTTTTTCTCCCTAAGCCGCCTCCCCCCCCCCCCTCGGCAACCCTCTCACTTCTTTCTTCAACTTTCCTCTCTTCCTCCAATTTTCAATGGCTGAATAACCTAAATTTCATCTGGCTCTTGTAGTTAACAACATCAAGAATTTCATTCCCATAACTCTTGAGATGGAAAATGTTCAGTATTCATCCTGGGTGAAATTATTTAAGATTCATTGTCGTGTATACAAAGTCATCGACCATATCATCCCTCCAAAATCAAAGCCCATAGAAAGACATGATGATTCGGATGATGAACTTTGGTCCCACTTAGATGCGGTTGTCCTATAATGGATCTACGGCACGATCTCGAATGATCTATTGCATACAATCATTGAAATCGATGCCACTGCACAACAAATGTGGGAGCGTTTAGAAAGTATTTTTCATGACAATAAGACACAACGTGCCTTGAATCTGAAAAATCAATTTCAAGTCATTCATCAGGACGATTTTCCTAATGCGTCGGCCTATTGTCAGGAACTTAAGATGATTACCGATCACGTGACTCACGTTCCCGAAATAACAATAGAGGAAGAAATTCAGGGAACATTATCGGCAACAGCGGCGGAAACAACGGCAACGCCGAAAATAGTGGCAGCGGCGGCAGGAGGCAGCCCCCGTCGGTTGGTAGCCACCAACACCGGTAGAAACAATGACAACTCGTGGGCTTACTACCTGCCATGGGCTGCATGGGCCCCATCGGCATGGGTTGGTCCACCTTTCCCCTACCCAACGTCCTTCTATGCCCAAACTTCGGCCCGACTGGCCCAGTCCGGCATCCTCGGCGCACGTCCATAGCAGGCATACAATGCACATATTTTTCCTCCTTCAACCTATGTACCGACGGATATTGAGGCAACCATGAACACGATGTTTCTCAATGTTCCTGACAATAATTGGTACATGGACAATGGCGCGACATCTCATATGACGGCATCCCAAGGTACTCTCTCATCTTATTTCAATATGAGAAATTTAAATCGTAATATTATTATTGGTAGTGGACAGGACATTCCCATTCGAGGTTATGGACAATCATCTATTTCCCCACCACACACCCCGTTAGCCTTAAAAATGATCTCCATGCCCCAAAACTTATCAAACATCTAATCTTTGTGCGTCGTTTCACAACCGACAATAATATTTCCCTTGAATTTGATCCTTTTGGTTTTTCTGTGAAGGACCTTATGACATGGATGTGAATAATAAGACGTGATAGCACCGATGACCTTTATCATATCACCACCTATGTCAGCTATCTAACCTCCTCTCCATCAACCTTTGCATCAATTTCGTCTCTTTTATGGCATAATAGATTAGGACATCTGGGAGACTCTATTTTACGCTCCCTTAGCAAAAATAAATTTATCGCTTACAAACATGTCCATTCTCCTCCTATTTGTGAATCTTGTATTTTTGGGAAACATGTCAAGTTGCCATTTTATTCTTCATTCACTTGTACTTTAATGTCATTTGATATAATACACAGTGATTTATGGACTTCTCCTATCTTAAGCACGACCGGACATCGATACTATATGTTATTTTTAGATAATTATTCAAACTTCCTATGGACGTTTCCCATTGGTAATAAGTCCCAAGACTATTCTATTTTTTCGTCATTCAACACTTTCATTAAGACACAATTTGAAAAGAATATTAAATATTTTCAATGTGATAATGTGAGGGAATTCGATAATAATCAATTCAAACTTTTCTGCGCCAAACACTGCCTTATTTTTTATTTTTTCTGTCTCCACACCTCTACAAAATGGCAAAACCGAATGAAAAATTAGAATCATAACCAACTTAATTCGTACCCACCTTGCTCACGCCTCTATCCCCCCCCTCCCAAATTTTTGGCATTACGCTCTATCAATGACAACCTATCTCTTGAAAATTCTTCCAAACAAGTCTCTCAAACACAAGTCTCCCACTCAAGTTCTCTATCTTCGAGATCATTTCTATAATCATTTATGAACATTCGGATGTCTGTGCTACCCCCTACATCCCTCCACACAAATCAATAAGCTGCAACCTCAGTCATCCCCGTGTGTCTTTCTTGGCTACCCCAAATCATTGAGGTTATAATTGTTACGACTTGTCAAGTCGAAAAATAATCATTTCTCGGCATGTCATATTCGATGAGTCTCAATTTCTCTTTGCCAAACTCAATTCTCCATCCCCAAATTCCTATGAATTCCTAAATCATGGCACAAATCCCCTTCTAATTCATCACTTGCAAAATCAGTCATCACTAACACCGGCAGCTGTCCCCACCAATGCAATCCACCCAGCCTAGTAATGTGAGCCTAAGAATAGCCTGTCACGGCCTTCCGTCTCAGCTATCTCTCAGCCAGCCCCCTTTCCCTGACACCACTGCCCCTTCTCGGCCCCATCCCTACACCCGGCAGTCTACCCAGTCCCGCCTCCACTTCTCGGCCACCCTATCCCAATCATGTCCAACCTCCCGCGGCACACCCACGGACAATGAGAGCCCCTTCCCCCGTTCTTCATAATCCGAAAGATGCCTTGTCCGATCCTAATTGGAAAATGCAATGATTGATGAATATACTGCTCTTATTGAAAATAAGACGTGAGATCTAGTACCTCGTCCTCATTATGCTAATATTATTCATTCTATATGGATTTTTTTATATAAAATGAAATATGATGGTTCTTTTGAGAGGCACAAGGTCCGTCTTGTAGGTGATGACAGGTCTCAACAGGTGAGAGTGAATTATGATGAAACTTTCATCCCGGTGGTAAAACCAGCGACTATTCGGACCGTTCTCAGTATTTCTTTGTTCAAATCTTGGCCTATTAATCAATTTGACGTCAAAAATGCTTTCTTTCATGGAAACCTTCATAAAACCACATATATGCATCAGCCTATGGGATTCAGGGATACGATTCATCCAGATTATGTGTTTCTTTTGAAGAAATCACTCTATGAATTGAAACAGGCTCCTCGTGCATGGTACCAATGGTTTGCTGATTTTGTATCCTCTATCGGGTTTTCACATAGCAAATCTGATCATTCATTATTTATCTATAGCAAGGATAATGACATGGCATACATCCTACTATATGTTAATGATATAATCCTCACCACATCTTCTGACGCACTTCATCGATCCATTATTTCACTCCTTGCCTCTAAGTTTGCTATGGAGGATTTGGGCCCCTAAGCTATTTTTTGGGCATTGCTATTACGAGACATGCATATGGCTTATTTCTTTGTCAAAGGAAGTACGCCGAAGAGATCCTTGATCGAGCAGGCATGAGGTCTTGCAAACCAGCCCACACATCGGTGGATACTAGTTTCAAACTCAGTGCCTTTTTGGGTTCTCTGTATGACGACCCGACTCACTATCGCAGTTTAGCAGGAGCGTTGCAGTATCTCACTTTTACGAGACCAGATATATCCTATGTCGTGTAGCAAATATGCTTATATATGCACAGCCCGACGGATGAACATATGAATGCCCTCAAACGTATTTTACGATATGTACAAAGTACTCGTCATTTCCGCTTACACCTGTACAAGTCCTGACTCTCTGGTCTCACATCTTATTCTGATGGTGACTGGGGTAGATGTCCTAACACTCGTCGATCCACGTTGGGTTCCTGAGTGTTCCTCAGAGATAACTTGCTTTCTTGGTCTTCTAAAAAATAACCTACTCTGTCTCGATCCAGTGCCGAATCTGAGTACATAGGTGTAGTGAATGTTGTTTCTGAGTCTTGTTGGATACGCAACCTTCTACTTAGCTTCACTGCCCACTCCATAAGGCTACAATGATTTATTGTGATAATGTAAGTGCGATATATATTTTTGGCAATCGTATTCAACATTAGCGCACTAAACACATTGAAATGGATATTCACTTTGTACGTGAGAAAGTTGCTCGTGGACAAGTTCATGTTCTTCATGTTCCTTCCCGATATCAGATTGCTGATATATTCACTAAAGTACTTCCGCGCATACTTTTTGATGATTTCCAAGCTAGTCTCAGCGTACGAGAACCTCCCGCTTCAACTACGGGGTGTGATAGAATATTACCATATCTTGTATATTACCATTGATAGAATATTACCATATTTTGTATATCTTTTTATATTAGGTAAATTTATATTCCAATTGTAATTAGAAAGATTTAGTTACCTAATTTTATAATTATATAACACTATATATATTGTACACAATAATCAATGAAAGACAATGAACATATTCCTATATTAATAATTAGAAGGACTGCTTTCATCTTTAACCAATTTTTTCGAGTTCGCATTCAGAAATGAAGAAACTTCTTATAGAGAATATTTTTTCTTTAATTTTTTCGAGTTCGCATTCAGAAATGAAGAAACTTCTTAGAGAGAATATTTTTCCTTTAATGAACCTTACCGAGAGCGAATCTGAACTTAGGTTTTACTTTCATGATGAATAATAAGAGGACCATTTAATTTAATTTTAATAATAGAGCACTAAAAATCAGTGATAAAGGGGAAGAAGTGACGCATAAAGTTCCTTTTTAGAGTGATTACCTTGATGTCATCTACTTATGTTTCAAAACTGCAGCAAGGTAATGGAAATTGAGAGTAACTTATCTAATCTTTGAGGACAACCTGTGTAAGATATTATAATATATGAAGTGAAAAATGAATTATTGTTAGCGTGAAATTAACGATTTAGGTTTCTTTTTACCTTCCTTGGTTGTAACATCTAAAAGGGTCATTGGTAAAATACCTCAGTCAAAGGAAAATTGCAGTTCAAAAAATGTTCTTGAACGTGTGTAGTGCACTTGTTGAAAGTTGAAACCACAAGAGATGAGTGGATGACGATTGATTACCATATAAATTCTGCACTCACTATTATAGTATTATTGATCGACGTATTTAACACTCCATATTATAATATAATTGGTAAAAATTAATTGCACTACTAGAAATAAAGGATTTTTTCACCGATATCAGTGAAAAATTTGTGATATAAAATATGATTTTTCTAACTCATTTTCACCGAACCAGCTCACTGGAAAATCACTGGAAAAACGCATGGTGGGAAACATGTTCTCATTGAAACACTGAGGAACTTTCTAATTTTTTCATGTGTTCACACTACTATTTTTTTGTTGGTTTTTTTTTTGTTGTTGTAAGGACTCCACATATTATAATACCAATAAAAGGCAAAATAAGAATAAAGTGACATTGTGAAAGAACTTAAGCATTCAATACAAAATCTAATTACTGTATATCTTGTATATCTAATACAAAATCAACACAAATTAAATAGGAAGAAGCATATATTGTATATCTTTAACCCTGGCGTTACCACCAAATTTTATCAAATTATTATTGAAAGAAATAATTTTATTAATGAATGAGTATATATACAAAATACAATTTTCATAATATGAAAAATCATATTCATATTCTACTCCTAAAACCCTATTCTATTTATACAAGAATTCTACAAATATGGTAAGTGTACAATGCTAATTATATACACTAAATATTTTCCTAAATCTCATGATATAAACGGTCCTATGTGGCTTGTATTTCCGTGATATACACGGTATACACAAGACAATGTATATTTATCACACCCCCGCAGTCATAGCGGGAGCTCTTCGTACGCTGTGACTGTCCCTAAAATCTTCAAATAGAACCGAGGGAAGGCCCTTCGTAAAGATGTCTGCAATTTGATACCTGGAAAGGACATGACAGACGCGTACTTGTCCACGAGCTACCTTTTCGCGAACAAAGTGGATATCTATCTCGATGTGTTTAATGCGCTGGTGTTGACCGGATTACCAGAAAGATAGAAGACACTAATATTATCACAATAAACCAAGGTAGCTTTCTGAATGGGACAATGAAATTCTAAGAGAAGATTACGTAACCAACATGATTCAGATACCACATTGGCTACCCCTTGATACTCGACCTCTACACTAAAGCGTGATAATGTAGACTGTCGCTGTACAGACCATGAGACCAAGTTATTACCAAGAAACATACAATATCCAGACGTGGAGCGTCTGGTATCTGGACAACCACCCCAATCAGCATACGTATACGAGATAAGTGTAAAAGTCGACGACGGATATAGATGCAAGCCATAGTCAAGTGTGCCCTGGATGTATCGTATGATGCGTTTGAGCGCATTCATGTGCTCAACCCTAGGATCATGCATAAACAAACACACCTGATGTACGACATATGTAATATCTGGTCTCATGAAAGTAAGATACTGAAGAGCTCCAGCAAGACTGCGATAGTTAGTGGGATCCTCGTACGATGACCCCGCCACATCACCCATCTTGGGTTTAGTATCAACTGGAGTGGAAGTAGACTTACACGAGGACATACCGGCTCTGTCAGTGATCTCAACGGCATACTTCTGTTGGGATAAGAATCACACACCTGCATGACGAGTGACAACAATCCCCAAGAAGTAACTCAAGGGTCCCAAGTCTTTCATAGCAAACTCAGAACTTAGCAATGTCATGATAGACTTGCGCAAAGCATCAGAAGAGGCAGTCAAGATAATATCATTCACATATAATAGAATATAGGCCAGGGTAGTACCACAACAATATATGAACAATTGAATTATCAGAACTGCTGTGAGAAAACCCAATAGAAGAAACATAGTCTGCAAATCTCTTATACCAAGCCCATGGGGCTTGCTTAAGCCCATACAATGACTTCTTCAATAAACAGACATGATTAGGATATTTGGGGTCTCAAAATTCCAAGGGTTGATGCATGTACACAGTCTCCTTAAGATCACCATGTAAAAAAGCATTCTTCACATCTAACTGATGAATGAGCCACTCCTTTGAAAGAGCCAGACTGAGAACAGTGCGAATGGTAGCCGGTTTGACCACCGGACTAAATGTCTCACCACAGTCCATGCCAACTTGTTGAGTTTTACCATCACCTACAGGACAAGCCTTATGTCTCGCAAAAGAACCATCAGAATTATCTTTATGAGTAAAAATCTACATAAACCGAATAATATTAACACCAGAAGGACGAGACACCAACTCCCACGTCTTATTTTCAATAAGAGCATCATATTCGTCGTTCATAGCCAATTTCTAATTCGGTCATTTAACGCAGACACTGGGTCACGGGGTAGGGGAATTTAAGAACATTAGAATTTAGATTAAAATGTCTTTTTGATTTAAAAATACTCCATTGACTACGAGTGACCGATATATGACTCAGGGGAGAATGTGGATTTTGGGAAAAAGTAGGATGGATGACAGACTGGCCAGCAGACAGTGGGCCTGCTGGCCCATCACCGAAACCAAACAGGATGTAAGGTAACTTCGTGGCAAAAAGCGACAGCTGGGAAACCGGCCCAACAGCAGAAACTGGGGCAGAAGCAGTGGCTGGTGGCGGGCCAGTAGGCAGTGGGCCTGCTGGCGGTTCGGGGGTACCGGATTGACCCAAAAGGTGGTGCATAATGTACTGTGAGGCTTCGTCATCTAAAAAATTATACGAACGACGCACGTGACTACTCACTTTACTAAACGGAAATTGGATTTCATCAAAAATAACATGACGACTAATTATGATTTTATTAGAGGATAAATTAAAATATTTATAACCACGATGATTAGATGTATAACCCAAAAACACACAAGCGGTAGAACGGGTTTGAAGTTTGTTAATAGTAGTTAACGGAAATAGTGGATAGCATAAACACCAAAAAACCCTAAGATGTGAATACGAAAGATTCTTATTATAGAGGATTTTAAGAGGGGATGAATATGCCAAACCTTTGGTAGGAAGTATGTTAAGGAGATAAATATCCATTTGTAGAGCATGATGCCAAAAGGAAGGGGGTACGGAAGCATGAACCAATAAAGTTTGGATAATATTATAACGGTATGAATTGTTCGTTTGACTTTTCCATTTTATGAGGACGTATGAGAATAAGAGAAACGAAAAACTATGCCACTAGCGGCACAAAATTCCCGAAACAACCCATTATCATATTCTTTGTCATTATCACATTGAATATTTTTTATTTTCCTTTCGAATTGGGTACGGATGAATGTTCTAAATTTTAAGAATGTGGAAAAAACTTGAGATTTTTCGCTAACGGAAAGATCCATAAAAAATTAGAATAATCATTCAAAAATAGAACATAATAACGACGGCCCGCATAACATAAAATGGGAGAAGTTCATAAATCACTATGAATAATATCAAATGACATCAAAGTACGAGAAGTAGAGGCTACAAATGGTAATCTAACATGTTTTCCTAAAGGACATGATTGACAAATTGGAGTACTACGCGTATCCTTACAAGAAATAAAATTATTTTTATGTAAGGAAGAACCAATGGACGACCCAGGGTGACCCAAACGTGCATGCCACAAAGAAGGAGCTAGAGCTGCAAAAGTTGATGACAAGGCTTGACTCGAGAGACTAGAGGCAGGCGTGATTGGATAAATATCTCCCCTACTATTGCATCTCATGAGAGGTATCCCCATTTTAAAATCCTTCACAGAAAACCCAAAAGGATCAAAATTAACATAAACCCAATTATCAGTGGTGAATTTTTGGACAGACACCAAATTTTTAATTAAGCTAGGGGCATGAAGGGTATTTTTCAAGACAAGAGCTAGATGGGGGGGAGACAAATTTGTATGACTGGAACCATGAATTGGAATTGAGAGTCACCATTATCAATAATAATGCCATGATTTTTGCTCAAATTGAAATAAGACGAGAGAGTACATTGGTCGGACGTCATGTGAGAAGTGGCGCTGGTGTCCATGTACCAATTGGCATCCGGAGGATTTAATCCAAGGGTATGCATAGCGGCCTCAATATCTCTAGGTATCGGGATCAGATTTGGGCCTGCGGCATTGAAAGCCTGCTGGACCCGAGGCCCAAGCACATCGGACTGCGGACCAGACCCGAAATATTGATGGGTGTTGCTGAAGGGACCTGAGATAGTGGGCTGGATTGGAGCCCAATTCCCCTGGAAATAATTTGGTGGGCAGTAGGTGAGAATGGGCCATTGGTCGCAGGTCCAGGCCCACTGCCAAGGGGCCTAGGGATGAGACCAGGCGGGCTGGGGTCCAGTTCCCAGAGGCCCACTGCCGGTATTGTTACTGTTCCGGCGGCCGCGATTGTTGCCGGCGCGATTCTTGTCATTATTTTTTCATTTTTGACCCTTCTTGCCACCACCGTTGTTGTAGTTTTGTTTCGAATTGTCAATAAAACCGTGAGAGTTATCGGATGAAGTCATCATCGCCACAGAACTTGCACCGGTATCCGCCTTTTTTGCCAAGCCGACTTCTTCTAATGTGAGCATCGAACGGACTTGATAAAAAAGGGGAAGTGGATTACTTTGGCGGAGTAGAGTCCCAACTCCATTATAGGCCTCAGATAGTACTGCAACCATTTGTAGGACAAGACGATAATTGGTAACAGGCGCTCCAATGTTACGGAGTTGGTCCGCCAATTCCTTGAGTCATTTACAATAAGCTGAAACATTCGGGAAATCTTCCATGCTAACTTGTGAAAATTCTTGCTCAAGAGTGACCACTCGGAAATGTTGGTTATCCTGGAATATATCACGCAATCTATTCCAGGTAGCCATAGCCGTAGTGTCTGGTTCAATGATCGTCTGTAAAAGGTCGGTAGAAATAGTGGAGTAAATCCATTGAAGGACGGTAGCATCAATTGTAATCCATAGTTGAGGATCCTTTGCGGGTGTAGGAACAACATAAAACATGATGATATGGAGTACTTGATGTAAGATGGCGTGAATTTTGAACAATTCGTCCCACGTCGCATATTTGACGTTTTTCATCTCAAGAACAATAGGGATGTGATTCTTGATGTTGGAAACAGTAAGGGCAGGATGAAACATGTTCTTTGACGTAGATATAACGAAAGAACAATAGGCGAATGAGGGATTTGGAAGAAAAATTTGGGAAGAGAAGAGGAAGAAATCGGCTCGGAAATCGAGGAAGGGTCTCAGATTTGCGAGAAAGCCGAGTAGTAGCGGAAGAAAGTGTAAGGTTTTGTGAGGCCTAGACTTCTGATACCATGAAAGAAATAATTCATTGATTATTTTCATTAACGAATGAGTATATATACAAAATACAATTTCCATAATATGGAAAATCCTATTCCTATTCTATTCCCAAAACCCTATTCTATTTGTACAAGAATTCTACAAATATGGTAAGTGTACAATGCTAATTATATACACTAAATATTCTCCTAAATCCCGTGATATACATGGTCCTATGTGGTTTACGTTTCCGTGATATACACGGTATATACAGGGCAGTGTATATACCGTGTATATCACGGATATATTTATCAATTATTTTGTAATTTATTTCATCTATTTCATGACCGAAATATGAGAAGATATATGTTACGCTACGATTCTGAATCATGAAAGAGATTTTAAGAAATAACAAATCTATTTATTCGAAGGGTTTGCTTATTGCAGTTGAACAAAATCTCACACCTCTAAAAATTGTCATCGACTCACTATAGGTAATCAACATGCTAGAACATGGCCAACTAATATATGATCACATTATTTGTGAATGCAGGCAGTTGATCCAGTGGCTGGATAATCCATTAGTCAAGCACACCCTCATAGAGCAAAATAGGATCGCGGATCTGCTAGCCAAGAAAAGAATTTGTAGAAGACTAACAAATGATGACAGTTCCTCCGATGTTTGTTAATGAAACTTTTTGAATAGACATTCTCGGAAATACATATGAAAGCAAGCAATAACTTGTAATATTAATAGCCCCTTGACTCAGTACAATAATTTGCACGGAAATGATAATGCTCCCCATGAATGTACTAATGGCAACTCTTAGATCTTTAATTATGTAAATATCTAGTTTACCAGGAAAAAGAATATCTGTTTTATTGATTCCTTCGAATTGGATAAAAACATCAGATACGGGTAAATTTTTACAGTAAGTTTAATTGATTCAAACATTTTAGGTGATATTTTCCAACTATTTAGCAATGAGTTTGATTTGATCACATTTACTATTATGCTAAATATTTTTTTTATATATGTATAGTGAGGGTCAACTCGATTCCTAGACGACTAAATATCTTTTTAAGATTATATGTGATTCGATAGATGAAAACTGATAGTGAATATATTTTATATATATTCACAATATATTCTGTAATTAATATTTAGTGTAATTAATGTAAAATAGAGATTCTAATTCTATTAGAACTACAATTGTATACTCTATATATATATTACATTAATAAGAGAATTCCATCAAGGAGATTTACATTATTCTACATGGTATCAAGAGCCAAAAATCCCTCCCTACCCTAAACCCTAGTGTGGCCGCCGTACCCCTCCCCTCCGCCTCCCTCTTTCGGCGGAAAATCAGCCGTACACAGCCCCGTATACCACTGATCCTTCATGATATACAACCCTATACCTTGCTCCTCCCTGTTATACAACCTCTTCTCTACATACAAACTTGTATACCCCATATATACCGTGATATATAGCCCCCAATCTCTCCCATTCTTCTCAAAATGAACCTGTATACCACTGATATACACATCACCCAGCCCCCATATTCCCTGTTTCTGGCCCGTATACATCAAGTATACAAGTGATATACACCACCCGAGACACCTCTCACCCACGCAGAACTGTATACCGCTGTTATACATCTGATATATGGCAGCCCCTCACCCGATATTCTTCAAAATATTTTCGGCTACCCTAATGAATTCTCCCGCTTCCGCTTCCTCAACTCCTGACGTCATAAATTCTGTTTCCTCTTCCACCCCCACCACTTTTCATCTGGATTTTGCCATACCCAATATCAAGAACTTCATACCGTTGATTATTGATCAGGAGGATGGATAATACGCGTCATGGGTTGAACTCTTTCATATTCATGCATGTGCTTACAACGTGCTTGACCACATTGATACCACTTATCCCCGCACTCCTGGTGTCGACGACGTGACATGGAGGCGCCTTGACGCCATCGTCAAACAGTGGATCTATAAAACTATCTCCAAGGACTTACTTCATACTATTATGAAGACTAGAGCTACAACCCACAAGTTATGGACACGATTGTAGGAGATTTTTCATGACAACAAACATACACGGGCTATGTATCTCGAGGAGCAATTCAACACCACCCGTCTTGAAAATTTTGCAAACATGGTTGATTACTGCAAATGTCTAAAATTAATTACTGACTAATTATCTAATGTAGGCAACCCTATTTCAGACACAAAGATAGTTCTGCAATTAATTAATGGTGTACCAAAAGGTCATTACGACACCCTTGCTACGATGATCCAACAACCGATCCCCTAACGAGCTTCAACTAAGCCCGATCCCATTTGCTATTATAGGAGACGAGACGAGCAAAACAGGACGAGCATAATTCGACAGCTTTGGTAGCTGACGTCACCGTAACACCCATTGCCACCCGGTCGGCAGACACATTCTGACTACCCCCCTCCCCCGTAAAACAACCGCGATGGTGGTAGAGGCAAGGCTGCGGGGGTGGCCGAGGAGGAAAAGGCAGAGGTCGTGGAAATTGGGCCAACAATTCGAGCAATTCAAAACAGCCCCAGCAACCGCAACAGTGGGCCATCCCACTACCCTAACCACTATACAGTAACTGGGCCTCACCCATCAACAATTTTCCAGTGGCCCAGCATCTTCAGTGGGCCCAGTAAAGGCCCAGTATACTGGGAGCACACCTAGTAGCCCGCCAGACAGGTCCAGTTCACCAGGCCTATTTCACATCCGCCCAATAGTCGACGGCAGGACTAGTACCAACAAATTTGGGCCAGGCTATCGGTACTTTAACTATTCAGCAGCCCGACGATGCATGGTATATGGATACAAGTGCCACGTCTTACCTCATTAACAATTCTGGTAATCTTCTACAGCTGCGCAATTTAAATACTCATCAATCTATTATGGTCGGAAATGGTCATCGCATTCCAATTCAAGGGTTTGTCCACACACTAACTCCACCACTGCACCCCCACTACTCCCTCAATCATGTCCTATATTCCCCTAACATTATCATGATCCTAATATACGTTAGAAAATTTGCCACTGATAATTTCGTATCTATTGATTTTGATCTGTTTGGTTTTTCTGTGAAAGACCTACGTACGGGGAGACTACTTACGAGATGCAATAGTGTGTGGGACCTCTATCCTATTCTATCTACGTTCGTTGCCCGTGTCACTCCACCCACTGCTCTAGCTGCAATCTCTACATCAATATGGCATAGTAGACTTGGTCATCCAGGGCTCATGTTTTTTATTTTCTTAGAAATTGCAATTTAATTCAAGTAATAAAGGGGAAATTTCACATAGTTGCTCCTCTTGTCATTTAGGAAAACATGTTAGACTTCCGTTTACGTCTTCTTTAAGTATCACTTTCTCTCCCTTTGATATTATTCATGCAGATTTATGGACATCTCATATATCTAGCAACCTAGGTCATAAATATTATTTGGTATTACTGGATGATTTTTCTTACTTTCTTTGGGTCTATCCGCTTAAACTTAAGTCTCAAGTTTTCTCCAAATTCCTTGAATTTCTTACTTTTGTTAAAATGCAATTTGAAAAAGACATCAAAACGTTTCAATGTGATAATGGTCGTGAGTTCAATAACTCTTCGTTTCATAACTTTTGTGCAGCTAATGGTATGGTTTTTCGTTTCTCCTGCCCCCATACATCTTCTCAAAATGGTAAAGCCGAACGAATTCTCCGCACCATTAAAAATATGATTCACACCTTCCTTTCTCATGCGTCTCCCCCCCCCCCCCCCACTTTTTGGGTATATGCGTTAAAATGGTAGGATACATTCTTAACATCTTACCAACCCATACGATCCAAAATAGGACACCCACCGAAATTCTCTATCGTCAGATCCCTTCCTATAATCACCTTTGAGTTTTCGATTGTCTTTGTTACCCGAACCTGGCCTCCACGGTACCTCATAAATTAGCACCTATCTCCACCCTTTGCGTCTTCCTAGGTTTCCCGTCAAACCATAGGGGGTACTTGTGCCATGAGTTATCCACAAGCAAAGTCCTAGTCTCCTGACATGTCACGTTTAATGAGAACGTCTTCTCGTTTTCCAACATCCAAAAATTCTGAGCCACTGACTACGATTTCCTTTATGACTCGGACACCTCTCTACTTCAAAACGCACTATATTGGCCAAAGTCTAACCCGTCACCCACTGCCCCATCTATGGGACCTACTGCCATGTCACCCATCCCGTTTGGCCCACCCATTACCGCCACTGCCCAACCTAATTTACCCACTGCCTAGCCCAATTACCCAACTACCTAGCCCAGTGACAACAATTCCCAGCCCACTACCCCATGACCCAGTCCTATCGTCCAGACCAGTGGCTACGTTACCCAACCCACTTCCTCTCAGCCTAGTCCCGCAACCATCCAGCCCAACCCGCAGTCCTCACCTACCGCCCCACTTCACCCAATCAAGCCCCCGATCCACCATATGGAAATCCGTGCAAAACACAGGATTTTCAAACCAAAAGTCCACTTTAATTTGTCCATTCAAACCATCTCCCCGCTACCTAAAAACCTAACCTTAGTCAAACTTGATCCGAATTGGAATGTGGCCATGCGTGATGAGTTTAATACGCTTACTTCACAGCGCACTTAGGATCTTGTTCCACGACCTGATGAAGTGAATGTAATCCATTGTATGTGGCTATTTTGTCTTAAGTTCAGAGATAATGGTGCCCTTGAACGTTACAAGGACAGACTTATGGAAAATGGCTCAGGGAAACAGGAGGGTGTTGATTGTGGTGAGACTTTCAGTCCAGTGGTTAAGCCAGCTACTATACGCACAGTTTTGAGCATCGCTATGGGGAAGAATTTTCCTATTCACTAGCTTGATGTAAAAAAATGTTTTTTTACATGAGAATTTGAAAGAAACTGTTTATATGCATCAACCGTCAGGTTTTGTGCATCCGTAGGCTCCTCATCATGTTTGTCGTCTTTGTAAGTCGCTATATGGGTTGAAACAAGCACCCGAGGCTTGGTATGAGCGGTTTTCCACTTACGTCATACAGATCGGCTTCGTGTGCAACAAGAGTGATCATTTATTGTTCATTTTTCATCGAGGTACTGACATAGCTTACCTTCTGTTATATGTGGATGATATTGTACTAACAATTTCTTCATATGGACTAAAGCACGAGATCATTGCTGCTCTACTCAAGTTCGAATTTTCTATGACTAACCTGGGTAAGTTGAGTTATTTTTTTGGGGATATCAGTGACCAGATCCGCACATGCCATGTTCTTGTGTCAGTGTAAGTATGCAGATGATATCGTCTACAGGGCTAAAATGCCAAATTGCAAGATCATGCCCACTCCCGTTGACTCCAAGTCCAAACTCAGTGTAGATGACGGGGATTCGATCAGCGATCCCTCTCTATAGGAGTCTCGCAGATGCTCTTCACTATCTCACCTTCACTCGGCCAAATATTGCATATGCAGTTCAGCAGGTGTGCTTGTTCATGCATGCTCCTAGGGAGCCTAAGCGTATCATTCGGTACGTTAAGGGCACTCTTGACTATGGACTTCATTTATATCCCTCTGCACCGACTAGATTGCTCTCTTACACAGACGCAAATTGGGCAAGCTGTCCGGACACCTGTCGCTCTACGTCCGGCTATTGTGTATTTTTGAGGGATAATATTATATCATTGTCTGCCAAGCGGCAAGCCACGCTTTTCCGTTCGAGTGTAGAAGCAGAATATCGAGGCGTTGTGAACGTTGTTGCCGAGCTATGTTGGCTCTGAAATCTTATTCTTGAGCTTCATTGTCCCATACGTAAGGCATCTTTGGTTTACTGTGATAACATATTTGTTGTCTACTTGTCTCATAACCCGGTTCATCATCAACGAATAAAGCATATTGAGATGGATATTACTTTATTTGTGAGAAGGTTGCAATGAGTAGCGTTAGGGTGTTGCATGTTCCTTCTTCGTATTAGTACACAAATATCTTCACAAAGAGGTTTCCTCAGCAATTGTTCCTTGACTTCAGATTCAGTCTCAGCGTCCGACCTCCTCCCGCTCCGATTGAGGGGGTGTGATAGTGAATATATTCCATATATATATTCACAATATATTCTGTAATTAATATTTAGTGTAATTAATGTAAAATAGATATCCTAATTCTATTAGGACTATATTTATATACTATATATATAAATTACATTAATAAGAGAACTTCATCAAGGAGATTTACACTATTCTACCCAAACAATAATAACAAATAGGAAATGGAAGTCCTCTTACTAACTCTTATCATATCTAACATTATTTACCATATAACACATTGAGATTTAACTAGTTGGTAGTGGGTGCAAGTTGAAGGGACAACAGTATAATCTAGCACATTAGAAAAGAATAATTAAAGTAAATTGCACAAATTAACCTTATGAAAGGAGACAAGCATGATCAAATATCAGATACAATGTATTAAACAAAAATAAAGAGAAAAAAATAATCTTATTAAAGTGAGACGAAAACCTAGTATAGAAAATTCTCATGGGACCATGCTTTATAGTTTATACTTAAAGATTCTGCAAATCTAATGACTTGTCTAATATCAAATAAATTAATAGGATATAAGTACACTAACAACGTAATGGATTACTATATTATCAATGTATGTTAAAATGTTATAACAGATAATTCATCTTTAACTTTTAGGTTACTATTCTCGCTTTTTATGGACAATTATCTGGAACTTTTAGGTGACGGGTCGTATGAAATTTTAATTTTACATTGTCATATTTTATACATATGAGAAAAAGAAAGTTTTAATGGTTCTAGATAAATCTTTAATTTATGGCATATCCCAACATTCCCTTCAGCTTAAACAAAACAAAAGTGATTAATAACTTAATAAAATTCCAATGTTCTTATCCATATCCAACTTGAAGTGACACATTTCCAAAATTAAAAAAAAAAGAAATTGGAAATTAGAGGTATAAAAGATGATTAGTTAGTGTAAGAAGAGAAGGACAATAATTAAAGATTGTCTCCACCTTCACTATTTTAATTGCTTGTAGACAACTGTTTAGCCACTAAATATTGTTTAATTAAATAAAATAACAATATGCTTTGCGTAGTGTAAAGTTGCAAGTGTACTTCCCATTTAAAAGATCTAATTTTTTCCCCTTTCATTACATCCGTACATTACACGGATCATTGCTACATTTCTTTTGTTAGTTTTATAAAATTCATTTTTTTTTGGCTAATACTTTTATAAAATTGAGTAATTGGAACTTTTAAGGTGGTTTGTGGATTTGATTTTGATTCAGTTTTTAGAAAGTTGTGTTGCAAAAAACTTCGGCCAACCGTGTGCATCTCCCTCTTTCCAGCACGTGCTCATGTGTTGATTAACGAACCTCGACGTTAATAACGCCAAGTTGGCTGTTAAAATTCATGTTATTACGTGCAAAAACATTAATAAACAAGAACTCAAATTTTAGATAATAGAAAGAAGGTATATTTTTCAGCCAACTTACGAAACATTGGATATAATTGACAATTCGAAGTTGTAAATTATCATTTTTCTGCTGCCATGTAAAAATATATTGTGAAAATAGAAAGAAAAAATTAAAATAAGAGTATAACTAATGATGATTTAAGAGGCAAAAAGAGGGAAGCTGATCATGATCGCATGCTAGGAATAAAAATTGTTTCCAATTTAAAGCAATTCTTCCTTGTTTTTTGTATTTAAATTTTAAAGATACCCACTAAGTTGGCTTTAAATAATAACAAGGACAATTTTCAGTGGAAAAGCTATAACGTAAAATAGAGTAAAAACGTCGCCTTCCCTTAACGTAAAATATAATGCAAAATCTTCCATCTACTACAACAAATCTGCTGCGAAACAACTCGTAGCTAACAATTGAACTTTTTGATAATCTAATTACTGAGTTATCGTTAAATAAAATTAATAACGAATTTAATGTTTAAATGATAGATGTTGTCCGTCGCTAATTTCAGTTTTGTTATTACAGTGAATTTTTGAGTTTTTTTTTGTGTGTGGGGACTAGAGATGGCAGTGGATCCTGGACCCGATCCGGATCCGGGACCCGATCCAGATCCGATGGATCCAGATCCATTTTATAGGATATGGATCTTTAAAATTTGGACCCGTCGGATCCGGATCAGACCCGGATCCATTTCTGACGGATCAGATCTGGATCTTGTATTTGAGATCCGTATCCGGTCCAGATCCGACCCGTGGATCCGTTTTTTATTAAATATATTCATAACCTAGAATATAATTTTATAAGTATTTTCTTAAAATTGCTAAGCACATCCTTGCAAGTTTAATTCTCAAAACAAGTTTAATTTATTCCCGCGTTAACTAAAAAAATAAAGAGCTAACTTCGATAATAAAATCAATGTTATATTAGTGAATGACTAACATCTCCATAGACAAGTAGTTAAAATTATATTCACTTCATTTGTGAAGATTCCAAGCACATGCAAGTTCTGCATTGTGAAAATACTAGTCAGCATTTTCCACAACTATTGTCATTGTCCAACATTTTCAATTAATAGCTCACAATCAAAATGAGACAACGAACAAAATATCTCATATGAACATTTCAAAATTGAAACACAGTAAACTGTTAGCTAAGTAAAAATCGTTTGTCAGTTCAAAAAAAAAATTCTTAGCAATGTTACATTCTTAGCAATGCAATTTTTTTTTACATGTGGATCCAGATCCGATCCGTGGGCCCGGTGGATCCTATGAATCCGGATTTTGATCTAATTTTTATGGACCCGATGGATCTGGATACGGATCTGGATCCAGATATGAAAAACGGATCTGAATCTGGATCTAATAGGATCCGATCCAGATCCGATCCGTTGCCATCCACGTCTTCTACTCTTTGCTTCTTTAATTAAAAGTTAATAAGTACCAACTTATTACTATGTTTTTATTTTTGTAATTTTTCTTTGGATATTCTCTGCTGAGAACGACAAAAAAGAGCACTCATTTCTGTGGTCCTTTTTCTAATGTAGCTATATATAATTGATCCACAAAACTATTACTCCGTACTACAAAAATAAAATCTGATAATATAAGTGTGCAGATCAAGAATAACCTTATAATGCGGACTTACAAAATCATTACTCTTTTTTAACTCCACCTGTTCCCTAATGACGTATTAAGGACATGCTTAGCCTGATATTTTTACAAAATTAATCTTATTTTAATGGACCCCAATACCCAAAATGGAATTCAACAAATTATATTTAAATAAGTAATGGTCATTACCTTGAATCCATCTTCTTAAGTAGATCTGTCCAAAGCTCGGGTCGGTGGCTTTTTTTTTTCTGCTTGCCCAATCGTAGTCCGACCCTGACCCTATTTTTTTTTAAAAATTCCGACCCTGACCCTGACCCTTTGGGACCCTACGGGTCACGGGTCAGCCCTGACCTGCCGGAAGGGGATGGGATTTGGCGGGCCGGGCCGGGTCGATGATTTTTTTTTTAAAAAAAAAAATTTTAAACTGAAATTGACATTGATACCTACACTATCATGAAATTTTGACATTGAAATCTATTGTGTATCGTGAGATGTTTACTAAAAGAAAAAGAGAAATTAGAAATAGATTTGGGGAAAAACACAAATTGATTGGGAAAACGGACATTTTTCTAAAAATTGGCTGCGTCTCGAAAAAATACGCAAAATCAAAAAAATAATCGGGTAAAACGGACATCCGAGCGCAGAATTATGATCATTTAAAGTTTCACCAATTTACAACTATTTTCTCTCTCTACATTATACTTCTGTGATATTAACAGAATGACTAATAATATAAACATATAATTAATAATCAGCTACCGTTTTTATTTTATTTTATGTCGAGCTCAATGTAGAATAGAGCAATACATATATTATAAAAACATGCATTATATCACTTAAATATTAATGGTAAAAAATATATATATAAGTACAAAATAAATATTAATGAAGGAAAATAATATAAATTATATTAAAAAAATACGTGGGTCGGGGTCGGGTCTGGTCGGGTCAGACGGGTAAAATATTCTGACCCTGGCCCGACCCTACATAAGATCGGGTCCCCGCTTTTTCGGGTTGGGTTGCTCACGGGTCAGCTATAAGCCGACCCTGGCCCTGGATTTTCCAGGTCGGGTCGAGCGGGTCCCCGACCCGTTGGACAGGTCTATTAAGAAGTAAGCTAATCCAACACCTGGTTCTTTCTTATAGGCCTGCCAGTGGCTTTCAAGATTAAATAATTATCCACCTAATTAATTGATTTATTAAAGTTTTTAAATATTTAAATATAACAAGAAAAATTCCCCTTTAAAGTCTTTTTAACCTATGTTATACGTGGCCTTTGTTTATGAAATTTACTGTTCTTTTTTATTTTATTTTATTTTATTTTATGTGGGCTCACTTTTTGTGTTTTAATATTAACCAAATGTAGTTATGTGATTTGATAAGATGAGAACATGTCACCCTATCCCTTAGCAATCTTTTTTTTTCCTCCTTTCAAGTACCCTTTATTGGATATTGGATATTGTCTTTTGGGCATAATTAGTGAAATTATTTGGTTGCCAGCAGACTGGCCAGTAGGCCCACTGCTTGCTGGCCTAACAAAGGGACGAAAAATTAGAACTGCATCAGAACTGGCAGTGGGCCGAGAAGCTGGGTCAGTATCGATATTCGTACTGGGCCGAGACATTGGTTCACTGCTGAGACCATGTGGGCCAGATGACACTGGACCAGGAAAATGTGGGCCTGCTGGCGGATTCGGTTCACGGAAATTGGGACTCATAAAGAAATAACATGGCGACTAATTATGATTTTGTTAGAGGATAAATCATAACATTTGTAACCACGATAATTAGATGGATAACTCAAAAACACACACGCGGTAGAGCGGACTTGAAGTTTGTTAACTGTAGTAGACGAAAAATGTGGATAGCATAAACACTCAAACACCCTAAGATGAGAATGCGAAGGATCTTTATTGTAAAGAATTTTAAGTGGAGATTGATATGCTAAGCCTTTAATAGGGAGGATGTTAAGTAGATATGTAGTCATTTCCAATGCATGATACCAAAAAGAAGGTAGTAATGACGCATGGGCTAGCAAGGTACGAACAATATTATTTATGGAATGATTTTTTCTCTCGGTCTTCCCATTTTGTGAGGACGTATGTGGACAAGAAAACTGAAAAAATATGTCATTAGTGTCACAAAACTCTCGAAACGGCCCATTATCATATTCTCTGCCATTATCACATTGAATATTTTTAATTTTTCGTTCGAATTGGGTACGGATGAATGCTCTAAATTTTAAGAATGTGGAAAAGACTTGAGACTTTTTAGATAAAGGAAAGGTCCACAAAAAATTAGAATAATCATCCAAAAATAAGACATAATAACTATGGCCCAAAGAACTTAAAACGAGAGATATTCAAAAATCACTATGAATAATGTCAAAATGCATCAAAGTATGAAAAGTAGAGGCTGCAAATGGTAATCTAACATATTTTCCTAATGGACAAGAAGGACAAATTGTAGTACTACACGTACCCTTACAAGCAATAAAATTATTTTTATGTAGAAAATACATAATAGATGACCCCAGATGACCCAAACGAGCATGCCACAAGGAAGGAGCAAGAGCAGCAAAGGCAGAAGGTGTGGCTTGACTCGTGGAAATGGTGGTGATTGGATAAAGCTCTCCCCTACTATTGCATCTCATTAGAGGTATCTCCGTATTGAAATCCTTCACAGAAAATCCAAATGGATCAAAATTAACAGAAACACAATTATCAGTGGTGACTGGTGAATTTTCGGACAGACGCCAAATTTTTAATTAAGTTAGGGGCATGAAGAACATTTTTCAAGACGAGAGGTGGATGTGGGGGAGACAAATTCGTGACCATAATCGCGAATTGGAATTGAGTTGCCATTACCAACAATAATGCCACGATTATTGCTCAAATTGAAATAAGACGAGAGAGTACCTTGTGCGGACGTCATATGAGAAGTGGCTCCAGTGTCCATGTACCAATTTGCGTCCGGGGGATGTAATCCAAGTGTATGCATTGCGGCCTCAATATCCGTAGGTGTCGGGATCGGAGGTGGGCCCGCAGCAGTGAAAGCCTGCTGAGGCCGAGGCCCAAGCAGGCCTGCCTGCTGCCCTGGCCCAACACTAGATCTTGATGCATTATTATGGACCGAGAAACTAGGACTGGAAGTTGACTGGAATTGGGCCCAGTTTCTAGGATATGGCATCGGTGGAAAATAAGGGTTGTTGGGCCAATGGCCACTGGCCCAGGCCCAAGGCTGCGGCCAGTTGGCCTGCGGTCCACTGTTCCGAGCACCACTGATGCCACCTTCACTGTTCCGGCCACCACCACTGCCGTCGTTACCACCGCGACTGCCTCATCGGTTCTTGCCATTATTTTTCAGATTTTGACCCCTTTTTCCGCCACCGTTGGTACGGTTTTGGCCCGAATTTTTGGAGAATGAGTGAGGGTCGTCTGACGTGGCCATCATCATGATGAAATTTGCTTCGGTAGCTGCTTTCATAGCCAAACTGGCCTCTTCCAATGTGAACATGAAACGGGTCTGATAACATGGTGGGAGAGGATTACTTTGACGAAGCAGTGTCCCAACTCCATTATAGGCCTTGGATAGTCCTGCAACCATCTGGAGAACAAGACGATCATTGGTAACGGGCGCACCAACGTTTCGGAGTTGATCTGCCAATTCCTTCAGCCTTATACAATAGGCTGAGACGTTCGAAAAATATTCCATGTTGACATGGGAAATATCCTGCTCAAGAGTGACAGCACAAGAATTTTTTTTATCTTGGAATATATCACGCACCCTATTCCAAGTTTCCATCGCCGTAGCGTCGGGTTCAATAATCGCCTGCAAGAGGTCTGTAGAGATAGTGGAATAAATCAACTGGAGAGCGGTAGCATCAAGGGTTGTCCATAATATAGGATCATCCTCGGGGGTAGGCACCTTCTCCTTGCCAGTTACCGAAGGGATGATGTGATGGAGGACTTGATGCGAGCATGCGTGAACCTTGAATAATTCCGTCCACGTCGTGTATTGGACGTTTTCCATCTCAAGAACAATAGGGATGTGGTTCTTGAAGTTGGAGACTGTAAGGGAAGGATGAAACATGTTCTTTGACGTAGACATAACGAAAGAACAATAGGTGAATTGGGGATTTGAAAGAAAATTTGGGAAAAGAGGAAGAAATTGCACGGAAACCGAGAAATTACACAAAAACTGAGACTAAGAAAGGGCAGCGGAATTGTCTTTGTGAGAAGGTATTTTAGCCCTAGACTTCTGATACCATGAAAAGAAATAATTCATTAATTATTCTCGTTGATAAAGAGGTATTTATATACAATTTACAATCCCTAATTATGGAAAATTATATTTCTACTATAACAATTAATTATATTTGTACAAGAATCCTACAACTATGGTAAATTTGTACAACAAAAGTTGGGTGCAATTTGGTTTCGGTTTCCCGTGGTATACACACAGGTATATTTCTGTCAATTAGCTTTACAAATTCTTGCTGTTCCTTTTTTTATTATTCTTATTTTTCTTTTTCCTCTTAATATGTGGTTTTGTAGAATATTGCAATACAACATATATTCTCCTGACCATTAATTCAACTATTAAAATTTCATTTCTAAAAAATGTCTTTTCATCAGTCTAAGATCAAATTGTTCAATTTCCTTCTTGTTCATCCATCGAGAATCAAGACACTGTGGACACTACAGTAAGACGTGAAAACATTCTATTCGATGATCCAACCTTGAGTGATGTTTTACTTCTCTAAATTTTGCAAGACGAGCTAGCTATTGTTTTCTCGAACAAATTATTATTCCCAGAGTATGACATACTCAGAAGGATTCATTCCTAAAAGTGTAAGGTTCTATTTATTTTTCCTTTTTCCTTCGAGGTTTTTCCGCTATACAACCGCCCGACAAAGGCCATAACAAAATATATCTCTAATATTCTTTAATTTTTACAAACTTTTGCTAATCAGTATACACAATATTGGTTATACACTTATTATAAATTTGTAGTATACATTGACGACAATTACAATATTATGGCTAGGCCGGTAAGAAAAATTTAGCCGACTCGCTAAAAATAGTAAATACCCTTTCCTTCCCCACCTTAAAGAAAACTTAAACAGAAGTAGACGAGGACAATTTGGTAACAACAAATTAAGTGGTAAGATACAGATAATATTGATAGAAACCAAAATTGTGTATCTCACGGACAACTTATGTATATATAAGTTACTTACCATATTTTGTAGAATCCTTGTACAATTGTAATTAGGATATTAGTATTATATTAGGAATATGATTTTTCATATTTAGAGATTGTATATTGTATATATAGACCTCTTCATTAATGAAAATAATCAATGGATTATTTCTTTCATGCTATCAGAAGTATAGAGCAAAATTTCCTTCTCCCAACTACACTTCCGCCGCCTAGCACCTTCGGAATCCGTGATTCTGACACTTTTTTTCTTCTAAAATTTTTTCTATCTTCCCAAATTCTCTTCCTAATCCCTAATTCTTCTCTTGTTCTTTCACTATGTCTACCTCAAAGAACATGTTTCATCATGCCCTTACCGTCTCCAACATCAAGAACCACATCCCTATCGTTCTTGAGATGGAAAACGTCCAATACGCGACGTGGAAAGAATTATTTAAAGTTCACGCACGCTCGCATCAAGTCCTTCACCACATCATCCCCACGGATACAGGCAAGGTGAAGGTGCCTACCGCCAATGATGACCTTGTGTTATGGACGATTCTTGATGCTACCGTACTATAGTGGATATATCCCACTATCTCTACGAACACTTTGCAGATGATTATTGAACCCGACGCAACGGCGATGGATACTTGAAATAGGGTGCATGATATATTCCAAGATAACAAAAATTCTCGTGTCGTCACTCTTGAGCAGGAATTCTCCCATGTCACTATGGAGGATTTTCCAAATGTATCAACTTATTGTAAAAGGCTGAAGAAATTGGCGGATCAACTCAAGAATGTTGGTGCGCCTGTCACGAATGATCGTTTGTTCTTCAGATGGTTATCGGCCTATAATGATGTTGGGACTCTTTTTCGTCAAAGCAGCTCTCTTCCTCCATTTTATCAAGTCCGGTCTATGCTCACCCTTGAAGAGGCAGGGTTGGCTAAAAAGGTCGCAATTGGAGCAACTTCCGCCATGATGGCGGCCTCTCCACAAAATTCATACTCTCCATTATCTTCGGCTAATTCCACTCCAAATTGGAACAACGGGGTGGAAAACGAGGTCAAAATCAGAAGTCCGATGAAAAGGCGGTGGCCGCGTCTGTGGCAAAGGCAGCAGCCGCTACAGCAACGGTGGAAGCAGCAGTGGTCAGGGTGGCAGCCGGCAGAGGCAACCGCAGCTTGGGTCAGGGCAATGGGCCACCAGTGCCGCCAGCCGGCAAAGGGCCCAACCGCCTAGTTATCCCTTTCCGCCCAGCAGCCTATCCAAATTGGGTCACCAAAGAGGCCCAATTCGCGGCGATTTCGATCCACCGGTTGTTGGGCCTTGTCAGCAGGTCTTCACGGCTGCAGGCCCAGCAGCAGTTCCGACACCCACAGATATCGAGATCGCGATGCATACACTTGGATTAAATCCCCCAGACATAAATTGGTACATGGACACCGGAGCCACTTCTCATATGACGTCTGCGCAAGGTAATCTCTCGTCTTCTTTCAATTTGAGCAAAAATCGTGGCATAATTGTTGGTAATGGCAATTCAATTCCAATTCGTGGTTATGGTAACACAAATTTGTCTCCCCCCCCCCCACATCCACCTCTCATCCTAAAAATGTCATTTATGCGTCTTACTTAATTAAAAATTTGGTGTATGTTCGAAAATTCACAACTGATAATTGGGTTTCGGTTAACTTTGACCCTTTGGATTTTCTGTAACGGGTTTCAAGATGGGAATACCTCTAATGAGGTGTAATAGTTGGGGAGAGCTTTATTCAATCACCACCACCACCATTTCCACGAGTCAAGCTACACCTTCCACATTTGTCTCTCTTGCTCCTTCCTTGTGGCATGCCCGTTTGGGTCATCTGGGGTCGTCTATTATTTTTTCTCTTAAAAATAATAATTTCATTGATTGTAAGAGTACTCGTAGTACTCATATTTGACCTTCTTGTCCTCTAGGGAAACATGTTAGATTACCGTTTGTCGCCTCTAATTCTAATACGTCGATGCCCTTTGACATTATTCATAATGATTTATGGATATCTCCCGTTTTGAGTTCTTTGGGCCATCGTTATTATGTTTTATTTTTGGATGATTATTCTAATTTTTTGTGGACCTTTCCTTTGGCTTAAAAAATTTCAAGTTTTTTTCACATTCTTAAAATTTAGAGCTTTCATCCGTACCCAATTTGAACGGAAAATTAAAAACATTAAATGTGATAATGGTAAGAAATATGATAATGAGTCATTTCGGGAATTTTGTGACACTCATGACATATCTTTTTGGTTTTCTTGTCCTCATACGTCCTCGCAAAATGGGAAGGCCAAAAGAAAAATTTGTACCATTAATAATATTGCCCAAACCTTACTAGCCCATGCTTCATTACCCCATCTTTTTGACATCATGTGTTACAAATGGCAACCTACCTCCTTAACATTCTCCATAACAAAGGTTTAGCATATCAATCCCCACTTAAAATTTTTTATAATAAAGATCCATCGTATTCTCATCTTAGGGTGTTTGGGTGCTTGTGCTATCCACTTTTTCCGTCCACTACAATTAATAAACTTCAAGCTAGGTCTACCGCTTGTGTATTTTTGGGATTTTCATCTAATCATTGTGGTTACAAATGTTTTGATTTATCTTCTAATAAAATCATAATTAGTCGCCATGTTATTTTTTATGAAACTCAATTTCTGTTTGCTCAAGTGTCTAAATCTGTGTCGAGTGCTTATAATTTTTGGACGATACTCCCTCCACGTATATTCTACAACAGTGGACCCACTCTACCCGTGAGTCACGTCTGCCAGCAGGCCCACTGCCTGGTAGCCCAAATATTCTCCCTACTGCACCATCCAGTGACCCAGGCCCATTAGCCACTATTTCTCGGCCAGCACGCCCACTGCCTGTTGTCCTAATAATTCCTCCTCCCGGGACCGTCGCTCAGCCAGCAGGCCCGCTGCCTGCTGGCCCAAATACCTCCAGTCTAGTCAAATTTTCCAGGTCAGCAGGCCCACTGCCTAATGGCCAAGTAAATTACCCGTTTTACCTAGTATCACGGCCAACAAGACCACTGCCTGTTGGCCAGTCCCGAGGCAGTTCGCCAACGTCCCCGGTCCAGTCTGTTTATATTTCGAGTCAAGGACCCATTACTCGTATCCAAATGGGTATTTTTAACCCTAAACGATATTTTAATTTACATTCTAATGTCACTAAATCACCTTTACCACGTAACTCAGTGTCCACCCTTCATGACCAGAATTGGGAAATGGTCATGGATGATGAATATAATGTTCTTACTAAAAATAAGACGTGGGAGTTGGTGCCCCGTCCGATTGGTGTCAATATTATTCGGTCTATGTGAATTTTTACTCATAAAGAAAATTTTGACGGTTCGTTTGAGAGGCATAAGGCCTGTCTTGTAGGTGATGGTAAAACTCAACAGGTTGGCGTGGATTGTGGTAAGACGTTTAGTTTGGTAGTCAAATCGGCTACCATTCGCACTGTTCTCAGTTTGGCTCTCTCAAAAGCATGGATCATTCATCAATTGGATGTAAAAAATACTTTCCTACACGGTGATCTTAAGGAGATAGTTTACATGCATCAGCCCTTGGGTTTTAAGCACCCCAATTATCCTCACCATGCATGTTTGCTGAAAAAGTTCTTGTATGGGCTTAAGCAGGCCCCACGAGCTTGGTATAAGAGGTTTGTAGATTATGTGTCTACTATTGGATTTTCTCACAACAGGTCTGATCATTCTATGTTCATCTATCGTCACGGTACTTCTCTAGCATACATTTTGTTATATGTG
The DNA here is from genome assembly GCA_029783415.1 of Anisodus acutangulus. Taxonomy (NCBI): domain Eukaryota; kingdom Viridiplantae; phylum Streptophyta; class Magnoliopsida; order Solanales; family Solanaceae; genus Anisodus; species Anisodus acutangulus. The sequence continues at coordinate 2,475,268 of CM056509.1, forward strand.
GATGATATAATTTTGACTGTCTCCTCTGATAATTTACGCAAGTCTATCATGTCCCTTCTCAGTTCAGAATTTGCAATGAAAGACTTGGGGCCCTTGAGTTATTTTTTGGGTATAGTTGTCACTCGTCATGCAGGTGGTCTATTTTTATCACAGAAGAAGTATGTGGCTGAGATTATTGAGAGAGCTGATATGTCATCTTGTAAGTCCTCTTCTACTCCGGTTGATACCAAACCGAAGCTGAGTGCTACTTCTAGCACACCATTCGAGGATCACACCCACTATCGTAGTCTTGCATAGGCTCTTCAGTATCTTATTTTCACGAGACTAGATATTACTTATGCAGTACATCAGGTGTGTTTATTTATGCATGATCCGTGGATTGAGCACATGCATACGCTCAAACGCATTATACGATACATACAGGACACACTTGATTATGGATTGCATTTATATCCATCCTCCGTCTCAACTCTCGTGTCGTATACAGATGTTGATTGGGGTGGATGTCCAGATATCAGACGGTCGACATCTGGTTATTGTATGTTTCTTGGTGATAACTTGGTCTCTTGGTCGGCAAAACGCCAAGCTACATTATCGTGATCCAGTGCAGAGACCGAGTATCGAGGGGTAGCCAATGTGGTGTCTGAGTCATGTTGGCTGCATAATCTACTTTTAGAGCTTCACTTTCCTATTCAGAAAGCTACCTTGGTCTACTGTGATAATGTTAATGTAGTCTATCTCTCTGGGAATCCGGTCCAACATCAGCGCACTAAACATATCGAGATGGATACTCACTTTGTTCGCGAAAAGGTAGCTCGTGGACAAGTTCGTGTCTTGCATGTCCCTTCAAGGTACCAAATTGTTGATATCTTTACTAAGGGTCTTCCCTTGGTTCTGTTTGAAGATTTTAGGGACAGTCTCGGTGTAGGACAACCGCCCGCTATGACTGTGGGGGTGTGATAGAAACCAAAACCGTGTATCTCACGGACAACTTATGTTTATTTAGGTTACTTATCATATTTTGTAGAATCCTTGTACAAGTGTAATTAGAATATTAGTATTATAGTAAAAATATGATTTTTCATATTTAGAGATTGTATATATAGATCTCTTCATTAATAAAAATAATCAAGGGATTATTTTTTTCACATATCTAGCTAGCTTGTAACAAAAAAGGATATTGATGATTTGAAAAGAACGTAAAATTGACTGATGAAAAAAGAAGTGACAACAGGGTCCTAGCTTTGGCTACAAATATAAATAGCCAACAGACACTTGCAGATTATGTCACAAAAATTTTAGCATAAAGCAGCAGCTTAGTGCTTAACCAAAAATATTACTCCCCTTTTAATCCCTAGTTTAGCTTTTTATTATTTATAAAAACTCTTTATATATTATGCTCTGTGAAATAATGAGTAGTGAACAAATGGGGAGTAGCTGGGGATTTATTGAAGAAGGTTGGAGAAAAGGGCCTTGGACTGCTGATGAAGACAGATTACTCATTGAATATGTCAAGTTGCATGGTGAAGGCAGGTGGAATTCTGTTGCTAGGCTTACAGGTAATAAACATTATATATATACTTTGCAAAATAGTCTGTATTTGGTATGACTGGAAAATACGGAAAATATTTTTCCGTAGAAATTTCGTCTCACTTCTCCAGACCCCACTTATGACATTTCACGTAGGGTATGTTGTTGTAAATTTCATCTCACTATCTAGCACTCTCTTCAATTTAGGAACGTTTTCAAATGGACTACCAGGGAGAAGCGTAACTGAAAAAAGTCTTTTTCCCTTTCAAATCATGACTATTTTTTCTTTTACAAGCTTGATGTTCTTAGTAATTTCCTGAAAAATGTTTTGTTTCACACCAAACACCTTAATGTAACTACTAAAAGCGCGAAGTTCTTACCGATTCATATTTCTGATGGCGTTTTGATGAGAACGTCCATGGAAAATTTGCATTTTGTTAATACTTGGGAAGACAATCTTTGGTTTTAATTTCATTTTCTCAGAAAAAGTGAACACAGTGTTATTAATTTCCTATGATATTTATATAAGTGGTTCTTATCTTTGGTTATTTGGCTCTTGTAGGGTTGAGAAGAAATGGAAAAAGTTGTAGGTTGAGATGGGTAAATTACTTGAGGCCAGACTTGAAGAGGGGACAAATAACCCCACATGAAGAGAGGATCATTCTTGAGCTTCATGCTAGATGGGGCAATAGGTAATTATTAACTGTTTAATCCTGATATTTCTTTTTATCTTTCTAATTAACTAAGCTTAATATTTGATAATTTCTTTTCTAAATTTATATAGATGGTCAACTATTGCTCAAAGCTTGCCAGGAAGAACCGATAACGAGATCAAGAACTACTGGAGGACACATTTCAAGAAGAAGACCAAGAACTTGTGTGGTAACTCTGAAAAATCACGAGCACATCTCTGGAAAAGACAACAATTTCAACAACAACAACAACGAATCAACAATCAAGTCGACATCAAAAATGTGATGTCATTACCAACTATGCCTCAAGCAAAAGAAGAAATGGCCATTTTGTATCCAAACACAATTGATCAACAAGAGCAAGTTGGCTTCTTCTACTCAATGGTCAATAACTCCACTTCTATGTCACAGTCCAAACCCTCATCATCATCCAATGAAGATATCATGTGGGATGACTTATGGAATTTGGATGATTTTTATGGCTATTTCATCAATACTACAACTTGCAACAAAGCCACTCCGAATTGCTTGCAAACTATGGCTACTACTCCAGCTTTCTATTAAATCATCAAGAAAATCTTTACAACTTTTGGCCAGTTGGGAGGTTAATTTATCCAACCATGATATCCAGGTTAAATAATTTTGTAAGTCTTTAGTGCACCTAAAGGCATGTTAGTACTTTAGACTTTAGTATAACAATATGTACCTTGTGGTGTCTCAGCTGCAAAATATAGCTCAGTGTGGTGATTATTAGTGTGATGCTCATGTTGAGGAAATTGTACCATAATTGCCAATTAAATTAACTTTCTTGGAACTTTTATCTATATTCTTTAATTCTTATGTTTAAGAATGTTTTTCAATAAGCATTGATCAATATATTGTTGGTGTAAGAAATAGTATTTATACATTTAACAGGTCATTTTTAAGATAATCACATGTAAATCTTTATGATAAACATTAATTAGTAATATGATGAAATAATACCAACCTGCTATAATATGTAAACTTACACTATTAGTATAAATAATTTTATAATGTCAATGCATATAAATTAAATGCTTAAATTGAATAATTAGTAAGTACTAAGCACCATAGCAATTTTATATGCTATGCAAATACACTCTTTAACTTTCTTTTAAAAAAAGTTAGAACTTTTCGAGTTCTTTCAATACTCAGAAGTGGCTTGGAATACTGAATTATCGCGCAAATATTATTTTAGATTCGTGAATATGTAACTTAGCAGGAGGAATCTGCAAGGTAAAAGTATATTTGTACCGGATACTCACACAAGATTAATGGATGCACAATATGTGTTTATATATATATAATTATTGCTTAATTGTGCTTAGTTTACATATATATTAATTTACTTTATTAAATCACTTAATTATATTTGGATTGATTTGATATAAATACTTGATAACGTAAAGTCTTTACCATCATTAGAACATAAGAAAAGAAAAAACAGAAAATAAGGTGGGGGGAGGGGGAATTAACCCTTTACAAGCAACAAAATTAATGAAAAATATTAACGCTCATCAAACTTTTTCCTATGACAAAATTCTTGGTAGGAAGCGTTTTTCTCAGAAATGGGACCTGCTTGGCCCGAAACCGAATATAGTCGAACTTTAATGCGAGCACCGAAGACTGGTTTGGAAAACAAAAAAAAAACACTTTAAAACCAAGAAAAAAAAAGAAAAAGAAGGAAATGTCAAAATTCATTTTTCACCCCTCTTTTTGGTAATTGACTCTCGAGTCCCTTTTTGTCTAGTCTATTTCTCATAAATCAATGCGAATTTGTACACTAATCAGTTCATCGATCTCCCGCTGCTTCTACAAACCAAATAGAAATAATGAAATATCGTAAAGAATGAATTTTGGATCTAACTTAATTTTAAAAGTTAATTTATAGAATAAGTATTGTTCAATCTGATAGGATTCTTAACTCTTTTCATACGCTCAGATCTCGTTAACTGAAGGATTGAGAATATAATTTTTGTTCAATCCACTCTTAACCCTCTTCGTACGCTCAAATCTCATTAACTGAAATATTGACAATATAATTTGAACGTTCATGAACAAAGAATTAGAATCAACCATCACGTTGGGCATAACTCAACTTGCATGTCGAAAGCTACTCGTAGGGTAAAAAAAATTGTCAATTGAATGTCCATTCCATATAGGATGTGGATTTTTAACAAATATTGAAGCATTTTCAAATCAAAGCTCAATTTTTTTCTCTTATCTCCTTTGATTTTTAATCTCAATATTAATGATAACTCTCTCAGCAATCAAATTCTTGAAAATTTCAACCAAAACTCGATCTTTTTACACTTCTTTAACTACTAATTTCATTGACTTGCTTCAACTTTCAATTGAATCTCAATCTCTCAAACATGCCCAACAAGTACACACCAAAATTCTTCAACTTGGACTTGATCAAAACTCTGTTATAGCAACAAAACTCGTCTCTGCATACTTTGCTTGTCAAAACCCAGTTGACTCTCACCTTTGTTTTGACAATTTTGAACACAATAGTGAATATCTTTGGAACATATTGATTAATGGGTATGCAAAAAATAAGTTATTTGGGCAAAGTATTAAGCTTTTCAATGAAATGTGTAAAACTGAGGTCACCCCAGATGAGTTTACTTTTTCGGGTATAGTGAAAATTTTGGGTGAATTAGGGGATGTTGTTTCAGGGAAAATTGTTCATGGGAGGTGTATGAGAAATGGGATTGTTTTAGATACTATTGTTGCTAATTCTTTTATGGCTATGTATAGCAAATGTGGGATTTTTCAAGATTCATTGAAGGTGTTCGATGAAATGCCGTATAGGAATATCTCGTCGTTTAATGTTGTGATTGCAGGGTATATGGGTGTAAAAGAGAGGATTTTGGATGACAAATTATGGGATTTTGTTAAGGATATGCTATTTGAAGGTTGGAAGTTTGATGCGTTTACAGTTTCGACACTTCTTTCTTTGTGTGGAGAGGTGAAGAACAACTGGCAGTATGGGAAAGAGCTGCATTGCTATATTGTTAAGAGTGGATTGGAATCGGATTTCATTGTTTGTTCTGATGCTCACTTAGGATGTTGTTTGATTGATATGTATTCGAAAAGTTTCAGGGTTGAATTGGGGAGGCGGGTTTTTGATAGGTTAAAGCACAGAAATGTTTTTGCTTGGACAGCAATGATCAATGGCTATGTTCTGAATGGAGATTTTGATGAAGCTTTGATACTCTTTAAAGACATGCAAGTGGAAGGTGTAGAACCCAATAAGGTTTCTCTTATTAGTATCTTACCTGCTTGTTGCTCATTTGATCGTTTGAAAGGCGGGAAACAGATTCATGCATTTTCTACTAGGCGAGTGTTGAATCATGAAGTGTCTTTATGTAATGCTTTAATCGATATGTATTCTAAGTCGGGATCCTTGAGTTGTGCACGCCGAGTCTTTGAACATGATTGTGTTACTAAGGATGCCATATCGTGGAGTTCAATGATTTCTGCTTACTCCCTGCATGGGAATGGTCGGGTTGCTATCACTTTGTATGAGAAAATGCTTCAACATGGGATCAAACCAGATAGGATTTCGGTTGTTGGAGTTCTCTCTGCTTGTGCTAGGTCAGGATTGGTAGATGAGGGCATTCGGATATATGATTTAGCTATAAATGATTATGATTTAGAACCAACTTTGGAGATGTGTGCATGCATTGTGGATATGTTGGGTAAATCAGGCCAATTTGATCGAGCGTTGAATTTCATCAAGACCATGCCTATGGGACCAGGTCCTAGTATTTGGGGTGCACTTGTGAATGCCGCTGCAATCCATGGAAATAGTGAGGTGCACAATTTAGCATATAGGTTTCTTATTCAGATGGAACCTGAGAACCCCTCGAATTACGTGTCTCTTTCGAATTCGTATGCTTCTTCGCAGAGGTGGGATGTTGTTGCTCAAGTGAGAACAATGATGAAAGACAAAGGGCTGAAGAAATTCCCTGGTTGTAGTTGGATTAGCATTAATACTGAAACTCATAGCTTTTACGTTGCTGACAAGTCTCATCCTTGTTCTCTTGTGATTTATGAGATGCTAGATCAACTCATCTTAGCAATGAAGCGAGATGATTATGGTGTTGGCTTTGAAGATACTGTGAAGGTGTATGAATGATCAGAACTGATTAAGTTACAACAGTTAGTCAACGAACTTGAATACTTGATGCCTTTTAACGTGTGATACTGAAACGGATAATAGATGGATCATGATATAAATTTCTTTCAACTATTTCACCAAGAAAGTTCATCTGATTATCCATGCAAAAATGGTAATTGCTTCTTTTCCAATTCACCTTTTGCAGGCTATCCTTTCTCTCCTCAGCTTGCAAATGTTTTACCAACTAATGATGAAGTCGAATGTAATAATTACAGATTCAAATATCATCTTAAGCATGATAAAATGACTCAAAAGAAAGGTAGATGACATGCATATTGCTCTCATTTTACTTCTTGAGGGGGAAAAAAAGCATACATTGCATCTACTGTTTGGTATCAGAATGGAAGTTCTCTTGATAATGAGGTTACACTAGGAGCACGTGTTTCGGATGTCCAATGACACAACGTGTTCATTCTATGTGTCGACTCTTTCATGTGCCCAAAAGTTCTCTGGTTTCGTAACAATAAATCTGATTATATCCAAGTAGGAATAAAATGAGTTTACATGAAAAAAAATGCAGATAATTACCCTGGATCTTACTTGCGTGAGAGATTATCCTGGATCCAAGCAGATACTCCGTCTTGTGGTCTAATTCAATGACTAGTCAATATGTAATTATGTTCCTTGTCTCCTTTAAGTTTTCTCCCTGGAAGGATCATTGTGCTTGAGGCCTTCTTGTCGAGTGAGTTAAGCAGGATGTTGTAATATTTGTCAAGATGGACTGATGTGTTAATTATTGTGTGCAGCTAACATGACCAATCAAGAGCCTTTTTTTGATGCATCTCTCCCTCCAACTTAGCTGTGTAGTTATGCCTACTATCATGAAGAGTTGATGGAAGTAAATTGAAGTAGTGCCGAACAACAACCTTTGTGACCAAAGCGTTACAATGACACTCTAAGATGACCTTTTATTCAGGACATCAGAGCGAAGGCATGAAGGTACAACCATGCAGCCAAGTCTGGTCTAATGAAGGAGTGGAACTGTGAAAGCTACGTCAGAGGGACGCGGATATTGATGAAAGAAGGGAGTTGAGTTCAAGTTTGGCGCACATATGGGACAAGGAGGAGCACCTAGGAATGCCATCCACCTCATAAATCGTTGGTGACAGAGAGAAAACGAGCAACACCTTGTATAGGTTGCACGGAGCTTAAAGAAGCGCAAGCCTGTCTTCTTGCAGGGAATCAAAGAGAAAATCGGCCATCTTGCCGCAGCTGAAGACCTAAGAGACCAGCCTAGTCTTCATTACTACTTTTCTGGAAGAGGATCTATAATTTGGAGTCCAAAAATGAGCTCTGGTTTTTAGAAGTATACAAGCAGTTGCTTTGAACTTAGTCCTAAAGTTCTAAGGTCTCATCTGGTCTTTCAAATAGGAAATGCTGTTAATTTTCTTTCTTCATACTTACCCCCTTTTTCCCAACAATGTTGTAACGATATCTCGAGAGTTTATGAAAGTTTGAACTTTTAGAATCTATTGAAACTTGGGGGAGCAACACTCATGAACTGAATATGATAGAAAAGTCGCTTATTGACGCCCTACAGTCGTTGGATTTCTTCTACTAAACAAGTCTTCAAATGATCCGACAGACTTGAAATACCATCAAAATTACTCACTATCAGTTCAAATTCAGATCATGAAACTTAAGCATAAGTGCTATTCCTACAATGTTTTGCAGATACAAGGGATCCTGAACATGAAGTAGGCAAGAAGTTGAACAAAAACACATACTAATTACTTCGAATAATTAAACTTTGGGCATAAACTTGGTTCAGGAGCTACAATCATTCACACTGGGTCGAATTACATCAGTTTCTTCCCTACTTCATCTTTCATAACACAACTTAAACCCTGGTCTGGGAACCCCCAAACCCAAGAGAAGCTAAAATGGAAAGGTCTATCACCTTTTCTTTTGAATGAACAAAAGCCAAAAACTCGATTACAAGAACTTATTTACAACAGCACATGATGTTAAGAGGCACACAAGCCGTGCAAAGTACCTGACTCAAAGCACAAAAGTTCAAAGAACTATTAACACTCCATTTTCCAAGACAAACATCTGAGCAACATTGCTAGAAGGTCAAATGGCTCACTAGGTAGCACTACCTACTTTAGGATCAACTTTACAAAAAGACCTGAAAATGAAACAAAGAGACATAGTAACTGCAAAATCATGATCCGGGTGAGTCGTTTCTTCATCAATCTCACATCTTCCAGCATAGCTGTCAATCGATCATTGATTTCTCGCATCACATTTAAATCAATTGGTTCAGCATCTCTTGGCATATATGTTTCTAGTTCAGGCATGTAGTGTTCAATTACAATCCGGGGCTTGCCATTTGGACGGTAATTGATCCTAGTTGGAAATTCCTCCGGCGCCGCCAATGATCCTTGGGTTGCCATTCTAACATCATATGAACAATAAAGTTTATTAGCAAACCTAGTTAATGAAAAACTGAATGGTGAAAAATATTCAAACCCCCACCCCACAAACAAATTAGAAATAAAAGTAGTTCCCACCACCACAACCTCAAGCCCAAAGGAGAGAGAAAACAAGTATGGATTTCCATTTTCCACTTGACATTTGACCTTTGAGATTTTCACAGGGAAGTTTTTTTTTTAAAACACTGTTATGCTTCAAGCTCTACCATCTCATTTTATTCTATCTTCCCTTCAAAATTCACCTATCTAAACAGGAAGAACAACACATGCATTTCTTTTTTCTTTTCTTTTTTGAAATGGTAAGGTATGACAACTCATGCATTTCTCTTTGCAATTAAAGATTGGTAAAGTTATCTTTTTTCAATTGAACTTGAAATTGTTGACACTGATCCAGAAGTTCGGACTAGCTCTTTTCCTGTCATCTGTAGAAGAGAAGTTTAATACTCCACTTCCTCAACCCCCTCCCTCCAACACACACCCCTCCAGAAAGAAACTGAACAGGAGCACTCATTATCAGTTATTGCTAATTCTACACCAGACAATGCACCATTCAAGTTAATGCAAAACTCATTCTTCTCCAATCGATTTGGTACAACAGAAAATAATCAGACAGCAACTTCTTATCATTTGACTCTTTCGAGAAGACAAATCCTTGTAATGAAGTAGCCATTTGACAGAATTGAAAGCTCGTCCTTTGACAGACTTATCTTCTTCTTCATCATAAGTTAAACAGAGAAGAATCCAGGTTGTGGGAAAATTTGCACATATATGAACTATGTAAAGGGAAAACAATAGTACCTATCGAGAAATACAAAAACAGAGAGAGAGAGAGAGTCATTTGATTCACAAATTAGTTACAAAGGGATTATCACCCAGAGTTCATATGCAATGATAATAATGTGGAGATTGTTATGCAGAGAATAATAATATACGGATTGTTACACCATGAGCAATAATATGGAGATTCCTACCTACTGTAAGAGCATTTTTGTCTTTAGATACTGTTATTCACGTTTGTATTTGCTACACGTATCTTTATTCAACATTCCATCTCATGATATTAGCATGCAGAGTTAAATAGATCAACGAAACACGGAGCTTACATGGAGTTTAATAACGCCAAACAAACGCTGCATTTGTTATGCAGAGATTATATTTTTATGCAGCCAACTAAACATTATAGAAGTATTACTTATGCTGGGAGTATGGTGTGTATGCATCCAACTAGTGTTCTTGCTCTCTTAATCACTCTAAACCCTAAAAACATTCTCTGAGTTTTGCTTTGTGATTGTAAAATTCTAAGTTTTTTCTCCACCTACTCCTTGGATTGTCCAGTGGTGAAATTATTTACATTGGAATTATCAGCCTCATACTTTTTGTTTTTCCTTATACAACCAAAAGTTATATCAGCAACAAGGAAAATACACTCTTAACAATCCAAAGAAATCAAACCCAAAAAATACTAAGAGACAGAGAGCTAAAAAAACAAGGTAAACAAATGCCGACCAAATAAACAAATTATTTTGCCACTATAATTTTAATAAAATATAATCACCAAATCCAGCCAAAATTCCACGACGAGTCAAGCAGGCATGATTGTCACGTCGATCGACAGTTGAGAAATACTATCTCCGGGGCTTTCAAGAGGGGATTTCCGATGAGATAAAAAGTTAAAAAAATAAAATTCTAACAATTTTGTTAAAAGACTCATCGGATATAGAATGGGAACATGGACTCCACTTGAACAATACTCATCCTACAAGCTAGTTGCTTTTGGATTGAGTTAAGCTCAAGATACATTATTTACATTATATCAGAGCAAGTTACATTTCAATTCTTTGTTCATGTTGGGCCCCCGAATTTATTATCGTAGTGGGGAGTGTTAATAATCCTACATGGATATAAAATATGAACATGGACTCTCTATATGGGCTTACAATAATTTTTTGGTTTGAGTTTCTACCCAAGAACCATTATTTATAATTTTTTCTTTTAACATTTCACTTACATTTTCAAGATCGCAAAATCAAGAAACATTATTAAAATTCATAAAACCGAATCATAACAACAAGAAAAAAAATGCGTATAGAAACTTACTGAGAATGAGTTTGGGAAATTCAGAAAGATCGTCACCACAACAAGATTTTGTGTTCCGACATCTGGGAGAGTGAGAAGCCGGAAGCTATGGCCTATGGTAAATTTATTGGGCTGAATTATGGGCTTTTATCTATGGATCAATTGTGGGCCAAATTAACTTATATATGCAAAAAAAGAAAAAAATTGTCAAGGCATTTTTTTATAAAAATTATGTCTATTGGATCAAAGTTATATAGAAATTGTGTCCGATGGAGCATATTTTATATGTAACTAGCCGGACAAGACATAATCTTAATTTTTCAACTAAACTTTGACTTCCGGCATTAGTTACATAGAAGTTATGTCTCTTCAGACATAATTTCTATACAACTTTGGCCGAATAGATATAATTTCTATGAAATTTTGCCTTGCAATTTTTTTTCTTTTTGACTCTGCTGGAATTCGAACCCACAACCTGTATTTTCAGAGGCATAATTATATAAAAACTATGCCCCTTAAGGATTAATTTGTATACAAATTTGGCCGAATAGGCATATTTTCTACTGAAATCTTACCTTGCGAATTTTTTTTCTTTTTAACTCTGTTGAGATTCAAACCCACAACCTCAAGAGTGTTTTTGATAATTTTTTAGGCGAAGGGAAAAAATTAAAAACATATTCTAGGGGCAATCGTGTGAATTACCCCAATTATTTTGACTCGTGGGCCTAAGTATTTCATCGAGAGACAACTCCTAAAATAGGGGGTCGTTTGTTGATGTAATAATGATGTTATATGGTGAATAAATAATATAGAAATTATTATTCGATAAAAAAATTGTGGATATTGTCACGTAACTAATAATAATATAGGAATTATTGTCCCCCGGAGCATAGTTGGATGGCAAAGGAAGGGAACTTAAAATCCAGCTGGAGGCTTGCAGCGTGAGTTCAAACCCTGGTGGGAGCAATTTGCTCTCTTCTGGGTAGGACCTAGTATGTGATATCAGTTGCTCTGTTCTCAATCCCTGATCATTCAGGCACATCACGCGATTTACTGATAGTAGTGCTGAGTGACCGGGACTAGTATCTCCAGGAATAGTCTGGCGTAAGCCGGAATAAAAGAATAATAATATATATATATATATGTGTAAGGATATTTTTTATTTTAGATATTGTTATCTAGACACTGTTAATATATGATTCTACTATTGGATATTGTTATCCGGACCCGCGCATAGCGGGAATTTAGTGCACCGGACTGCCTTATTTTATATAATAATGCATAAAAATTATAACCGCTGCTTAACGACATAAAAAAATGTTAGCACAGTTATGTAAAAGTTATTTTAGTACTGTTGACTTTTATATTGAAAATTGTTGTGCTAGTTATGCAAAATTCAAATTCTCTAGTTTTAAATTTAGTGTAAACTTTTATAACATCTTCATCTCTTGGAACTTTTGAGAGTACTTTCAAATGCAGGCAAGTGAAACAGAAGTGGTAAATCTTCTACTAACACAGTTACATAAACAATGGGAAGTTAGAAAATGATCTATTCATTGATTAGTAGCTTTACAAGCACCCTTCCCATCCTAACACCTTTACTCTCCCATTTTCTTTTATTAAAACGAGTAATTTTGCCCACTAAGGCTTAGGCAGATAAAAAGGAATCACCAAACGTTAATATTTTTTTGAATTGAACAATCCTGGCACCCTTTTCTTTGGACAAGCTTTATGAACTGAAAAGCTAGCCCTCCAATGCAAAAATAGTACTACTCAGAATACTCTCTTTATTGTTGACAACATTCAAATTCTTCACCTTATTCACAGAGATGTTCTCAAACCTCCCGCAAACAGGCATGCAGATTAAAGAATTCAGAGGCTGCCATCATCTACAAATAGTGAAACAGGAATACTCTCCCTACCCTTCTGTGCTTTCTCGTCCTTTTACTTTGACCTCTCTTCCTTTCCTTTCCAGCTGCAGGTTGAGCCATAGGGACATAACTGAGCCATCCCAGTGGCAGTAATGCAGCAACAAACTGTACAAGAATCCCAGTATGTAGACTCGAGTAGTTACCAGACGTTATTCCAAGAGAAGTTGCCAAGACAACACCAAAAACCCCACTAAATACTGATGAAAAACACAGAGCTGATGCCAAGAAAGACATGAGAGATCCTTCACATCCGGATGGACCCAAACTTGCAAACAGCACATGAAATGGCAAGAGCTTAATATGGCAATAGTTTCTGCCAGACCCGAGAAGCAAAGAGCAAACCATTCATTTGGAATTCCCAATTTAAGATTAAGCTGCTTAACGAGTACTAGGTCAAGAAGAAGAGAAGCAGCATATGTAATCTGCACAATGCCAATTAGTTTTCTCATTGGAACTTTTTTGCCAAACCGGTCATAAAAGACTGTCAAAGAATGAAGCATCAATTGGCCTATCACCTTTGACATCCCTATAACTAATGGATCAAGATTTAGACTCGACAGGGTGCAGCATGGGTGGTGTGGGAGCTGGACTGGGTGGTAGCATTGCTGCGGGAGGGTCAGATGACACTGCTGGAGGCAGCAGTGGCGTCGGAACAGTGAGCTGCTGCTGGTACAGATTTTGGATGACCGGAGACAAACTCGGTTCATCGAGAAAGATGTAATCGGTGGTCTGAAATTTCCGGAGATTTGAAAAAGGAAAGGTTGTCTCGTTAAAGGTAACGTGACGGGAGACGATGATTTTGCGAGTAGCAATGTCATAGCACAAGTAGCCCCGATGATTAGGAGATAGACCAAGGAAGACACATGGAAGAGTGCGAGGGGCAAGTTTGTGGGGTGCAGTGGAGGCTATGTTGGGGTAGCATAAGCATCCAAAAATACGTAGGTGATCATATGATGGCTGCCTACGGTATAAGATTTCTGTAGGGGTTTTGTTTTGGAGTGTGCTAGTTGGTAAAATATTTAGAAGGGATTCTACCATTTTGACAGCATAGACCCAAAAAGGCGGTGGTAGGCAGGCATGAAACAGAAGTGTGCGAACCATGTTATTGAACGTCAAATATTTGTATAGTGGACACAAAGTAAAAACAACAAAATATGAATTTGCAAAACAAAAAGAAACTTCCTTATTACTTACATATTGATGAGATTTCTAATGGGAGAAATCTCAATCAATAAAACAACTTCACTAACACCAATAAGGTGCATGGAATTTGAAACCATAACCAAATTAACCTATGAAATCATCTCACTCTATAAGAATCATTTGTGTAATTCTCTTTATGAGAGATCTCCAATAATAAACTACTTATATGTTTTCACTTATGCCTGATAAAAGCATATGAAAATCCTCGAATTAATTGAGAAATGTGTTTCGGTTCTCTCTTTCACTTTTTGTCTGATCCAATTCCTAGGGTGTTCTTCACTCCATCAACTGCACCTTGAGCCATGTTGATCACTTGCTCTCCGGTCTGAAAAAAGGGATCAATAGACAATTATGAATACAAAAAGAAAAAGGAAAAACTGGAAGTTTTGAGTATATATAGATTTTTTAAAGATTTAACATTTATATATACATTCACAGATCAAAGACTTTTTACACAATTTATGTATTCTAATCCGTTATACCAAGGTAACATTACTTTTCTAAACTATCTGTGTATAGAAGTTAAACTATTAAGGCCTCACGTCATCCATACGATAGACCATGTCATCCTTATCCTTCAATTTACGTGACCAGAACTTTGAATTCAACGGAGGCGGAGCCACATTGAAGAAAGGGTGGTCAATATGAATAACTTTCCTAGAAAAATTATTATATTGTGTATATATAGATATAGAAAAATATACTGTGTATACAAATTAAAAATTACTTTTTATGATATATTTTTAATCTTGAATCACTTATTATCTACTAATAGATAAATTACCTGCTGAAGGAATCCAGGGTTCTGCTGGTCTTTGTTTTGTTGAGCAGATTCTTGAGCACTTTGGGTGGCATTTTCAGCCTTGTCAACCATTGAATGTGCTGTACTCTTTGCTGACTCTGCCATTTGCTCTGTCTTGGCCTGTTTCATTTGTTGTTCATCAATATTAATAATTAAATTACAAAAACAATGAGCAGGAACATAGGAAAAAGAAATGAAACATAATAAAGTATATTACTTTTTACAAAGCTTCAGTTTTTCTTTTATCATGTTACAATAGAGGACAACAATAGTTGATGGAAAATGTAAGCTGAACTCAATATCTATTTTCGATACAGAATATTTATATATATATAAGTGAAAATTTATAAAATTTTAAAAAAATATTAAACTTTGGACATATAAAAATAATTTTTAATCTGTATAGACTATTAATTGCATGTAGTATGAAGTATATTACCTGAGCTTGGCCGTGGGACTCACCGGCTTGCTGAGCACTTGACATTCTGATTATTGATCTGAAAGAATTTTTTCCAGAAAAAATAGATAAATATTAGAACACTTTATTTTATGAGTTCGATATATATTTTTTTAATAACTTCTAGGTTGATTAGACCTATTTATACAGGAGGTTATTGGTTTAATTGATCGATGATCCATGTTTTTCTGCTTTTGACTGGGTTTCCTGTGGTAATTAATTAACTTAGTGTAGCATTAAGAATATAATTGTAAATAACTCAAGAATGAAACTTTTGAATTAATAATAATCCTAATTCTATTAACTACCAATCCAATCAGTCGTTCCTACTACTAATCCTTCTCCTTCTAATATTCTTAAACCTAAAAAGTGAAATGAAGTTAGGAATATTCTTTTGGACCTACTTAATCCTATTACTACTAGAACCTAACTCACGTAATTAAGCCTAATTTTACTTCTTTACGTTTTTTAACATACAAAAATTTCATATCAATTTGAGTTAATTGTGTAGGTTTTTGTTGGGTTATTGTACGCAGCGGATATTGAAAACTTATTTCAAACTCAACAAACGTAAAACTGTTTGACTATAGGATAATTTTAAACTGTAAACATAAGACTTAAATGGTACTTACATGTTTACAATATCTGGAATCTTTATCAACTGTGGGTGCGCACACGAATGCCCTTTCGATTTCAAGCTTCAATGTATTCCTTCTTTGGAAAACTAGAAAATCCGGCAGAGGTTCGAGAGAGTGTTTTAATTCTGAGTCTCTAAGACTTAGAATAATGATATGAAAATCAAGTGTAATGAATAATGAAGTGTATGTCTGTATTTATAGATGAAAAATTAGGTCAAACCGGATTAGGGTTTGACCTTGGGCCTGACCCAAAACTCTAGACAAATTAGGTCATGGCGCCGCGGCGCTGACGTGGCCCTACATTGTCTCATTTTATTTTCCGCATATTCTTAATTAAATCAAAAATCCAATTTTGACTTAATTAAAACAATCATTATTCATTTAAATATCTCGATTCTAAATCGAATATTTAATACTCTCTCAATACATCCTTAGATCGAAAAGACAATCGACATAGTGTGACCCTACAAGCCTTCACATATCAACATTAATCAAATTAAGGTCTACACGGAACTCCTAGACGGCGCCGCAAGACGAACTCAATATGTGAAAGTACGTTTACACGAATCCAGTAAACTTAACCTCTATGTGGTAAGAAAAAATCATTTCATTCACGACATACCCCGATCAAGCTTAAGATTTGTCAAGTGCTTATCCAAATGGCTTAATCATTGTATCTCATCTATATTAGTTGACAACTAGACCATATTCTAAATATGTCTATTACGTTGGCCAACGACTCAGTCAACCTAATATCACTGAGAAGCTGAGTGTTCTCTCGAATATACATTTGAGGAATGAATCCTAATCTTAGCTCAACTACCACATTTAATCCACATCGTAATGTACCCAATACAAGTCGTATATCAACCTATAAGGCATTTGAGCTTAGGACATGATCAAAGTATATTACTTTGTAGACAAGGTGCGCATTGACCTCAAGTCTAAGGACTTCTATCTCCCACACGTTGATCATACTTTAGACAAGTATAACAAACAGTATATTAGCAGGGTATATCAATACTTCCAAAGTATCCATGTGTCCATCACGAGTAGTCATTACTCGTAGCAGGTGAGACATACTACATCCTCTAAGGATGTGATGCATACCACATGTCGACTTATCACATATCATCGATATCTCATTCTCGATGATCATTAGTCGAGGCTATTTTAAGAGTTACGTTATAATATTAATAACTCACATTATTAATAACAATGTAACCTCTAGGGATGCATATTATAGAATATTATAAACAATCAACTAATAATTCAATAATTGCAAATGCCAAAATATTAATCTCCATTAATAATAATACAAATGTGTATAAAGTACATTTGTCCTAATACAGATTGTCTCTAGGACATACATATACTTTCAAATTGATCTCCTTTTCCATCCTTAACTATTTATATTTTTTAATTCTATTTCTTTTACTACAATTATAGGCTGAGCTGGGGTTCGAACCTAGAACCCAAAATTTTTTAGGCGAAGGGCAAAAATTCTAACTTGATTGGCAAAAATTAAGGACCACCCCGAAATTAAAGATTTTCAATTTGATTGACAAAATAACGTCTCAAGGTATAACTTGCCCTACGTTTTTTTAGTCCATGTTATGCCTAAAGCAAAACTATGCCTTAAGGCATAACTTGCATTACGTTTTTTAGTCCATGTTATGCCTAAGGTAAAACTATGTCTTATAAGGCCTAACTTGGTGTAGTTTCAAGTTAGGCCTAATAAAGCATAACATGGAGGTAAAACTATATCTTAAGGCATAACCTCTATATAGTAACTATACCTTAAGGCATAACCTCTATATAGTAACTATACCTTAAGGCATAACCTCTATATAGAAACTACACAGTGACCAGGTCTGAAAATTTAGTATCAATTAATCTACTTTAAGAACCTACACTCACACAATATAAAACTCAACGAGTTTTGTCTTGAGTCAAAAATTTTCATTATATACACGTAAAATTTCACCCATTAGGTCAAATTTAACTTGATTATTCAATTTATTTTTTATATAAAAATTCTAACTAATTTTACGCATAGATAAAACTTCCCACTATATACACTTACAACAGGACAAACTTAGCAATTTATTCCTTATATCAAAATTCAACTGATTGATAATCGTATATATAAAAACATTGAAAAATTCAGTAAACTTCCTCAAATTTCCAAAACCAAACCTCCCAAAAAAAGAATCTAATTCCCTAACCATAGAGGTTATAATAGTTAAAATCCAAACACTAAGCACTTGAGGAGTAAAACACGACGCCGTGAAGTACCGGTACTCATCAGTGGCTAAAACGGAAGAAAAATACTAAAATCTAATGTCGGGAACACACCCAACAGATTTTGTTTCGAACAATTTCCAGAATATTTCAATCAAATTCCACTGCCCATTGTAATTAGGAGCAACCATATTTCAATCAACTAAGAAGCTCCAATGATTTGAATTAGTTTTACTAGGGATGGCAACGGATCGGATCCTACTAGATCCAGATCCGTTTTTCATACCTAAATCCAGATCCATCGGATCCATAAAAATCATATCCAAATTCGGATCCATCGGATCCGTCGGGTCCACGGATCGAATCTAGATCCACATGTAAAAAAAATTGCCTTACTAAAAATGTAACCTTTCTAAGAACTTTTTTTTGAACTGACAAATTATTTTTACTTAGCTAACAGTTTACTGTATTTTAATTTTGAAATGTTCATATGAGATATTTTGTTCGTTGTGTCGTTTTGATTGTGAGCTATTAATTGAAAATGTTGGACAATGACAATAGTTATGAAAAATGCTGACTAGTATTTCCACAATGCAGAACTTGCATGTGCTTGGAATCTTCACAAATGAAGTGAATATAATTTTAACTACTTGTCTATGGAGATGCTAGTCATTCACTAATATAACATTGATTTTATTATCGAAGTTACCTCTTTATTTTTTAATTTTTGAGTTAACGCGGGGATAATATAACTTGTTTTGAGAATTAAACTTGCAAGGATATGCTTAGCAATTTTAAGAAAATACTTATAAAATTACATTCTAGGTTATGAATATATTTAATAGAAAACGGATCCACGAGTCGGATCTGGACCGGATACGGATCTGAAATACAATATCCAGATCCGGATCCGACAGGTCTAAATTTTAAAGATCCATATCCTATAAAACGAATTTGGATCCACCGAATCCTGACTTGGTCCAGAATCCATTGCCATCTCTTTACCATCATTTTAAAAGAGGATGAAGCTGCAGAGGAAAAGAAGAAGAAAGATGATGAGAGGGTAGTGTCGTCACAAAAGTTTCATTAAATGAGTAGAGGGCAAAAATTAAAGATACCCTATCGAGGGAATCCACACAAAAAATGTTAATTTTGCCCATGCTTCTTATTTAATAAAAAATTATGAATTAAAGTAATTTTTATTCACGAATCTATTAAATTAGAGATTTTGGGTTTGAATCCCGCAGAGGCAAAAAAAGAAAAAAAAACCGTAAGACAAAATTTTCATAGAAATTATACATATTCGGTCAAAGTTATATGGAGATTGTGTCCATTGGGACATAATTTCTATGTAACTAGTCATACAAGTCATAATCTTAATTTTTCAACGAAACTTAGTCTTCAAACATAATTACATAAAAACTATGTCCTTAAGGCATAATATCTATACAATTTTGGCCGAATAGTCATAATTTCTATGAAATCTTGTCTTGCAATTTTTTTTCCTTTTTGATTCTGCTGGGATTCGAACCCCAACCTCAGGTATTTTCGGAGTTATAATTATATATAAACTACGCCCCTTAAATCATTAATTTCTATACAATTTTGATTGAATATGCATATTTTCTAATGAAATATTGGCTTGCGAAATTTTTTTCAAGGAATCTATGTTTTCATTTCATTTTTGACGTGGGACTCTTAACACTAAGGGATGGGAAGTGTAGTGAAAAATAAGATATTTTTTTTCGAGTTAGGGATTTGTAATTTTGGTTTTTGTGTTGGGAATTGGGGTTTTATGAGTATTCTATTTGCTTGATTTTGAGGTCCAAAGTGGGGAAGAGGTTACAATAGTATAACAGAGTTTGAGAATCCATCTATTGCTGTTCACTTAGGCTTTCTCTAACTATGTAAACATTCCTTTCTGAGAATGAAATGAAGAATTTGTCCAATCGTCCCACATCGCTATAAAACTGAAACATTTAGTTATTTTTAATTGAATGTGAGAGGTAATTGCATGCCGAGCTCAGTAGTGTGGGCTTGTAACCCAAATGGGGGCATCAGTGTGGTGGAATTGTTGGGCTGCGTTATCTGGTAGGGCTTTGTGTGTTTGTTTCTGGCTTGCCCTGTCCAAGCGTAGAGCTGAGTCACGTGGCCCAAGTTGAAGCATGGGCTGCTTTGCTCCTAAGGTGGGCCGAACCGCGTGAGACTGGATTTACAGAGCAACGAACAGGTCCCGCTCTGTGCAGTGGAAGGATAACGGGCCAGTGTTCACCCAAGTCCAACAAAAATGCCTGATGGGCTCTTCAATATTACCACCACATTTTTAGTAATCAATTTAGGAAGTATTTCAGTGAAAAATAACATCCTTGACTCTTAATTGTTTTATGTTTAAATGAAGAATTAACTATAATTTGTTCCCTCCTTTCCTAAGCTTGAACTATTTAGCATAATCAAACATTTATGACAATAGAAAATAGGGGCCTTTTATTTTATTTAGTATTATGTTGCCTTATTAACTCCATATGTGTCAACTTGCGGATTACACTGGGTGTGAAATTTGTCAATTCATGATGAATTCTCATACTATAAATGCTATGATTGAGCTTAAATAAAAAAAACTAATAATTGATTTGAGACAGAGGCATAGTTGTTGTATAATACTGGCAATGAGATTGAAATTAGATGTAAAAACATGATCAATAAGGATTTATATAACTGACACCTACTTAAACATAATTGTTGGTAGATGATATTGTTGACAACATACTAATTTGAAACATGTAGTTTGAGAAGTAATAAAATTATGTTTTGCCTTTCTAACAGTATCTTTTTATGTTTGGCATCTTCACCAAGTCCAATATAACGACCTTTACCATAGATCAAATTATTTCGTGAATTGGATTTCACTTGACTATCTACGGTTTCATTCCGTATGCTCGGGGTAGAAGTTTTGTATAAATGTATCGCCATGCTATTAAATATTTTTATTGAAGTTCTTTTCTCTCTAAGAGGTGGAATAAAATAATCCGGTTGAAGCGTAATGATCATACGTCTGTAATGCATTGTAGCATTGAAGTGAGGAGCGCGCTAGCTAGGTGGAGTCTCCTTTCGGAAGACTCATAAGCCGTAAGTTACACCGTACAACCTAGGTGGTGGAATGTTGTGTTTGTCTCAAATGGTTGGGCTTGTGGTCTAAGTTCTGTCCTGCGCTGGATTCCTAAAGCAGGGCGGACTGTTCCCGCTCTATGCAGTGGAAGGATAACGGGTCGGTGTTGACGGGGCTGCTCCAATTATATGGGCTCTGAAAGAAACATAGTTCTCTAGATTCATTAAAGTACCACTTTTTAATTTCTTTAGCAACTTATTAAACTTTTTATATTCAAGATCAAATAATATATAACAACGTATACTCAATATATTTCCACAAGTTGGATATGGAGGGTGAGTTGTATGCAGATCTTACAGGTACAGAGGAATTTTCGATAGTCACTAGGCTTAAGAATATTTTTTTTTGAAAAATAGTTTGAAAGTAATGTAAGAATAAAAAGCAATGATGAAAATATAGAAGAAAGACAAGGACAATGTAAATTGTAAAGATAAATAAAGTAATAAAATCGAAACATCCGATGCAGAATAATATATGATAATGAGCATTTTATTCTTTGCTGAAGAATCACATAAAATAAACTAAACAGTTTTCACAATAAATGAAGAAAAAGAAGAAAGATAACAATTAGCGGGAAACTACTTACTTATACTTGATAATCAATTTAATCACAAGAGTCACGAATTAAAGTAAGAACCATACCACATAGTCACGATTAATTAATGAAAGATCATATATAAGGAACGTCTCTTGAATACATTTGTTTCATGCGAGTAAGTTTTCACCTTTTGAGAGACATGTTTATTTTATATAAGCGTCAAGTGCGAATAAGTTTTCTCCTTTCGAATTTCAACCCCAAATGAAAAATGAGAAGGACTATGATGGATAATAATATCTTTATATTATATGTTAGTTTGGGTCTTTGGGATGCCTTATTAATGTTGAAGTTTAATTTTTGGTAGTGTTGCTAATCATTTCTAATTTCTATTTGTAGAACTAGTTATCCTTTCACACAAAATTCAGTGTTTCTTTTCCCAGTTTTAAGGATTTTTAAAATATTACTCCATCCAATTTTATACTAATAAATTGTTTAACAGAAATAAATAGTTTAAAGCATTGGTTGAAAAGATAGTTGTAAACTTGTAATATAGAAACTATCACAGCACGAAGTTTGATTAACTACATAAATTTAATTTCTTAAATGCATGAAAAGTTACTCTACTTAAAACTATATGAACGACCAAGCTTATGAAAAAAATGATAAAACAATGGTCAAAGTCATTAAAACATGATCAAAGTCATTAAAACATGATCATTATTACTTACATATGAATTTGTCATGGAGGAACAAGGGCAAAGTGGAAACTTTCTAAAAATATATTCATGCTTATTCTGTAAATATCCTCAATATTACCATGTATTCAATCTTTTGTGCAGTAATCAATCTCATCTTTACCTATGCAATAGGAAGACACTGAAGCAAGAAAAACCAATGTTGCTCGGACTCTTTAAAGTACCATCGAATGTGTCGGATCCTCCAAAAGCTATGCATCTTTGGAGGATTTGCGGCAACATTTTTAGAAGGTCCGACCAACATAGAGAAAACCAAAGGATCTCCTGCAAGAGTTGACTAACAACAGCTGTTGAACCAAGTGCTAAGCACTGGAGTAACTCAGATTGGCAGCAAAAGCTTCCCATTATAGCATCTTAGTCCATGAAGCCAAGAATGGGAACATGGAAATCAATAATCTTAACAACAAGGGCGTATCGCTTTTTGCTTCTGGCATACTTAACTTACCCTTTTCCACAGGTATATTTGAAGGTCCAGCGGATGATTGAGCTGAGCTTTTAAAGCTAGTGCTAGATTCCGTTTCTTGATCAAGTTCATCCCACCCTCCATATCTAGATACCTCTCCTTCATCCTTACTAGCCGAGATGTCATTGTTGGACACCCATGATTGATAGCCCGGCTTTCTCTTTTGCGTCCTGGGGCTTCTTCCTCTTCTCCAAAAGTTTGTCTTGCTCGAGGTGGGAGCACGGTGTTTCTTCTTAGTTTTACTCTTCCCCGTTGGTTTGTTTTGTGTCACGTCCAGCATCTTTTGGATTGCAAAAGAAAATGTGGATTGCCCAAGGGGAATGGCTAATGCCATAAGAAAAGCTTTAGGTCCTCCTGTTATAAGCAATGCTATTATAATCGGTGGAAGCGCCCAACCATAGGACCAGAAAACCTGCACTGCCCAAGAATGCTAACTAGTATAAGTTATTTGACGAATCATCCACCTACCTTCTAATTTCTGTTGGAGAACCTTTTAGCAAGACTAGTCATTATCCAATGGATTTTGATAATGGCACTTGAACATGTAGCTCTCATTCCTTCTGTTGAGCACCAAATGTTCAAGAATGAGGAAATAATGACTAGGCAATATTAGATAGTTTTACTCGAAGTCTATTGAAAATGTAGTGAAAAGAAAGCTACCGAAAGCATAAAAGAAAATATGCATCAAACAGAGCACTTAAATGATTATATATAATCAGATTTTCAAGAAGCATATAATAAGAATCAAACAGACTTTCTAGTCCGAAGCCTCAGCCCTGGTTAGTAGTATGCAGTTAGATAAGTAGTGGCGGAGCCAGGATTCTGATGTACATTGAGAGTTTAAGACATAAGTGGTGAGCAACTGAGCATAAAGAATAAAAGCTAACATGACCTAACTAGTGATTATTGTGGGAAAAAAGTTTCAAAGGATTCAACTATCTACAGTTGAAATATCTGTAGAATACGCCGTTGGTCTAAACATCTCAAAGATTTCCGATGTTTCATAATGGAAAATCCTTATAGAAAAAATCTTCATGATGGAAAATCTTAGAATGTAGTCAATTGTTAGATAGCTTCTTCCAATTTTGTGGAGAAGATGGAAAATTCTTTTGAATAACTAGTTTTCAACTCAAGACTATCATCCTAGTAGCCACTAACCTTCACTAATTTAGAATCATGTAAACCAGCAATTTGAACTCAACCTATGCATTTCAAGAAAACATCATACTAATTCACTCAATTCAAAAGTCAAGCTTATGTATCTAAAAACCAAAAGCAATCTAGTTCAGTCTCAGCATTATCCAAGGCATCACTTTACACTAGCAACTAAACAACTTCCTTCAGTCTCAGCTGATGATTTCAACCAGCAATATTCCTCTCATGTCTCATCATACTCTAGTCTTTCTCAAAGAAAAATAAAATGGATTCAGGTTAAATACAGATTCCACAAAACCCCATCTTCCGTAAATCCAAAATGAAGTACCCGAAAATGTCAAAACTCCATATCCATGCAAAAAAAATCCAATCTTCAAGCAGAAAACTCAAATTTCAAGTATCCAAAAATGTCAAAACCCCATATCCATGCCAAAAAGATCCAATCTTTAAGCAGAAAACCCAACATTCAATTACCCAAAAGTGTCAAAACTCCATTTCCATGCCAAAATATCCAAACTTTAAGCAGAAATCCCAAAATCCAAGTACCCAAAAATGTCAAAACTTCACATCCATGCCAAAAAAATCCAATCTTCAAGCAGAAAAGTCAAATTTCAAGTATCCAAAAATGTCAAAACCCCATATCCATGCCAAAAAGATCCAATCTTTAAGCAGAAAACCCAAAACTCAAGTACCCAAAAATGTCAAAACTCCATATCCATGCAAAAAAAATCCAATCTTCAAGCAGAAAACTCAAATTTCAAGTATCCAAAAATGTCAAAACCCCATATCCATGCCAAAAAGATCCAATCTTTAAGCAGAAAACCCAACATTCAAGTACCCAATTATGTCAATACTCCATATCCATGCCAAAAAAAATCCAAACTTTAAGCAAAAAACCCAAAACTCAAGTACCCAAAAATGTCAAAACTCCATATCCATGCCAAAAAAGATCCAACTTTAAGCAAAAAATCCAAAATTCAAGTACCCAATTATGTCAATACACCATATCCATGCCAAAAAAAAAATCCAAACTTTAAGCAAAAACCCCAACATTCAAGTACCCAAAAGTGTCAAAACTCCATTTCCATGCCAAAATATCCAAACTTTAAGCAGAAAACCCAAAATTCAAGTACCCAAAAATGTCAAAACTCCATATCCATACCAAAAAAGATCCAACTTTAAGCAAAAAATCCAAAATTCAAGTACCCAATAATGTCAAAACTCCATTTCCATGCCAAAAAAAATCCAAACTTTAAGCACAAAATCCAAAATTCAAGAACCCAAAATGCCAAAAGAAACCAAACTCTAAAGGGAAAAAAAAGGAATACAAGTTTATAAGAATAAAAGGGAGTAGCAGAAAACAGAGAACGTACCTTAAAAATCCAAATACTCTCAATATATTCCTCCAAAACTTGAGCTCCTTGGTCCAAGATTTCATCCCCATCAAGCTCCTCTTCCTCATCTTCAAGTTTACTGAAATTCTGGTTCTTGATAGTCTCAGCATTTGAGTCCCACTTGCTAGACTTGCAACAGAGATGAAGATGAGAAGACAGTGAATAATTTGCAAAATTGGGGTTTTTAGTGAAGAGAAAAAAATGAGAATGGTTGGGGTTTAAGGGCTGATAAGGTAGGTGAAGAAGAAGAAGAAAACCAACCCCCCTAGTAGTGGTGATAGTCTTCATTGAAGAAAGTCCAATCTCCAATATTCCATTGGCCAATATTACTCATGTACATTATTATCCTCTCAAATATGACTACTTCCATACTATTTCAACAATATTTAAATGACTCCTTATACTTGTACCAGATTTTAAAGCCATTATGTTCTTTTTTTTGTTTTTATCTCTAAATAAAAACACATGTTTTAAACACTTCCATAGAGATGTGTTCACAACTTCATATTAACTTTCACCTCATATAATTGGAGACATTTTATCATTTTATTTTAATATTCTTATCTTAAAAGGTAGAGATTCTCACTAAAAATGTGAAATGTACTATTGCCATATTAGGAATTTCGTTGTCACATAAGTATGATCAACTATTAGAAGCGTTTAGATAACGTTTCATTGAATTGAGGTGTTAAAATGGAAAAAAATAAGAGTTAGATAGGTCGACTTTATAGTTTGTTACTAACTTTCAAGAATATATGCCTCACTTACAGAAAAAGAATAAATAATAAATAAAAGAAGTTTTACAATTTACATAGAGAATATAACTTTTTCAAAAGTTCTAATTTGTACTTGTTTAAAGAACAAGTTTCACTTTTGCTTTCAAGACATTTTTCCTATAATGATTAGTATACACATCACCACATACTAACGGAATAATTATGTCTCTGGAAATTGACCTTTTAGACACAAACAAGTCAATCTACAACAATAACTATGCAATCACAAATATACATACTTTAGATGCACTCACGATTCAAAAGAAAGGAACGTCTTCTTTTTGATATTTTCGTCTTAAGAGTTTCTAAGAAAACGAACTACTTTCTTTTTCTTTCTTTACCGATCATCTATAAAACAGAAACCATTTGAAAGAAAGTGTAAAAAGTTGAATACATATAAACACTTGAATGTTTGTGACTGACTTTTTTTTTTTTGCTTTTCCTTTCTTTTGCCCACTTCACTTGAAAGAAAATCAACTAGTCTAATTCAATTTCTGATGTACATTTGAGACCATATGACAATATAACGAAACGTCAACTTGCAGAAACAGTAAACTTCTTCGTCCCTCGCAGCTTTCCGACAACACTTCCTCTTATCAAAGTTGGTATATTTTCTCTAGATAGAGAACCACAGCTCTCCTGAAGCCACCTTTGTAGTTTAAGTACAACGTTTTTCGCACATGAAAAAGATCAGTCAGTCTGTAATGGTTAGTGTCAGTCAGCACACAACCAAAAGTATAAATCCTCTCTTGTCACCAGCAGCAACACATTCAACTATACAGCCACCATCAGCAACACACACAACTTAGCAGCCACCCGTCATTGTCCTGATCGTATATTTTCATGACACCCTGAATACTACTACGCGTCAGACAAAAAAATGAAATGTTCCGGAGGAACATCAAAAGAACATAATCAAGAGGTAGTTACCAAGTTTTACAACTAACGACCATCTGCTCTCTTCAAAGTTACTAGCCTTCTAAAGCATATGTTGGGACCTGCATTACATTTGCAACATAACGATGTCAGTAATAGAAATAATAAATATCCCACACCAAAACCCCCATGGCATCAGTCATTTACACATTTTTTGTTAAAGATTATACTCCCTCCGTAACAATTTAAGTGTCTTAGTGTGATTGAGCACGAAGTTTAAGAAATAAAGGGCGAATTTTGAATCTTGTGGTTATAAATTAAAGATGTGTAGTGTACTAAAATGACCTTTGAGTCTTATGGTGTAGGATGTTTGAATTGTCAACTTAATAAATATAGAAAGAGGCACTCTTTTGGGACAGCCAAAAAGGAAAGTAAGACACTTAAATTGAGACGGAGGGAGTAGTTCTAGTTGACACAAAAGTATGCACATAACACATGATGATTGTGGCTTTCGTTCCCGGAGGTGCAACCACATCAGTAGAGGGAGTTGATACTTGTCAAGTAATGAAGTGTCTATCCTGATTCTCAACACCCCCCCCCCCCAAAAAAAAACGCCCCCTTAATTCATATGATGCTAGCTCAATTTCTGGGCTACTCTTCTCTTCCCCTTGAGTGCTAATGTCACACTATCAGCAGTACAGTGCTTTTTTTCCCTTGAGTGTAATGTCACAATGTTACAACTCCAACAACAACAACATGCCGAGTGAAATCCCACAACGTGAGGTCTGGGGAGGGTAAAGTGTACGCAGACCTTACCTCTACCTTGGTAGGTAGAGCGGTTGTTTCCGGGAGATCCTACAATGTTACAACTCCGAAAGGACTAAACGAGGCACCAATCATCAGAACATATCAATCACGTCCACAATCCTAAGAGGATCTGGCTACCTGAATCCTCTATACCATTTTGCTCCTTGTTTTTCTCAATACCATCATTTTGCTCTATTTTTTTTTTAAATATCATTTTGCTCTAATTAGATCCATTTCATTCCAATACTACAAAAAAAATCCAATACTATATACTTTGCCTTTGTAGTCGATACCTATGTTGCTCGGACTCTTCAGAAATGTCGACGCGTCTAGTTCTCCAGTACTAGTGCATTTTTGGAGAATCCGACACGGGTGCGGCAACATTTTTGGAGAGTTCGAGCAACAGAGGTTGATACCACCTTACTGATCATTTGCTTCGATTGTGTTTCGTTCTTAGCTGCTGAGCTTTTTCGATTGTAACCTTTAAACCCTTCAAAACTTAGTAAGGGAACAAATATGCTGCTTCTTTCATCCTAAAAAGAACCGAGCCGCCTTCTCCTTCCCAAAAGAGACTTAATCTAATCTTACATTACAAAAAGAGAGCCTATAATATCATCTTCTCCCGACTGTCCCCACCACCCCCAGAAAAAACAATTGGTACAGAAGGATCAAGTTGTTGCTTCTACTAAAGTCATGATCAATAACAGTCCAGCCAGAATAAGGTAACTTTGAAATCAGGCTTTAGACTACCTCAAGCATGTCTTCATCAGGGAAACAGGACACTGGACGGTCCAAACCATTTGATTTATCAAATTGGAGGATCCTCAATTTTCCTTCCTGCACAGTTTAAGGTTAAAAAAAAAAGATGAAATGTTTTTGAGAAGAGAAACAGTTTTAGAGTTGAAACCAAGAAAATAAGAAGCTCATACAACGTCTGCATAATTACCTTGGTTCCATATACTAGGCCGCCACCAACCAAAGGATGGAAACAAGCGACATTAACCTCATCCTCCGCACTAGGAAGAACTCTCACAAGTTCCATATCCGAAACTCTGTAGACCTGATTCAAAGACACAATCTGAACTAACTAGAGACAACAAACATATACACCAACATCCTGAACAAGCCAAATTAATTCTACTTTCAGGTTCGGGTGAGAAGGAGCATAATTCTTCCTTTTTAAGTTTTGTGCTGTCCAAAAACAATGTGCATCTCCATGAAAGAACAAATTTTCACGACATACTAGCAAGCCAATTATAACTGACCATCTTCGACTTTAAAAGTGTCTTAACACATTGTTATTGCACTTGCATATCAAGCCCGTATTATCTCCAGTTCATCTAGCCCCATTTCCATCAACTTAAGTCCAGCCTGAAGAACCTAATTGCTCGAGTTCATATTTTTTATTTTGGAGCTTTTGGTTCAAAAATTAAGAATATCCTGCATCACTTCATCTGACCCACCCTAACTTGTTTTGGACCAAGGCGTAGTAGTGTTGAGGTAGTACTTCTAAATTAATTTAGGTTGCAGTGCAATCTAAATTAGTCTCTACAATCCCATTTAT
This sequence comes from Anisodus acutangulus, assembly GCA_029783415.1. Classification (NCBI taxonomy): domain Eukaryota; kingdom Viridiplantae; phylum Streptophyta; class Magnoliopsida; order Solanales; family Solanaceae; genus Anisodus; species Anisodus acutangulus. The sequence continues at coordinate 2,504,983 of CM056509.1, forward strand.
GTGATACTATTTGACTGGTGCAGGAGATCAAGTTTAGATTGACCAACATATTGCGTGACCAATGACTCATGTGAAGAAGAACTTGACAGTTTGAGTTTTCTGTATAAAGAGAAACAAAACACGGTAGCATGAATCAAAGGAAAATTCTTCAAAATTGTGAAATGTAATTTAAATTCATCTAATTTGTAAATAGCGTACAACATATTCTCGTGAAGTATCAATTATCAAACCTTCAGGGACATGTCATACTCAGTGAAAAATGGGTGACACAACATGAGTCAAAAGGACTAATATGGTTAACCCTCTAACCGTTGTTCATAACCTAGATTGAATGGCTAGAAGGTCAAGAAGTTAAACTCCCTTGCATATTTGCAGAAGTAGATGAAATATACTGAAGAACTTATAAGAAATGTAGTGACATAAAAAAAACTTATCATGTTTAAAACAAACTCTTGAAACTTCCGTAAGTCATATGATTATGTCAACCATTTTTAGAATGTCCTAGATTAAGATGTGTGCAATAGAATTAAGTAAATGATAACTAGTGAAAGTACCATGACCCAGTCTTGGTGGGGTGAAAAACTGGCATTCCATAAAAAGCCAGGATATAATCAGGTACTCACCTCAAGAATTGTGTAAACAGGTACAGTTGTATCTCCATCAATCACTATACTTTTCAGAAGTGAACCGTGACGACGCCCATAGGCAAGTAAAAGGTGCTCAGAAGTTGGAGAAAACTGCATTTTCAATAGACCATAATCAGTTTCTCAATATCAGAAAGTTGGAAAGCATGGCCATTTTTGACATAAATGAACTGTATTTGCTGACATATGCACAACTTTGCGGAGCACTCTCTTTGTCAGGTCAAAAAGGAATTTTACATTATTTCCCAAGCTTTAAAACAATTTCTTGGTGCTTGTAAAGAATGGATCTTGGGCCTAACTCAACCCCAAAAGCTTAGCTCATAAGGGGAGGATTGCCCAAGTCCATATAAGGAAGACCAATTACCCATCCCACTACCGATGTGGGACTTCTAACACTCCCCCGCACGCCTAGACCTTGTTAACGGGAGTGTGGACAATATAATATGGGGGCCCAACATCGGTGAACAAAGACTTGGGATGGGCCTGGCTCTGATACCATGTAAAGAATGGATCTTGGGCCTAACTCAACCCCAAAAGCTAGCTCATGAGGGGAGGATTGCCAAGTCCATATAAGGAGACCAATTACCCATCCAACTACTAGATCTTCGAGGTACTAGCATACAGTAAATGGATTTTTTAATTGACAGTTACATAAGAAAGGTATATGAATGTGGGGCATGTGATGTAAAAACCCCATGGGATATGAATTGACAAACATATTCTCTACAGGTGTAGGGAAATCTGTAATATGAAATGTCATGTGGTTTAATCACAGTAGGAGAAACCACAGGTAAACACTACTAATCCCTCAATCAAAGTACAAGAATCAGAATTCACCACCAATCTATGGGAACTTTTCACTAAAAAGGGAATTTCGTTCTCCAAAGGAAGGATCATCATCTGTGTCCTCATTTAGGCCACAAAATCTTATCTAGCACGTGCTCAACCAGTTTCAAATTTCATTTCCAAAACAGAATAAAAAGAGCTTCCTCTTCATCTTTCCCATCTAACAAATCATATTTTCTTTTTACTCCCTCAATGGTTTAAGACGAAAATGTTAAAAACAAGAACACCATCTAGTTCCTAGAAAACCACAAAGTTCCTACCTAGAAACATAGTTTAGGATTACAAACCAATCTGTGCAGAGCCCTAGGAAGCACTCACCTGAATTGAAGTCAAACAATGAGCAGCTCTAATTGCTCGAGATACAAGCACCGAACCAAACCTGCAACAGGATAATAGAGTTTCCAAGTGACCACCAAACAAAGCCACGAAAAGAAACAAAGAATGAAGGAAAAATTAAATAGAAATAAGCAGAGAGGAAAAGAAAACAAAGCCATAAGATTTGGTATTTACATCGCCTCCTCCAAGGAATATATCCGTAGCTCATACATAACCCGATGGGCTGCAATTGGATGTCTGGTAGGTGAAGTTGCAGCATCATGTCGAAATTGTCCATGAAAACCAGGATCAGCTTCCATGTTAGGCAGAATACATGCAACACAAGCTGCTAAAAATCTCCCACATGGTGAAAAGTGGGCGCCCATTTCACTGAAATAGACAATTTATATCATGTAAGCATTAAGAACAGTTAATTGCACGTGATGTCTGGTTTTACACTGACATAACAATTAGGAGTAGTCAAACGACTGTAAGAGGATAATCATCAACTACCCTAAGAGAAAATTAGATGAACCAGCTGGTACAGCATGAGAGACAGTTAAATAGCCTGTTGTCCTTCAAGGCATATCAAGACTTCAAGCCAAAGCTTTGAAACAATAGAAAACATCTCACCTACAAAGCACAGCATGTGGTATCATTAAGCGACATTTTTCAGCATCAAGCGGAGAACATGGCGCCTTAACGTCATAAGGCCATACTCTCAGTTTCACAGTACAAGGCAATTCGGAAACTGCTGCTGCAGTCAGTGAAGTAGCTATCTCTGACTGGAACCGACTCATAAAAGCTTGAGAATCACTTTCATCATGTACAATGTTAATGGGAGCACCACTATCACCAGATCCAGTAACACGTATCGCTCTAGAGCGTGAAGAATGTTGCCGAGAACCAGATCTTCCAGACCTTGGATGATTACTGTTTGAAATGACTGACGGAACTGCAGGAGGATATTCTACTTCACCATAAGCTGATACATTGTTTGTGGCACCACTATGCTCTGAATGAATCGCTAGTCGACCTGCTTGGGTTTGGCCAATCAACCATCCTTGCAAGAAAGGTAATTCCCAGTATGCAGGGTCACTGAAAGGAAAAAACTGGTTGTTTCTCTCTTCAGCCGGCACATCAGTCTCCATAGGATCAACTACAGGATGAGATGCATTCTCAGTATCCCTAACAGAGGAACCAGTCTGAGCTTCTCGTGCAGGAGATAAAGTTGGCTCAATAGGGGACAATAAAAGTTCATACTGGCCAGAAGGAGTTGAGTATGTGAGAAGTCGGACAGACGCAGAAGTGTCTGCTCTGTTCTGTGTACTGTCAGAACCAATGTCTGCATTGTTCTGCTGCAAAGGCATTCTAGGATCACCTCTAGCAATTGATGGCCAGATCATGAATGGTAGACACATGATAGGCAGTTCATTTTCGGAAGCAGATCGATAAGTGGAGTGAGCATCTGTCAAATACACAGTAGGAGGAGGGTACCACAAGTTACCCGGAGAAGTTGCAAGTGTCATTGATGAATCTGATGAATCCAGATCATTGACCTAAAAGAAGAGGGTTGATAAGAGCTACAGTATTCATAAGTTAAAATCCAAAGTAACAGACCAGAGTGACACCTCAGCTGTTAAAAGAAATGGGGCGCCATGTGGGGGGAAATGCACAGCACGAAGTGAACGTCTTGTCTTTAGTACGATAGCTGGTGAAGATGCCTCCCCTCTTCCGTTGTAGTGCCACATATACAGCTACGATAGATTGAAACAGCATCATTACAGCTGGAACTTGCAATGAACAAACCACAATGTATACAGTTCTGAATTTCTTACCTTGTGCCCTGAAGCAACAGCGAGAACTTCCCCTTGGGCATGGAAGGCAATGGATGCAATAGGACGATCTGCAGGATAAAATTCCCACCATATGTATTAATTAACAAAACAAAATAGTAAAGAGTAATTTTTTTTCAATCAGAAAGATGTTACAGGTTATTACAAAAATCATGTGATCCTATACACTCAGCAGTTTTTGCATCCCATAAACGAACTTCATGGTCCAAACTTCCACTTGCAAGTATCTCAGAGTACAATGGATGAAAACGAACCTGCAGAAGCTCACCACAATGTTAGATATCAATGGAGGAATGAGATATTCAGAGGCGAAAGAAGCAATATCAACACAGTCAAGACGTCATGAAATAAGAGTATTTGCCAAGAGATAATGAGATCATCCAAGAATGCAGCACAACTATTTCAGATGACTAAAGATTTCAAAACAGCCTTACCACCCAAGGAGTCCTGCGATGTCCACTTAACACCTTTAAGCATTTCCAGCTTTGGCAATCAATTATCTTTACCGTGTGATCTCCACTGCCAACATGGTAACAAAATATGTCAACAACTTGATACACGCAAAAAAAAAATCACACTGCAACAAAAGTGGAATATTGTCCTTTGTATCTTAATTCACAAATATTGACAACGGATTCAATTGTTTCCTTTTTTTAAGATATGAATCTGACTGAGGATTTAGAAATGTGTATATAACGATTACTTGGACTCAAAGATCTGTATTAGATAAACAGTTTCACATCTGAGGTGAGAAGTAATAAATGAGTGAAATCTCAAATTAACCAGCAAGACACTAAAATGCATAACATGATAGATACTTGTACATGTCTATGTATTCAAAGAGAGACTGACTGAGTAGAAGCAAGTGTCTTTCCATCAGGACTGAAAGCCACAGCTATAGTAGACCTAGGCGGAGGTAACAGTGGACAATAGTTAGCTGAAAAATGTCTCAATGACTCTGCCTCTACCCTGATAAAATGAAAATGAGACAAAGTCAGAAAGCAGAACTGAAGATTTGCAACTATATTAACTTTATGGGGGAAAAAAGGCAGACAGAATGTAACTACCATGATATAAGATTCCGTCTCGGGTCTCTTGCTACTTGGCTTTTCAATCCATAGGAATGAACAGAACATTTAGAGTTCTCACCCCAAAACTTCTTAGAACTACGTTTAGTTCGAGGAGATACCTCCCTCCTCGTTAACAGCTCAAAGACGTTACCGCAGCTGGCAAAAAAAAATTAACCACCTCAGCAACGAAAACACAAACAAATTTGTGCAATTCAATTTACAAGTTTTGCACCTTTGTAAATACCCGCAAAAGTTCGTCTATGAAAAAAGTGAGGAACACTCACAATATTTATCTTACCCATGCGTATAATAAATATGACTTTTTTTATATGATAAACACCACCATCCCACCTCACACCAGAACCCACACAAGGTTGGAAGTTGAGGGTCCTTTCTACTATGCTATTCCACAATCGTAATGTAAAAAGAACGGCATTAAGCAATTAAAAACTGATATATTTCCCATCTTTGAGAAGATAAATTTCGAACTAAATCCAAACCAATTGAAGCTGAAAGTTCGACTTTTTTTTCTCCAAAGACCTCCCAATAGCAACCATATCATAAGTATCACCATTATCCATATCACTGTGAACCCTTTTAAGCTAACAGTAAGTATGAAAACATAATAGATAAAACTCACATATTCAGCTACATAACCCGCCGTCCCAAAAAGATTGTCTTAGTTTGAGTTGACGCGGAGTTTAAGAAATAAAGGAAGACTTTTGAAATGTGTGATCCAAAACAAGTCTTGGATATTTGTGTGGGTGTAAATCTATCTCATAAAGTTAAATTGTTTCTAAATATAGAGATGTGTCAATGTTTTTGGGACAAACGAATAAAGAAAGTATTTTGGGACGGAGTCGGAGGGAGTAGTTACAATTAACCAAAAACTCAGTTGTTTTTCAGCTTAAAACCCGGCAAATAATGGGCCCCTCTCGACCCTTCTCACTTAAAGACCAGACTTGGTTCACCACACAAAATTCTAACATAATAAATAAAACTCACATATTTAGCTACATAATAGTTACAATTAACCAAAAATCAGTTGTTTTTCAGCTTTAAACCAGGTGGATAACGGCCACCTCTCGACCCCACTTAATTACCAGACTTGGTCCCCCACACAAAATTCCAATATAATAGATAAAAGTCACATATTTAGCTACATAATAGTTACAATTAACCAAAAAAATCAGTTGTTTTTCAGCTTAAAATCCAGTGGATGATGAGCCCCTCTCGACCCTTCTCAGCTTAAATACCAGACTTGGTTCACCACACAAAAATCCAACTGGTGGCCTACCTCTAAGTACATAATATTGTATAATACACTCATAAATTAAAGATGCAAATATCATTCAAACACATTGATGGTTTTGTTGACTCAGATCAATCAACAACAACATACTCAGTGTAATCACACAGAAGGTAGGATGTACGCAGAACTTACCTCTACCTTTGTGGGGCAGAGAGGTTGTTTCCAATAGACCCTCGGCTCAAAAAGAATGTAGTCAATGCAAGATTGCAAGAAAAAATAATCAAGAAAAGTACAACAGCAAAATATCCATATGTAGAATAAATGGAGTAATACACACATAGGAATAATGCTCTACGTGATACATAAATACTACTACTAAGAAAAGGAGAAGAGGGGATGGAAAGGCTAGCCCCCCACATCTCTCACACACCGCGACAAAAATCAACTATCCTAATCCTCGACCTCTTCCTGGACTCGGATCAATCATGGATTGCTAATTGTATTTCATCAAAGCCTCTAAATTTAGGTCCCAAAAGCTGAAACTAAACTAAATTTTAGATCTTTGACTGAAATTAATAATTAAAATCAATTAGATGAAATCTTTAGGGTTTGAGGATCAAAACAAAGACCTGTGTTTGCAATTACGGTTTTGCGCAATCGAATTCCGCCGCGGTGGTGGTAAAAGAAGCGAATTTGACGTGGATGAATCACTACTAGAATTATCCCTCATAATTCTATGCCCTAAATTTCCCCGGCATTTCCAATACAACTTTCCGGGTCAAAAAAGAAATCGGGTTTTTCGATTGAATTCCCTGAAAATGCCCTTGATTTGGAGGAAATTTACACCGGAAAATATAGGATTTTGAGATCTTAGTTAAGGGCAAAATGGGAAGAGAGAAAATTTAGAGGAAATGAGACGATTTTTGAAATTTTGTGGATTTTTCCGCTATCGGACAGTAATATGTTTACTTTGATGTTGTATGGCCTAAAATGACAGATATGACCTTGGGTTAAAAGAAAATATGGATTTGGTTAATGTAATATAACAAATTTAAATATCAATGCATTAAAAGAAAAGAGAGGACGATTCCATTTAAAGAGTAATAATTAAGTTAAATGAAGGATGATATCTTATCATCATAATTTAATTTCATCTATTCTATGGTTAGCAATATTGAAAAATGTCTTTAATTACTCACTATGTTTTGATGAGACTCATTCTTATTTGGAAAAAAAATACACTACTGCACATAATTTTGGAGTAATTTATCCACTTTAGATTAAGCTGTCGGCTATCCAATAATAGGCTGTCCAAGTCAATTACATTCAAGGTTGTTGACTTATTCAACACCAACAATATATTAGTGTAGTTTCCCAAGTGAAACACGATAATTGAAATATAATAAATAATATATAGCAAGAAATTATAGAGAAAATACTATGATTATTAGTATGAAAGGATTACCTTTCTGAAAATTTACAATCTTATCTTTTTCCTGATCTTCTCTTATTTTTTCTTCCTTCTCCAAAAAAAGTACGATATAATTTAGAGGAAATGGTCAACCCCTCTATTTTATTTTATTTTATTAGCTAACTTTACCCTCCGTTAACGATTGTGAATAAAAATACCCCTATCATCTTCAAACTTCACACTTATACCCCTATTAGGATGGAAACCCCCCAAATCCTCTTAAATTACCTGATTTTAAAAAAATTACCCACTCTTTGTTAACCCACCCCGCCTATTATCATCATCAAATTGAGCTTCTTTTATGGAGAAAAAAAAAAGAAGCAAAAACACACCCTCAAATGATAAACCCCAAAATTCACTTCAAATTTCACCTTTAAACTCACCGTTAAACACACACACCCAAATGTATTAAGGACCATTTGGGTGATAATTGGGTGACCATTGCTTCTTTCTTTTTTTTTTCTCCATGAAAAAAGCTCAATTTGATGATGATAGGCGGGTCGGGTGAGTCAACAAAGAGAGGGGATTTTTTTTTTGAAATCGAGTAATTTTAGAAATTTTGGGGGTTTTCATTCAAATAAGGGTACAAGTGTGAAGTTTGAAGACGATATGAGTATCTTTGTTCACAATCGTTAACGAAGGATAAAATTAACTAATAAAATAAAGTAGAGGGGTATATTTGACTCTTTTCCCTAAAATTTAAATATGATTTGATATCCTAATTGTTTGTAGAATTTCAAGAGCGATTTTCCAATCATAGCTTGGCTCCCACTTCTTGCTCGAATATTCATGTAAAGCATATTAAAATTTAAAGTTATTCCGCGCTCGTCATTTTTTTAGTTTGCAGAACATTGCTCATCTCATTTTAGTGACTTGTAGTGCTTTTTATGAGTTAACAAAGTAGTAATATATAAGTAAGTGATTTTCATTTGAATCTTGTGGTGTAAAATTAGTGAAAGATATTTGTGTGGTTATAGATTATTTCGCTAAGCGTTAAATTATTATTAAATAAGAAAATATGTCTATCTTTTTTTTAACTGAATAAAAAGAAAAGTGTGTCATATAAATTGGGACATATGAAGTATATAGTTGGCGTTGTTTGAAGTAAGATTACTTCACTATTTCATAAAAGAGATGATTAACTTATTTGGGTTTTGGTGTTGTTAGATGATTAATATATTATGATACTCAAATCATTGAGAGATTAATCAGTAAATATTTAGAGAAAACATAAAGAATATGTCATGTCTCAATTGTATCTTATCTATTTTTTTCTTTTTCCTTCTTTGGGTTTAATACTATCCATTCGTTTTCCCCCTAAAATAGTCTCTTCAATTTAAGATGTTTACTTGTTAATTATTACTTTGTTGATTCCTCTTATGGATTGTCCATATTGTACTATCCCATAGAATTAAATCCATAAGGTAAAAATTGGATCAATTTTGATCTATGTATAGTCCAATTTGCACCCGAACCCTTGCCAAAAAACACCTTACATTATACGGTTAATTTCTCTATTCACTCATCTAACGGCAGTACAAGGTAAATAACTAGAGACAAATGAATTCCATCGCTAAATATAAAAAAAAAATCATCATTAATTTTACTTAGTGACATGTTAACATGGATCAACGACAAATCTGTAAATACTTTTTTTTTTGAAGAATTAACTTAAATAGCCGTCCACCTAATTGCTTAAATTTAAAATAGTGTACGGATGTATAATATATGTATATCTTATGTATAATCAATGTATATCGGATAGAAAAAATAAACAATAAATTCGGCTCGCTATTTAGGTAAAATGCTTCTGTTTTGGTAGTGTTGGTTTCTGCTAAGTGATCTTTTGAATAATAAATAAGTTTAATTATTGGATTCATTTGGTATATTTCAATCCAATAATTCATTGATTGGATATCCAAGGATAATCATTATCCATACAATCATTTTTATTTGGTTTTGAATGATTTTTATATTTATATCTAACAGTTGTTTCCTTCATAACTGGCAATACAAAAAATGAAATTATCCATATTTAGTGATTGGTATAGCTAACATTTGTTCCCCACAAAAAACAACCAAAACGATTGGTCCATCATTGAAGATCATGTGTGTGATCAAGAATCTCCCGTTCTTAAATCAAAAGAATTCGCTTTTCGGCCTAGAAATGAAGAACCTATTCGTAAGAAGTGTTTTCTTTTCCTAGTAAATTTTATCTGACGCGAATTCAAATTAACGATCTCGTAAATCTCAAATATCATATGCCAAAGGCCAAATGCCCATTTATTGAAAATCTAAAACATGTTATATCAAAGAACTCTTAAGCATGTTAGATTCTTTTGACTATTAGTATCTCAAAAATGAAACCAACATCTAAAAGTGTTTTATGTGGGTTGTTTGATTTATATTGAATGTCACCCAAATAATCTAAATGCGGCAACAAATGACATGAATAAAAATTCATTCTGCTAACAAAATTTTCCCCAGAAGAAAAACCTCATGATACATTTTAGCAAACATAGAGTAGACATTAACCTGGTGATAAGAACGTGCGAGGGAGCTACATGAATTTGATGGCCTAAAATCAATATATATTAAAAAGTCCTTAAACGTTTTTCAAAAGAGACATAAAAGAAGTCCACATGATTTTAATGTTAGTGGTGAGATCTCAATAGTATGGGGGAGGGTTGCACGTCATGGTAACAAACACTCCCCTATACAGGAATATGGTATTTAAGTGAAAATGGTAAAGGACCCAACTCATTATCCACCGAGCTTCGGACATTGTTACCTCGGAGATTTCTTAGTTAAAAAAAAAGATGAGACGCAAAAGAACTTGCTTTCTAATGTGTGCCTCAATCAAATACAACAAAATGAATAATTAATTCAGAGAAACTAAGTTAAATCAGATGGTGAAATTATCATAAACATGAAAATAGACTACACATAAAAGCAAGAAAAATTAGAATTGATGAGAAGGTAAATATACTTTTTAAAGTCAATGACAGAAAATTCATCATTATTTACTCACTCAATCATACAACCACTATCGAATTAAAAAATTTAATTTTTTAATTGATAGTTATACATATTATATACAACAACAACAAATTCAGTGTAATCTCGTAAAGTGAGATCAGGGGAGGGTAGGATGTACGCATACCTTACCTCTACCTTTATGGGATAGAGAGGTTGTTTCCGATAGATCCACGACTCAAAAAGAAAATAGTCGACGCATGATTACAAGAAAAATAAGACAGCAAAAAATATTAGGATACAAGGCAAAAGAAGCAACACATAGTAATACACACATAAAAAGTAGAAATTTACGGGATACCTAAATAGTACTACTAGGAAAGGAGAAGGAGATGAAGAGGCTAGCACCCTATCTCTCCCGCACAATGTGACAAAACTTACTACCCACTAACCTTCTACGTGCCCTAATTCTCGACCTCCAAATCTTCTTATCTAAGGTCATGTTCTTAGTCAATTGGAGTTGTGTCATGTCCTGTCTAATCATATTCCTCTAATTCTCCTTCGTCCTACCTCTACCTCTTCTAACCTTTGCTACCGTCAATCTCTGATATCTCCTAACTGGCGCATCTCCTTACACATCCTCTTCATATGTTCGAACTATCTCAGTCTCGCTTTCCTCGTCTTATCCTCCACAGAGATCACTCTAACCTTATCAATTGCATATATTATATATTGTATATAATAATATCACATATTTTTGGGAAGGCAAGAGCTTCATTGTCTTGTCCTAAAGTCGCTCCTACAAATCTGGCACACATGGCTTGAACTTTTTCCTTTTTGAGCTTTATCAATTGAGCAACATACAACACATGCAGCGAGACGACATTCGGAATTGTTTAGCGTCCAGTAAAATTTGAACTCACACTAAAAATCTCATATTAAAGGGTATAAAAGTTTTTCCAAACAAAGACGATTTCATACACAAAATTTAAACAAAAGACGTCTTATTAAGAATGAAGAAATACTTGCTCCTCAGACCTCAACTTAAAAGCACCCGGACATAACAAAGTATTTTAAAAAAAAAAAAAAAAAACTAACCCACAGTCTAATCCTCTTTGCATGGAGGGGGATCAGGAAAGAGGAAAGGGATGTTGCATTAACTATGAAAATTGAGTCATCTATCTCACCAAATAAGTTAGCTCTCAACTCAAAATTAAAATTTTAAAAATAAATTTAGGAAATTTTCAAATTTGTTAAACTGTACTCACAAAAGTTCAACTTTATTTTCATGTACTATTACAATTTCAAATTCTATAAATAATTGTTTCAACTCAGTTTTAAATATTATATTTTTCAAATCGCAATCAAACGATGCCAAAACGCGTACTAAATAACGGAAATTCGAGTAAAGTAATCTCACACCCAAACAAGAAAGACACGTGGCTGCTTATTCACCATCTGTAAAAAGACACGTGTCACCTCACATTTTCTCTCCCCCCTTTTCCTTCACTTTCCTCCAAAACTTTTTCTTTTCCTGTTTCGTGTACCTCAATGTAACCATAGAAAAATAAACAGACAAAAACTGCGTTTCAACTTCTTCTTTTGCCACGTGGTTAGCGCTAATTTGTACAAATATTATGGGATAACGCTAAATGAAATAATTTAATATTGGACATTGAAATTCTTAACGAGAGATCTTGAGTTCAAACTCTGATTACGAAACAATTCCTATTAGGTGCTCTTCTCCGTTAATGACCCTTCCACAAGATAAATCTAAATTATTGAGAGCTTCAATACGAATACCGAACAGAAAATAAAAAATTATGCTCAAATTAATATTATGATTAATGATCTTTGAATGATTAAGTACGTGTATGTTTTTCAGGAATATTTAATTCATTGCAATGAAAATGAGATATGTTATCTTCATCTTTTTTTAAAAAAAAAGATGTTATCTATTGTTAAATATGGCAATATACACACAATATACAAGTGTATATTGCCATATTAAGTGCCACGATTTATGGCAATTATTGGGCTCGGTTTTGTGGCTGTTTTGGTAGTCAAGAATATTGTATATTTGGAAAATATATGTGTAGTATATTGTAATGTATTTATTATCATAATTAGGAATATACACTACCATAATTGTAGAGTTAGAATTATGGTAGAATAAGGTTTTAGAAATAGAATAGGAATAGGATTCTCCTATTTTGTATCTTGTATATATACCTATCAAATTAATGAAAATAATCAAGGGGATTATTTCTTTCATGGTATCAAGAGACTAGGTCTAAACAAAAGTTTTCTTCTCTCAAACTTTTGCCTCCCTTTGGCCGAGACCCCCCCCCCCTCCTCGGGTTTTTCTCTTCCAAAATTCGTCTTCCGCTCTCACAAACACCTCTCTTAAATTTCCCTTTCTTCTTTGTTCTTTCGATAGGTCTAAGAATAATTTTCACCCTGCCCTCACAGTTTCCAATATCAAGAACAGTATCCCTATTGTCCTTGAGATGGAAAACGTCCAATATGCGACGTGGGCGGAGTTGTTTAAAATTCATGCTATCTCTTATCAAGTTCTTCATCACGTCATTCCTCCCGCTCGACCCCTTCCTGCGGAGGATCCTGAGTTATGAATTACACTTGATGCTACCGTTCTTCGGTGGATATACGCCACTATTTCAGTGGACCTTCTACAGACGATTATTGAGCCGGATACCACGGCTATGGCTGCATGGAATAGATTGTGTGACATATTCCAAGACAACCAACATTCACGTGTCGTCACACTCGAGCAGGAATTCTCTCTCGTTCGAATGGACGAATTTCCAAACGTTTCTGCATATTGCAAGAAATTAAAGGAGTTGGCGGATCAACTCCGTAATGTTGGCGCACCAATAACAAACAATCGTCTAGTTCTACAGTTGGTTGCCGGTCTTTCGGAGGCCTATAATGGGGTTGGAACTCTCCTTCGCCAAAGCAACCCCCTTCCCGACTTCTATCAAGCCCGCTCCATGCTTACGTTGAAAGAAGTCGGTTTTGCAAAAAAGGCGGCTACCGGAGCAAGCCAAGTCGCCATGGTGGCGTCCTCTCCTAGTCCTTCGGGTTTTGTTAATAATTCGGGCCAAAATCATAACAATGGTGGCGGCAAGAATAATCGAAAGAATAATAACAAAAACCGTGGGGGCAAACGCGGTAGTTCGAATGGCGGTTCCGGCGGTCAGCAAGCAGGAGGTGGGTCCCATCCAGTGAACAGTGGCCCACCACCCCCCTGGGCCCAGCAGTGGGGCCCATGGCAGTGGGGCTGGGGCAGTGGGCCGTGGGCCAACAGTCCATACAATGCAGGAATTTCACGGCCTGGCTGGTCGCAACACCCAGGCCCAATACCCAAGATCGGGCGGCCCACTGGCCAGTGGCCCAACAGCGGTAGCAACAGCAGCTACGGCCCAGGTGCAGCACGGACAGGAGTTCTTGGGCCCCGACCACCGCAGGCCCATCATGCAGCAGGCCCCACTCAGACTGATATCGAGGCCGCGATGCACACGTTGGGGTTGACTCAACCGGACCCAAATTGGTACATGGACACCGGGGCAACTACTCACATGACTTCTGAATCAGGTACTCTCTCATCTTATTCCAATTTGAGCACCCCTCGGGGTATAATTGTTGGTAATGGCAACTCTATTCCAATTCAGGGTTATGGTCAGAAAACGTTGTCTCCCCCCAATCCACCCCTTCTCTTAAAAAATACTTTACATGCTCCTAAATTGATTAAAAATTTAGTGTCGGTCCGGAAGTTCACTACTGACAATTCCGTATCCGTTGAATTTGATCCTTTTGGTTTTTCTGTGAAGGATTTCAAGACGGGGAGTCATCTCATGAGGTGTGATAGTAGGGGATCTCGTATCCTATCATGCCTGGTTTCACCATCGAGTCAAACCTTGCCGTCGACCTTTGCGACCATCTCTCCTTTCATGTGGCATGCTCGTCTGGGTCATCCGGGGTCTTCTATTTTATCAGTTTTAGATAAAAATAGCTTTATTTCTTGTAAGGGTACGAGTCGTACTCCACTTTGTCAGTCTTGTTCGTTAGGGAAAATTGTTAAGCTGCCATTTGTAGACTCAAATTCTCATACTTCAAAGCCATTTGAAATTATTCATAGCGACTTATGGACATCTCCTATTCTTAGTTCAATGGGTCATCGATATTATGTTCTCTTTTAGATGATTATTCTAGATTTTTGTGGACGTTTCCAATTGCGAATAAATCACAAGTGTTTTCCGTCTTCATCAAATTTAGAGCGTTCATTCGTACTCAATTTGAAAGAGAAATTAAAAATATTCAATGTGATAATGGGAAAGAGTATGACAATAGGGAGTTTCGGGAGTTTTGTGCTAATAATGGGATAAATTTTCTTTTTTCGTGTCCTCATACATCTTCGCAAAATGGAAAAGTCGAACGCAAAATTCGTTCCATAAATAACATTGTCCGAACTCTCTTAATTCATGCCTCTGTACCTCCATATTTTTGGCATCATGCTCTACAAATGGCCAGAGATCATCTTAACATAATTCCCTCAAAAGGACTGACATATTCTCCCCCCCTCAAAATCCTATATAATAAGAACCCTTCTTATTCTCATCTTCGAATTTTTGGGTGCTTGTGTTATCCGTTATTCCCATCCACCACAATTAACAAACTTCAGGCTCGGTCTACCCCGTGTGTGTTTTTGGGTTATCCGTCAAATCATCGTGGTTATAAGTGTTTTGATTTATCCTCCAAGAAAATCATAATCAATCGCCATGTCATTTTTGATGAAACTCAATTCCCGTTTACGAAAGTTCATACTCCCGAACCTAAGTTGTATAATTTTTTGGATGACCAAATATCCCCATATATTATTCGAAATTTTTCGGACCTCTCCCGCACCCTAAATCCTCCAGCGGGCCCACTGCCCGCTGGACCCACGCATCGCCGCCATCATTCCTACCACTGGAACAGTTCCAGAAATTGGGCCAGTCTAGCCCAATTAATCGCCCAAACCGATGAGTCCAATAGCGATTTGATTTGGGCCAAGAAGAGCCCATCGTCACGCCGCCCCGTCCTGCGCCCGTAAAATTCCCGAAATTTCCTCAATTCTTCCTCGAGTCATAGGCCGGTCACTCGAAGTCAGCGGGGTGTTTTTACACCTAAAAGACATTTTAATTTACATTCTGATGTCTCTAAATCCCCCTTGCCCCGCAATCCTGTGTCCGCTTTAAATGACCCTAATTGGAAAATTGCTATGACTGATGAATATAATGCTCTTATTGATAATAAAACGTGGGAGTTGGTGCCCCGTCCATATGGTATTAATGTTATCAGGTCTATGTGGATTTTTGCTCATAAGGAGAATTCAGACGGGTCCTTTGCTCGACATAAGGCGCGACTTGTTGGTGATGGTAAGACTCAGCAGGCTGGGATAGATTGTGGTGAGACATTTAGTCCGGTGGTCAAACCGGCTACCATTCGCACTGTGCTTAGCTTGGCTCTTTCAAAGACTTGGCCAATTCATCAGTTGGATGTCAAGAATGCTTTCCTACACGGTGATCTCAAGGAAACAATCTATATGCATCAGCCGTTGGGTTTCAGGGTTCCAAACCGTCCAAATCACGTATGTTTATTGAAGAAGTCCTTATATGGGCTTAAGCAGTCTCCAAGGGCCTGGTACACGAGATTTGCTGACTTTGTTTCCACTATTGGGTTCACTCACAGCATGTCGGATAATTCCTTGTTCATCTACCGCAGCGGTTCATCCTTGGCATACATCCTGTTGTACGTAGATGATATCATCTTGACTGCCTCTTCCGATGCCTTGCGCCAGTCTATCATGACCATGCTCAGTTCTGAGTTTGCTATGAAAGACTTAGGGCCTTTGAGTTATTTTTTGGGAATTGCTGTCAAACGTCATTCAGGTGGGTTGTTTCTGTCTCAACGGAAGTATCTTCTTTGAGATCATCGAGAGGCTGGGATGTCATCCTGTAAGTCCACTTCCACACCGATTGATGCAAACCCAAAGCTAAGTGCAGCAGAGTGCACCATACGAGGACCCGACCCGCTTATCGCAGCTTTGCAGGGCCCTCCAAGATCTTACCTTCACCGCACGGATATTACATATGCGGTTCAGCAGGTGTGTTTATTCATGCATGATCCCAAGGTTGAGCACATGAATGCAATCAAACGCATCATTCGGTATATTCAGGGGACACTAGACTATGGGTTGCACTTGTATCCGTCATCTACATCCACACTTGTTTCCTACACGGATGCTGATTGGGGTGGTTGTCCCGACACCAGACGGTCAACTTCTGGCTACTGTATGTTCCTTGGCAACAACTTGGTTTCCTGGTCAGCGAAACGTCAGGCAACACTATCACGCTCAAGTGCCGAGGCGAAATATCGAGGGGTAGCAAATGTGGTCTCCGAATCATGTTGGCTATGTAATTTGCTTTTGGAGCTTCATTGTCCCATTCAGAAGGCAACCTTGGTATATTGCGATAACATTAGTGCCATCTACCTTTCAGGTAACCCCGTTCAACACCAACGCACCAAGCATATCGAAATGGACATTCACTTTGTCCGTGAAAAGGTTGCAAAGGGTCAAGTTCGCGTATGCCATGTCCCGTCTCGTTATCAAATTGCAGACATCTTTACAAAGGGTTTGCCCGCGGTTCTCTTTGAAGATTTTAGGGACGGTCTCAGCGTTCGAAGACCGCCCGCTATGACTGCGGGTGTGTGTTAAATATGGCAATATACACACAATATACAAGTGTATATTGCCATATTAAGTGCCACGATTTATGGCAATTATTGGGCTCGGTTTTGTGGTTGTTTTGGTAGTCAAGAATATTGTATATTTGGAAAATATATGTGTAGTATATTGTAATGTATTTATTACCATAATTAGGAATATACACTACCATAATTGTAGAGTTAGAATTATGGTAGAATAAGGTTTTAGAAATAGAATAGGAATAGGATTCTCCTATTTTGTATCTTGTATATATACCTATCAAATTAATGAAAATAATCAAGGGGATTATTTCTTTCATCTATAATGAAAGATTGAAAGACACGTAATATTTGATTTTATATTGTAAAGTTTCCGTTTCACAATATTTTCCTAGTTTTAAAGATGATAAAAAAAAAAAAAAGGAGGGGCAATCAGAGATAACTTGGTCTCTTTTAGGTATTTTCCGATGATTGTTAATTTCGATAATAGAGTATCATGTTGAATTTAGTATAATATTAGGATTATAATATAGAATAATCTCAATTTTGCATATACAATAATAATAATAATCAAACATGTGATGAAACAATTCTAACTTTTATTAGGATATTTTTCATTGTGTTTGGTCATATCACTATTTCAGCAATTGATCGTCAGAAATTCTGACAAAAAGGGATCCCTTTATTCACACCTCTAATTGTTTCTATATGAAGGACAAAGACCTGACTCAATAATATATTTCTAACAATATCACGTGAAAAATTAGTATTATCATATATTTATTTATTTAATAAACACCTTTTTGCAAAGTCTTGTCGAATAACACACTTAAGTTGAAAGTGTCAATTATGTTTAGAGATGGCGGTAAATCTTGGATTCGGTCCGAATCTGATGGATTCATATCCGTTTTATAATATATAGATTTTCAAAATTTAGACCCAACGGATCCGGATTGAACCTGAATCCGTTTCTGATGGATCTGAATCTTGTATTTGAGATTTGTATCCGGTCCAAATCCGATCCGTGGATTCATTTTTTATTAAATATATCCATAACCTATTCTAGAATGAATTTGGGTCTTCCTTTGATTTCTTCATGCATTACTAACTACTACTAGTGTAACTAATAATGATGTATTAGAATACTTGTTGATATTCGTCCTATATAAAGAAGATTTGCGGACCATGTTTTGTTGTAGCTTATTTTCTTTTAGTATACGCCTTGTATACGGGATTTTGTCCAAATTTGTTAATAAATTATTTATCGTATCAAAGAAAATATAAAGAAGATTTGCAATTATCTACACTACATGAGGATATGACATCAAATTGTGGTATACATGGACTGGAAAATGCTGAAGTATTTTGCTGATTAACAGTAGGAAAGCTTCACATTGAAATTATCTAGACATCACTTGTTAATTTTAAGGGTAAAGAGATATTTATTCAGTATAGGAATAATGGTGAGTTCAAAATAGTTGTGTTCCGCAATAAGATGGTTAGGGAAAGAGAGCAATTTAAGACGATTAGGAGGTTCTGCTCGATGTTATCATTTCTTTCTTAGGATTGTCACTAGACGTGGCTTACACAGCCAACTAGGAGTTTGCAATTCACAGTTGCACTCATTGCAAGTGCAACTTATGAGGCAGATGAATCACCTGGAAAAAATATGCTCTCTCTCCTTGGTTAACTTTGATATATCATGCATAATAGCTGCTCCCACCTAAACTCTTCATGTCATGTTGAAATCAAGACTTGTCCAGCCAGATATTGCACAATTGTAATATGCCAAGTAAAATGGAATAGGATGAGTAATAATGAAAAAAAACATAACTTGATGTTTTGAATGTCTTGTACCTGATAAGCTTGTTTCTTTGAATGTTTTATTGCTGACCTAATGGAATCGGATGGAATGTCCATCAATAAACATACATGGACATGCAGTGGACGGGTGGTTAAGGTCTTGAACGTGAAAATCACATTTCTGAATTAATTTGCCTAGTATGGACCAGGGAAAGCCAGGTACTTGGTTATCGTTGATAAATATAGTAAAGAGTGATAACTTAAAAATGTAATTTTTTTTACATGTGGATCCATATCTGATCCGTGGACCCGGTGGATCCGATGGATTCAGATTTGGATATGATTTTTATGGACCCGATAAATATAGATCCAAGTATGAAAAATGGATCTGAATCTGAATCTAGTAGGATCCGATCTAGATCCGATCCGTTGCCATCCCTAATGCCGTTGTTAACATGTAGTATCGTACTTCCATCGGATCAAATGTAACTTCAAAAATATTACTCATCCGTATCAATTCATGTGACACTATTTGACTTGGCACAAAGATTTTTAAAAAAATAATATTTTTTAAATGTGTTGTTCAAAACAAGTCTTATATTTCCTCTGTCCCAAAATACTTGTCGCATTACATTTTTTAAGAGTCAAACCATATGAACTTTGATAAACAATTTAAGTTATATTTTTTCATCATATTAATATGAGAAGAATTGCAGCTTATAACACTTTTCATGTAGTTTACGAATATCTAAATTTTAGTTTTAAAATATTAAATTAATCTAATCTAATTTAGTTTTAAAATTTAGTCAAATTGACTTTTAAAAATAAAAACATAACAAGTATTTTGAGAGGGAGGAAGTATAAACGTGTGACTATAAATCATCTCATAAAGTAAAATTAATTCTAAATATATAAATGTGACATTCTTTTGGAACATAAAAAAAAAATGTTATCACATCAATTGAAACAAAAGAAGTAGTATGTTAATTAATGCATAATTAGTACTAGTATTTTGTATCTCTAATTATTTTTTCAACGTATTTAATAGATGGACGTGAGCAAATTGACTATGAATAACTTTCTTAACTAAGTTTTTTTGGTTACTCAAGATATTATATATATATATATAACTTTTTCCCCATTAGTCTTCCCATACTTCAGCCTGTGTGAAAGAGAAAAAAAAGTCTGCATCCTCATTGGAACCTTCACGCGTCTCGAAAATCCACCGTCCCTTTCACGTGATCAATCAATCGTAGCCGTCGCCTCAGATTTCGCGGATCGTCGCCACGTGTCGTGGATTAAACGGTCCCTGTTTAGATCTTTTTAATATTATAATCTTATCTTAATTTTTTGTAACTCTATAAATAGTAATTCCAGTCTCCTCTTTTCTCATTTTCAGAAATACACAAAAAAAGAACAAAACTTTACAGAATTATCAGATTTTTCAAATATTTTCCCAAATATTATGGCTATGAGTATGCCACATCAGATCGGTGCATTATCAGGAACACCGTTAACGGCGGAGACCGGTGGACTTTCCGGCGAAGTTCCGACGAAGGGGAGTGCAGCTACATCAGCTATGTGGAGAACACCGATGACGAATCTAAGAGTCTCGGTGCAGAAAACAGGAGCTGACGTGGACAGGGTGTCGCCGACTCCGTCGCCGCCGTTGAGTCCGATGAGAGGAGGAATGCGGCCGGATTTATCGGTAGCGTGTCAAGCACTGATGGAAGCTCCGGTGGCGGAGAGAGAGCACAAGTTAGGGAATTCGCCGGAGAAAGGGAAAGGAGTGCCGGTGTTTGTGATGATGCCGCTGGATAGTGTGAAAATGGATCATACGGTGAATAGGAGGAAGGCGATGAACGCGAGTTTGCAGGCGTTGAAGGGCGCCGGTGTGGAAGGGATAATGCTGGATGTGTGGTGGGGATTGGTGGAGAGAGATGCACCGGGAGAGTATAATTGGGGCGGTTACGCTGAGCTTTTGGAAATGGCGAAAAAGCACGGGCTCAAAGTTCAAGCTGTGATGTCGTTTCATCAATGTGGCGGAAACGTCGGTGACTCCTGCACGTGCGTACATTCTTCAACTCTATTTTTAATTATTTTTTTCTCAAGTTGCTAATTTTAATTCACTATCTGCAAATTTAATTGTTATCGGGTTCAAAATCTAGAATAGTTGGAAAACTAATAAATAAATAAGTTAAATACTTTTTGATAAAAGATTCATAAGATCTGGTAAAGGTTAAACCGGGAACAGGGGGACCCTTGAAAATTGAACCAAAACTTAGAACTACCACTTTTTCGCGAGTTTCGCATCCCACGATTAGTTGTTCCTTTTCCTACTTGAAATATCACCTTTATTCCCATATGACATTTATGTATTAAAATCCCCCTGTTAGTTGTTCCTTTTCCTACTTAAAATATCACATTTATTCCCTTTATCTATATGACATTTATGTATTAAAATCCGCCTCAAAGTTGATCAGACCAACTATCAATTGTTACACCATCTAGTTGATGTGTTTTAATATATAAATGGTGATAGTTCAGGTAGAAGAAGGGAATAACTGATAGATTGGGTGTGAAACTCGCGAAATAAGTGATATTAGGTTTGTTTTTGATCATTTTCTCTTGAAAATTTGTTTTTACCACGAATTTTCAAAGGCTAAACTTGCTCAAGTATCTTAACCTTTATCCAGATTAATTTGAAGAAAGTTTAAAAAAGATTTCTATTGCAAGAAAGGACACTTCTTTTAGTGGGAATTGGATGCTGAATACTTGATGAAATGTTCCTTTTAATTGTGTGCTAAATGAACTATCTAAAGTTTACCTACAAAAGATAAATGGTTTTATAGGAGTAATAGATTGGAATCAACCTGAATATAGTAAAATGGATATGGAGAACTCATAAACAGCCCGGACTAGTTTTGGAACAAGTAATAGATAATATTTTGAATGTTACATGAACTAAATGTAATAAATCGTATACTGATTGTGATGCTGGTTAGTGATAACAAGAAATCTAATTCATACATATGTTTCCCATCTTTTGATTGCTTTGGAAGGGGAAGCCACAATATTGCAATGATATAGTAGGCAAGTAAAACATTAAATTGTTCTTTTATTGCCTTTGGTGTTGTCAAGATCCATGCCATTTGATATTAACATCGCTCTTTGCAATCACTGTGTTGCTTGAACGTCTAAAGCTTGCTGAGTTGCGTTTAGCTTGGTAATTTTTGAAACGTGAAGACTCAAAATCATCCATGAACATCAGATTTTTTTGCGCGATTCAGGATGAGCTGTAATTTAGATATAGTCCCACCAAATTGTCATGCTTATAATTGTCCTCCTTTTCTTGTGTGCTTAATAGTAGATTTTAAAATTTCAGGATCCCTCTTCCAAGGTGGGTTGTTGAGGAGATGGAGAAGGACCCAGACCTTGCATACACAGATCAATGGGGAAGGAGGAATTTCGAATATGTATCGCTTGGTTGTGACACAATTCCAGTTCTTAAAGGGAGGACTCCTGTCCAATGTTATTCTGATTTCATGAGAGGGTTCAGAGATAGATTTGAGAACCTGCTAGGGGACACCATTGTGGTAAGTCCTACACTTCTCAACCCTTTTAGCTATGCTGCATGAATTTCTGGTTGAAGACTAAAAGGAGCTCAGTTTTTTCCAATGACTTGTGTAATACAGGAAATTCAAGTTGGGATGGGTCCGGCTGGAGAGCTCCGTTATCCATCCTACCCTGAACAAAATGGAACATGGAAGTTCCCTGGAATTGGTGCTTTTCAGTGTTATGACAAGGTATAAACCAAGTTCTTTTTTCGTCGTTTTTATGATGTGTTTGGTACTTAACTTCATTAGCACCTTTGGTTTATTCTGATAAATTGTTCCCCCCTGCAGTACATGATCAGCAGCTTACAGGCAGCAGCAGATGCTTTTGGCAAGCCTGAATGGGGACAAACCGGTCCGACAGACGCAGGTCACTACAACAATTGGCCAGAAGATACCAACTTTTTCAGGAAAGAAGGTGGTGGATGGGATAGTCAATATGGGGAGTTCTTCCTCACTTGGTATTCTCAAATGCTTTTGAGTCATGGTGAGAGGATACTGCAATCAGCCAAGGCAACATTCGAGGACAAGGGCGTTAAGATTTCAGTTAAGGTCGCAGGCATTCACTGGCACTATGGAACAAGGTCACATGCCCCTGAGCTGACCGCTGGGTACTACAACACCCGTTTCCGAGATGGTTACCTTCCCATCGCCCAGATGCTTGCCCGCCACGGTGCAATTTTCAACTTCACATGTGTTGAGATGCGAGACCATGAGCAGCCACAAGATGCACAATGTGCACCTGAGAAGTTGGTTAGGCAAGTAGCATTAGCAACTCAGGAAGCTCAAGTTCCACTTGCTGGGGAGAATGCATTGCCACGATATGATGACTATGCACATGAACAGATTCTTCAAGCATCCTCGTTGAATATCGACGATCAATCAGGTGACAGAGAGATGTGCGCGTTTACATATTTGAGGATGAATCCAGACCTGTTCCATCCTGATAATTGGAGGCGATTCGTTGCCTTTGTGAAGAAAATGAAAGAAGGAAGAGACGCAGATCAGTGCCGAGAACAAGTAGAGAGGGAGGCAGAGCATTTTGTGCATATAACTCAGCCTTTGGTGCAAGAAGCTGCAGTGGCCCTCATGCACTAAGCACATTAAGTCCGTAAAACTAAGCATAATTGGTCTATCTAGCATGCAGTTTTTCAACATGTTACGAGGATCTTAGCTTTATTGTTCTTCTTATGTTGTAAAACCTATGATCGTGTAATTTTTCAAAGTTAGATGTATGTCTTAATGAAAGGATACATAATTCAGTAGTAAATGCAACTCTTGAATCCCGATAGTCTGTTGGATGGACGTTGAGATTTCTTCACTCTCAACTTGAGGTGAAGAGTCGATTTATTGTTTTAGTTGATGTATCTGGTGCTTCTGAACATTAAAAACCTTAATTGGTTCTCTGTATTGACTGCCATAAGATTCTCCATTTAACACAACAAC
Source organism: Anisodus acutangulus (assembly GCA_029783415.1). Classification (NCBI taxonomy): domain Eukaryota; kingdom Viridiplantae; phylum Streptophyta; class Magnoliopsida; order Solanales; family Solanaceae; genus Anisodus; species Anisodus acutangulus. Next base: position 2,529,044 of record CM056509.1, read on the forward strand.
AACCACATACCAGTGTAATCGACAGGTGGGGTTTGATAAATTTTATCAGTATAATCCACAAGTAGAGTTTGACAAATTTTGTTCTTATCTAGCGATAAAGAGACTATTTTTGAGACACACTCGGCTAAGATTTCCCATCTACTTCCTCTCTATTCACTTCCATTCTTTAATTTGGGATGACATTTTTTCTATGTTTACCCATTCTTCTAAACACATGATACGTGCAAAAACTCCAAAAAGTTTGGACTTTGCTGGAAGTAGTGGCAGTTATCCAAGTCCATAAGGTTTTCATGTGCTCGTGAAGTCTCCTTTCTTCGACAAACTTCTCGTTAATTGGTTGCTCACTTTGGAATCATGAGAGGTTGATGTTAGAGGCTAATTCAAATTTTAATTTTATATGTTTTGAATTTTCTGTTTTTGAAGATATTATTTATATTCATTTAGTGTGTCTTAATATATAAATACAATGTATTGAACCCGCTCATTATACTTTAAGTCAGCCAATGGTTGATGTTCAGTAGGGCCACAAATTTTGGCCGTGATAGCTGTATTATATGGGATGTCATTGTATGTGACAGTTACTCTGACATTTTCTTGCAATCTTACGAAATTAAAGTTTTCCACGAGTTCTACTCTCCTCCTTTCCCAATTCGAAGTTTGTTATTGTGTCTAAGTTTTGTGGTTAGGAAGTGTCAAAAACAAGTGTTTCATAGGCATCTTCATTGTAACGTGTGGACAAAACTAATAACTTCTATATAGTTGCCAGACTTTTATAGTTTCATTTTACATGGGTCTTATGCACAAACGTAACTGCTCAACCACTTATTTTCTTTTTGTAACTACTATTATAAGTAGTCGCGCGATGCGCGGAAAGTGTTAGAGAAAAATTATTATCTTATTTGCGTGATCATATTAATAATTTTATTATTTTATTAATTGTAAAATTTAAATTATTTGATTCACGATCATTTATTAGAAGGCCAGCAGGAAAGGAAAATCATTTCCTACATCTTAAATTGCCATAAGATTTTGTATTATATGCAATTAGATTCAGAGTTTATCGGTGGATCCACAAAATTACTTACCAAGATAAAAAAAAAAGTTTCATCAAGATTATTGGATAGCGAGATATGAATACTTGTTACGATCTTATACTCTTTCCACTATCGAATTTATATCTCTTGAATTTCAAAACCGTAGGCATTAAATTCAAAATTTTAAATTTTATCTTTCAGCTTTTTAAAAAAAAAATCATATACCAATTATATGGTATTTAAAAAACCATAGTTTAATATGGTAATTAACTGAAAGAATACAATCCATTGATTATTTTCATTAATGAAGAAATATATATACAAATATACAATTCCTAACTTTGGAAAATAACTATACTTTTTCCTACTATAATTCTAATATACCATAATTACACTTGTACAAAAATTCTACAAATATGATAAAAGAATATACAAAACCCGCTTTTTGATATACACGGTTTGGCCGTGTATATCGTCTTCTATCACACCCCCGCAGTCATAGCGGGCAGTTGTCGTACACTGAGACTGTCCTAAAATCTTCAAATAGAATCAAGGAAAAACCCTTAGTAAATATGTCTGCAATTTGATATCGATAAGGGACATGGAGGACGCGTACTTGTCCACGAGCTACTTTTTCGCGAACAAAGTGTATATCCATCTCGATATGTTTAGTGCGCCGATGTTGGACAGGATTTTCAGAGAGATAGACTGTACTAACATTATCACAGTAAATCAAGGTAGCTTTTTGAATTGGAAAGCGAAGTTCTAATAGAAGATTATTTAGCCAACATGACTCAGACACCACATTGGCTACCCCACGGTACTCGGCCTCTGCACTAGAACGTGATAACGTCGCCTGGCGTTTTGCTGACCATGAAACCAAGTTATCACCAAGAAACATACAATAACCAGACGTCGAACGTCTGGTATCTGGACATCCACCCCAATCAACATATGTATATGACACAAGAGTAGAGACGAATGATGGATATAAATGCAAACTACACTCAAGTGTGCCCTGTAGGTACCGTATAATGCGTTTAAGTGCATGCATGTGCTCAATCCGTGGATCATACATAAACAAACATACCTGCTGGACAACATAAGTAATGTCGATCTCGTGAAAGTCAGAAACTGAAGGGCCTTGCAAGACTACGATAGTGGGTGAGATCCTCGTATGGTGTGCTAGTATTAGCACTTAGCTTCGGTTTGGTATCAACATGAGTATAAGAGGACTTACAAGATGACATGGCAGCTCTCTAAATGATCTCAGCTGCATACTTTTTCTATGATAAAAATAGACCACATGCATGATGAGTGACCGCGGTACCCAAAAAATAACTCAAGGGCCCCAAGTCTTTCATAGCAAATTCTGAACTGAGAAGGCTCATGATAGATTTGCGCAGATTATTAGAAGAGGCAGTCAATATAATATCATCAACATATAACAAAATGTATGCCAGAGAAGCACCACGTCTATAGATGAACAATGAATGATGAGGCATGCTGTGAGAAAACCCAATAGTAGAAACATAATATGCAAACCTCTTATACCAAGCACGTGGGGCCTGTTTAAGACCATATAAGGACTTTTTGAGTAAACAGACATGATTAGGATAATCGGGGTTTCTGAAACCCAAGGGCTGATGCATGTATACTGTCTCCTTGAGATCACCATGCAAGAAAGCATTTTTCACATCCAATTGATGCATGTGCCATGCTTTCAAGTAGGCTGATAACAGTGCGAATGGTATCCAGTTTAACCACCAGACTAAACATCTCACCACAATCTACGCCAACATGTTGAGTCTTACCATCACCTACAAGACGGTCCTTATGCCTCTCAGAATAACCGTCATAATTTTCTTTGAGTAAAAATCCACTTAGAATGAATAATATTTACACCAGGCGGACGGGGCACCAACTCCCACGTCTTATTCTCAATAAGAGCATTATATTCATCATCCATGGCCATTTTCCAATTCGGGTCATGAAGGGCATACACTGGGTTACGTGGTAGAGGCGATTTAGTGACATTAAAATTTAGATTAAAATGTCATTTAGGTTTAAAAATACCACGCTGACTATGAGTAACAGGCCCTTGACTAGGAATAGAAGTAGACTGGAACGGTGATGATATTGGAATGTTGCTAGACGGGCCAGCAGGTAGTAGGCCTGCTGGCCGTAATAGTGGATCAACGGACAGAGGTACTGAGCCAACATGCAATGGGCCTGCTGGCCGAGAAGTAGCCTCAGGTAAAACATGTAAGGGGCGAGAAAGAAGTGGGCCAGAGGAAGGTATTGTTAGGCCAGCAGCCTGTTGGCCGGGTCTATGGAACTGGACTGGGCAAACACGGTGTTGGACCAGTACCGAGAGTATTTGAGCCAGTAGGCAGTGGGCCTGCTGGTAGAGATGGGTCACTAGAATGTTGGGCCCACTGTTGGATGATGTATGGTGATGGTCCATCATCCAAAAAAATATACGAACTAGACACGGGATTATACAATTTAGCAAATGGAAATTGGGATTCATAAAAATAACATAGTGACTAATTATGATTTTATTAGAAGATAAATCAAAATATTTGTAACCACGATGATTAGACGGATAACCCAAAAACACACAAGCGGTAGACCGAGCTTGAAGTTTGTTAATTGTAGTGGACGGAATAAGTGGATAACACAAACACCCAAACATCCGAAGATGAGAATACGACGGGTCTTTATGATAAATAATTTACAGGGGAGATTTATATGTTAATCCTTTGTTAGGAAGTACGTTAAGGAGGTAGGTAGCCATTTGTAAAGCATGATGCCAAAAAGAAGGAAGTAATGGGGCATGGGCGAGGAAAGTCCGGACAATATTATTAATGGTACGAATTTTTCTTTCGGCCTTCCCATTTTGTGAGGACGTATGAGGACAAGAAAACAAAAAAAATATGCCATTAGCGTCACAAAAGTCGCAGAACGACCCATTATCATATTCCATTCCATTATCACATTGAATGTTTTTAATTTTCCGTTTAAATTGGGTACAGATGAATGCTTTAAATTTTAAGAATGTTGAAAACACTTGAGACTTTTTAGACAAAGGAAAGGACACAAAAAACTAGAATAATCATCCAAGAATAAAACATAATAATGATGACCCATAGAACTTAAAACGGGAGATGTCTATAAATCACTATGAATAATGTCAAAAGGCATCAACATACTAGAAGTAGAGGTTACAAAAGGTATTTTAACATGTTTCCCTAATGGACACGAATGGAAAATAAGAGCATTACTCGTACTCTTACAATCAATACATTTATTATTACGAAGAGACGAAATAATAGACGATCTCGGATGACCTAAACGGGCATGTCACAAGGACGGAGAATGAGTGGCAAATGTTGAAGGTGTGGCTGGACTCGTGGACATGGTGGTGGTGGTGATTAGATACAGCTCGCCCCAACTATTACACCTCATTAGAGGTATCCCCGTCTTGAAATCCTTCACAAAAAATCCAAAAGGGTCAAAGTTAACAGAAACACAATTATCAGTTGTGAATTTTCGGACTGACACCAAATTTTTAATTAAGTGAGGGCCATGAATGACATTGTTTAGGACGAGAGGTGGATGTGTGGGAGACAAATTTGTGTGATCATAACCACAAATTAGAATTAAATTGTCATTACCAACAATTATGCCTCTATTTTTGTTCATATTGAAATAAGATGAGAGATTACCTTGTGCCGATGTCATATGAGAAGTGGTCCGGTGTCCATGTACCAATTTATGTCTGGAGAATTTAATCCAAGTGTATGCATTGCGGCTTCGATATCCGTAGGTGTCGGAAATACTGTTGGGCCCATTAGCCGCGAAGGTGTGCTGAGGTCGAGGTCCAAGCACGCCAGGCCCAACAACAGGCTGTCCAGTCCGAAACTGCTAAAACTGCTGCGAATTGGGCCTCTACTGGCTGGCCCAATTCGCTGGATATGCTGTTGGAATAAGAAAGGGGTAGCTGGGCTAGTTAAGCCACTGCCAGGCCTACTGGCCATCAACATTGTTGGCCCACTGCCCAGGCCACTTCCCTGGCCCAGCAACATGTGGTTGCCCATGTTGACTGCCACCCAGACTCATGTTACCGCAACCGTTACCGTCGCGGCTGTCGCCTTTGCCGCGGCTGCGGCCTTTTCCGCCGGATTTTAATTTTGACCCTGTTTTCCACCCCCGTTGTTTTAATTGGGAGTGGAATTAGCCGAAGATGATGAAGAGTAGGAACTTGATGACGATTCCACCATCATAGCAGAATTTGCTCCAGTTGCAGCCTTTTTATCCAACATTGCCTCTTCAAGGGTGAGCATAGACCGGACTTGATAAAACGGAGGAAGCGGGTTGTTTTATGAAGGAGGGTCCCAACACCATTATAGGACTCACATCCTGCAACTATTTGAAGGACAAAATGATCATCAGTGACTGGCGCACCAACGTTCTTGAGTTGATCCGCCAATTCCTTCAGCCTTTTATAATAGCCTGAGATATTCAGAAAATCCTCCATGGTGACATGGGAAAATTGCTGATCAAGAGTGACATCACGAAAATTTTTGTTATCTTAGAAAATATCATGCACCCTATTTCAAGTTTCCATCACTGTAGCGTCGGGCTCAATAACCGTCTTCAAGAGGTCTGTATAGATAGTGAAATAAATCCACTGGAGAACGGTAGCATCAGGGTTGTCCATAACACCGGGTTATCCTCCGGGGCATGCACCTTCTCCTTGCCTGTGACCGAGGGGATGATGTGATGAAACACTTGATGCAAGCGTGCGTGAACCTTAAACAATTCTGCCCACGTCGCGTATTGAACGTTTTCCATCTCAAGAACAATAGGGATATAGTTCTTGATATTGGAGACTATAAGGGCAGAATGAAACGTGTTCTTTGATGTAGACATAATGAAAGAACAACAGGTGAATGAGGGTTTTGGAAAAGAAATTTGGAAGGAGAAAACTAAAGAACAAGAAAAAAATTTCTGAGACGGAAAATTTGGAACATTGGCCGACGACCGGCTGTGTTCAGAGAAGAGGGGCTGCGAAAATATTGTGGAGAAGAAAATTATGTGCCCTAGACTTCTGATATCATGAAAAATATAATCCATTGATTATTTTCATTAATGAAGAGGTATATATACAAATATACAATTCCTAACAATGAAAAATAATTCTACCTTTTCTTACTATAATTCTAATATACCATAATTACACTTGTACAAAAATTCTACAAATATGATAAAAGAATATCCATGTATAATTCTTACAATTGAATGGTATTTTCATAAATTTATTTCCAAATCAATTTCCCATAACACATTAAACGGATAAGGATATATCGGAAAGGTAATCCTAGAACGTTTAGTTTTTATGACTCTTATACAAATAAAATAATATTACTCTCTACTTAAATTATCTACTTGTGTGTGTATTTAATCGATTAAGATAGGGAATTCAAGACTATATTTCGTTCATTTTAAATTCAAAATGTTTCTCATCTTTAAATTCAAATTAAGAAATAAATTAACCACACTCAATAATAATTTATTTTTCTTTCAAAATTCTTTTTAACATTGTCCTAATATTTTGCTTATTTGTCCTAGAACCTGCCATGTGGCTTTTAATTATGCTGCCACTTGACTTATGTAGTATTTGGATAAATAATAAAGTGCTTATAAACACTTATTTTTAAATCAAAATAACAAAAATAAGTCAAAAGTCATAAATTAAGTTTAATTTATGACTCATGTCTTATAAGTCAAAAGTTAGAAATTCAAACATGCTCTTAATATAGTGGCTTTACCGTGACTTATATCTAGTTTTCCCCTTAATATTTAAACATATAGATATTGAAGATAAAATTTAAATATTTTTATCATTTAATTCTAAAATATTAGAGCTTGTCCTAAAAATTGTCAAGTAGCTTGGTAACAACTTACCACTTGGCTTAACCATATTTCAAACTACTCTCCTAATGAACTTGTCTCTGGATTACTTTAATAATTAATAATTTGATCATATATGGGTAAATGATTAGCACACAACATAATGAGACGCTATGTTATATCTCTGTTCACTTCTACATGGTAGAAATTTCAAATACATCACCTAGTTCTTCTATTTTCTTTGCATTTACTAACTATAGGATCTGAAACAAAACAAAACAAAACAAGAAAAAATCAAAAGAAGAGAAGCAAAGAAACTGAATGCCGGACAATATATAAGATCAATAACCAAACATTATATTAAATGTGTGATGTTTGTTGTGTCTGCAAGAGCGTACATGGTTGCGGTTTGTATTACTTAAAAGGCTGACTGACACCTAATAATAAAAAAATAGTAGATCAACAGTAATAACAACTAAGCCTCAAAAGAATAGTAGAACCAAAGCAATTAAAGAGGAAAAGGAAATACTAAAACCTAATTTATGACGAGATGATTGTCAAAATTAATATAAGGAGTTCATGTTATTTTTAATTCACCGATGTGAGATTCTTAATAGTGGGTGGTGGAGGGTGAGTATTTTTTGAAAAATATTTTCTTGGAGGTCGTGTCATTGAAAAGTTTTGAAATTTTCTTCTTCCCGCAAATGTTGAGGTGCAATTATGTACTAGAGATTGGATTTGTGAACAAGAAGGTAAATTAATCTTCTCCATATTAACTACATGAAGCCAACATCTTTAAAGTAACTTTTGATAATATGAATATCCATATTATCCATCGGATTAACCCATTTTTATCGGTGTTAAATATGGGCGGGTCGGATAATTAATCCGTTTTTGTTTAACTCATTTCGACCCGTCCATATCCGACTTGACCCGTCCATATCCGACTCGACCCGCCCGTTTTCCACCCCTAATCACATGTATGTGATGCCAAAACTTAATAATTGGTCAGTTAGTTAATACAACTCCATCATGCATTGACAAATGTAAATAATAGATCTTGAGCAGAACTCAATCTCTGTTGACACCCAATTTTGTCCCGTCTTTTCCAATTTATTTGCAATTTTAAATATTTTTTACACCTCCAAAACAATTTTTTATCTATATACATACATGCGTATATATATATATATATTATCATTCTCATTATTATTATTATTATTCACATTTTTACTGTCATTTGCATTTTTTTTTATCATAATCATAAGTTTATCCGAAATTCTATTTTTCGCAAAGATTGCATCGCATTTTCCATTTTTTTAGCATTAAACACTTCACAAATATTATATTTTTATTATTATCACATCGTTATGTTATTTTAAATAATTCACATCTTTTACAAAATATCTTTTATAATAAACTCCCTTTATTTTTAACCAATCCATTCATTTCTAACCCAAAACAATTTCTACCCAAACAAAATTCACCCAAAACCCATTTTTTTTGTCCAAGCCCAATACCCTTTATTCCCTAACCCAACCGAAGCCCAACTCCCATTTTCTTATTCCCCATCGCCCCAGCCCAAAATTCCCCTTTCATCCCCCTAACCAAAACATAACCCACAAAATAAAATCCCACCAGCCCAACCCACGACCCATAAGCCCAACCCGTCGACCCGACTCCCTTTAAACCGAACCCCCAAAAACCCTAACCCTGTTTTCTTCAAAAAAACACATACCCCCTCCAAACCGACAGCCGCAACACCCCATACCCCGACCCCACGAAACCGGTCACCTCACCTCGCCCACTGCCACCACCAACTCCCTGCCACCAACCCTTCAACCACATACCCCAAAAATCCGCAACCCATGCCCCTCAAATCCGTGATTTTTGGCTCCTTTATTTTGAAATTCGAACTCGTTTTGAACACCAAGGAGGTGCGAATCCACCTATAAATACCCCATTTTTTGTTCTACATAGGGAGGGATTTTTCGGAGGTCCAATTCCATATAAATATTTTGTTGTGTTCTTGATTGTAAGCATTTGCCCTCCTTGTTATTCAAAAATTAAGCCCGAAAACAAGCCCAACATCAAAAGAAAAGGGGTGAGTTTCATTCTTGAACTTTGGTATTTAAATACTTCTATTTCTTCACTGATTCGGGTCGGGTCACTGACCCGGGTCGGGTCGACCCGGATTGGATTTTTCAGAATTATTGCATTTCACATCTCGTATGTTGGTTATCTGAAAATTGGTGAAAAATCTGATTTCGGGTTGAATCACTTATTCGGGTCGGGTCATTGACCCGGGTCGGGTCGACCCGATTTGGCTATTTTCCAGAATTATTACATTTCGCATCTTGCATATTGGTTATCTGAATTTGCTGGAAAAAATTCGATTTGTTGTTCTTCACTGATTTCGGGTTGGGTCGACCCGATTTGGGATACTTTCCAGAATTCTTGCATTTCATATCTTGTTGTTATTGGTTATCTGAAATTGATAAAAATCTGATTCGGGTTTGACACCTGATTCGGGTCGGGTCATTGACCCGGGTCGGTTCGACCCGACTTGGGATACTTTCCAGAATTCTTGCATTTCATATCTTGTTGTTATTGATTATCTGAAATTGATAAAAATTTGATTCGGGTTTGACACCTGATTCGGGTCGGGTCGACCCGATTCGGACATATTTCCAGATTATTGCATTTTTCATATCTGTTACTGGTTATCTAAAAATCTGAATTTTTGATTCCGATTCTGATCACTATTCTGGGTCTGTTTTCAGAATTAGTTCACTGTTTCATTCGGGTCACTGTTCATAATCCGGGTCGGAAATTTAATTATTTACTATTGTATGCGGCTATGTTGTTTATTTTTGCTACTTTGAATAAATATCGCATTTAGGTTGATGAAATTGAATTCGAGGCCGCACTTTTCTTTTTCTTTTTCGTTTCTTTTTTATTTATTTTTTATTTACTGTTTTAAACATCCGTGCCACGAATATTTACTGTTTTTATTATTTACTGTTTTGAACAAATATCGCGTCTGTTCGGGCACTGTTTTTCTATTTCAGTTTGCTGCTCGTTTTTCATATTACTGTTTTACTGTTTTTAAACTAAACATCGCGTCTTTTCGGAAATTGCCTCTCTGTTTACTGTTTACTGCCTACTGTTGCTGCTTACTGTTTCCAATTTAATTTTTTGCTGATTTGAACACGATACTACACTGGCCGATGAAAAATATCCGTCGATTTTGAGGCCTCCACAGTCGTAAAGACGGATATAACTTCTGGGCAAGGATGAGGCTTAAACTTTTTATTTCATCCGAGGGATCAACATGTTTAGTAGGCGAGGTGATTAAAATAACCAACAAGTTATATGTTCGCAGCCACGACGTGATTATAATGATCTTTTCTTTTTCATCCGAGAGACCAACACGTTTAGTAGGCGAGACAATCAAAATAACTACCGAGTCATACGTTTGCAGCCACGACGTGATTGGAATGGTCTTTTCAAAATTTAAGTCTGAGCCCTCCGTGACCAAAACACTCATTGTTTTGGATACGGATCCGAAGTTATTTGTATTTAACTGTTTCTAACCGTTTGTTCTTGACAGTTTGCAGGGAATAAAGTAAAATGAAGGCAGATATTCCTCAGGGTTTATTTATTTTATTTACTTTCTTTAATTCGGCTTTTATCCGGCTCTGTATTGTAATATTATTTATCGCACTTATGTAACTATTGAAATGCTTAGAATAAGCAAACTTAGAATTAATTCATAGGGTAGTTTAAGACTTGAGACTCGTCGCTAGCTTATTTATTTGTATGCTCGGTTAATTCAAACTTAGATAGTTATTTATTTTAGGCTCGTCACGCGTATTCAAGACTTTCAAAATAACTTTTGTCGTCTTTTATTTGCTTTATTAATCATACCGAATAAGTTTATCTTTTGTCAATTTACAATTCAATGATTCCCAAAATTTTACTTCTTTGGCATTATAAATAATTCATTGTTACAAATGCATATTTTTTCAAACTTTACATGTATCTTTCTTTTTAAAATGCATCATTTACTAATTATTTGCAAACATCTTTAAATCTATTATACTTGTAAAATATGCATTTTCCTAGTAATAATTAATCTGAGTTTGACCGGATAACTGCAAGTTAGCATATCTTAAAGGATGCCTAACCCCTTCCCTTTAGGATAATAAAGAACCCTTACCTAGAATCTCACTAGTTTCGCAGACCTTAAAATTGGAGTTATATTGCAGCATTTATAGTCAACATTTAGGTGCCCTAATTCACCTTAGAATAATTAGGTGGCGACTCCTTAATTCATTTACCCAGGAATCACCGAATACGTCTGGGCTCCGCTTCCGACCTCTCGCGGGGTCGGATTAAAAACGAGCGCGACAATCCCAAATCACAAATATTAAGAAAATGCAGGATAAATCACACATTTTTTAAATAGAGTGAGATATAACATAATTTTCAAAAATAAAAACTTAAACTTTGATGGATTGGTATATGAACTTCCCCGTGAATGTTAGGATGAACTTATGTCTTCGATATGGAACTCATCTCTTCCACTTCCTTCAACGTTAGTGAATCTCTTGATGGTAGGGATGGGCATAACACCCGTTGAACCGAAAAAATTTGAATCGAATCGGTGGTTCGATTTAAAAAAAAAAATTGATTTTTTTAAAAAAAAACCGAACCTACATGTGTTAAATGGCTTAGTTCGGTTCTTTAGTACTGGGGATGAACCGAACCGAAAATTGGGGGGGGGGGTATGTAATTAATCTTATTTTTTATTTTAGGCTACTGCTATCTCTTGATCATAGCCATTGAAGCCAATCTATGAAGCTTTTATGGAAGTCGAATGTAGCATGAACTTAATTAACATATCACGGGAGCATTTACATAAAATGTAGGAAGAGAAAGTAGTTGTAAATTGGTGCAACTTTAAATGGTCATAACTCTGCGCTCGGATGTCTGTTTTATCCGATTTTATTTATTTTGCGTATTTTTTCGAAACATGGCCGGGCAAACTGCCGCAAGGCGGTTTGACCCGCCAATTTTTACGAAAACGTCAGTTTTTCCAAATCGATTTCTAATTTTCCCTTTTCTTTAGTAAAGATCTCACTATATACAATAGATTTCAATGTCGAAATTTCGTGGTAATGTAGGTGTGAGGTGTGACTGTCAATTTCAGTGTTGGAAATTCAATTTTTTTTAAAATTCCCCGAGCCGTTTATTTTATTTCAGTGTTGGACTTTTATTTTGTGGGATGTAAACTTTAATTTGGAGTTTTTTACATGTTTTAAGAATATCGTGATGCAAACTTTATTTTTTTGGACTTTAAATTATTTTTTGGACTTTATATTTGAATTGAAAAAATCGATATAAACCGATACGTTCGGCGATATAAATCGATGTATCATTTTTTTTTAAAAGTTTGATTCGATTTTTATTTTTAAAAACTGAATTTTATTCGGTTCATACTTTTTTTAAACAAAACCGAATCGCACCGATATACGCTCAACCCTACTCGATACTTGATAGTGCATTAACCAACAAATTAAATATTATTTATGAGGGCATGCTTTTAGGTAGATTTTAGTACTGTTTTAGAGTGTGTTTTAGGGAGTCTTTTATTTGTCTTTTAGTTGTTTTGTGCAGTATTATGCGTGTGTTGTGTGTTTTCAGGTTTTAAGCGATTTGGAAAAGAATAAGGCGAATCCAAAGGAAATAGGCGGTCATTGAGGATAAAAATGCATAGCTGGTCACAAGAAATGAGTCAAAGAAGCATTGGGAAGCTCGGAAAGCAATTTAAACGAAGTCCGGACGAAGAATGCTGAAGAGTCGTGGCGCAACAAGCAAAAGGGCCGCTGCGTGACAGAGCCGTGGCACCCCTCAGGCAGTGAGCAAGGATGTTTCAGCAGCGAATTAGCGCCACGACGCTCTAATAGCTGAGCCGCGGCGCCGACGACGTCAGTGCAACAAAAAACCTAAATTTAACAAGGGCAAAAAGGTCAATTTTGGGGGTTTTCATGATATATATTTGAGGAGACGTTTTTCTGAGAGGGGGGACACTTTGGAGAGAAGAAACAAGAGAACAAGAAGCCATTAGAGACATCTATTGTTCAAGTTCTTTTCCTTTTCTTTACTTATTCAGTTTATGTTGGATATTAAGTTAATTAGTTTTCTTAATGTCTAGGAGCAAATTATTTTATTAGGGTTTTCCATTGAATCACTTGAAACTCTATTATGATTTAATACATTGTTAATGTTCTTCTTCACCCATTAAAATTTATTCAGCTTGCGTTTATCGAATGAGAATTAATTGGCCTTTAGTTTTCATTATCTATATGATTTCAAATCGAGATCTGAAAAGGGAGATTTGAATATGCTATAGTTGATTAGACGTAGGTTTAATCTTGAACGACAGTATCACGATTGCATGTGTAGCGTGTTAGGTTATTGATCTTAATCCTCCTATGTGGTCGAACTTATCATAGAAATATAGAAAGTTCTCACTTAGGTTGAGTTTTTATATATCCTAATCGGAATATAGAACATCTCAGTTAACCTGCTATCTTAATAAGAAGAGGAATCGTTAGTTTTGCATTAATGAATGATAGAGTGAAAAGTCGAGGAGATTGGAAACTCTAATTTCTTCATTACTGAATTAAACTTCGTGTGTTTTCATTGCTATTTTATTCTAGAAATTCATGTTAGTTTGTTAATTTTTTAGTTAGAAATCATCACTTATCAAATAGAAACAAAAGATTAGTTAATTGGTACTTGATAAATCAGTCTCTATGGACGATACTCGGTCTTACCAAAATTTATTACAAATTGCGATACGTACATAGCATCTAGAAATACCACAACACATGCCGAGAAACCGGTAATGCGGTGGCAATGAACACGTTGATGAAATTGAAAATCTCACTCTTCAAGCTTTGTATCACAGATTCACAGTATTGGTAAGGTTGCGTCTTTTCGTTTGGGGTGGTTGATAGCGCAGGGTTTTGTTTTGTAAGTAGGGAGTTTTAGACTTTAAAAGGGTCTTTTCATAACTTAACTTTTAAGTTAGGGCCTTCGTTCTTTTAATATAATACTCCCTCTATTTCAATTTATGTGACCATTTTCTTTTTGGTCTGTCAAAAAAAAGAATGTCACATTTCTATATTTAAAAATAATTTAATTTTATGAAATGATTTACAACCATACATTTATATAAGACTTGTTTTGGACCACACATTTCAAAAGTGTTCCTCTCTTTCTTAAACTTCGTGCCAAGTCAAATGGTGCCACACAAATTGGGACGAAGGAAATAATAATAACTAGTCTCTATGAACGCATGTTATCCCCAAACAATTATAACAAAAGATATCAGGTAATTTAGTTTTAGTTTTGACATATCTTTATTTTCTAAATGATATAAAATTAATCATAAAAATTAAGATATTTTTTTGAATAATTGTGTCATTTAATTTCAGCCAGCTTTCCTCACTTCACACGGTAGTCTGACATTTCCTTGCTACTCGTTGTCTTCTATTATCAGTAATTGATTCTAAATCTTTGTGTATAATTGTAGTAAAAGAAATAGAATTGAAAAATATAAATAGTTAAGGAAAAAAATGAGATCAATTTGAAAGTATATGTATGTCATAGAGACAATATGTATTAGGACAAATGTACTTTATACACATTCGTATTATTATTAATGGAGATTAATATTTTGGCATTTGCAATTATTGAATTATTAGTTGATTGTTTATAATATTCTATAATATGCATCCCTAGAGGTTACAATGTTATTAATAATGTGAGATATTAATATTATAACGTAACTCTTAAAATATCCTCGACTAATGATAATCGAGAATGGATATCGATGATATGTGATAAGTCGACATGTGGTCTGCATCACATCCTTAGAGGATGTAGTATGTCTCACCTGCTACGAGTAATGACTACTCGTGATAGACACATGAATACTTTGGAAGTATTGGTATACCCTGCTGATATACTATTTGTTATACTTGTCTAAAGTATGATCATCGTGTGGGAGATAGAAGTTCTTACACTTGAGGTCAATGCGCACCTTGTCTACAAAGTAATATACTTTGATCATGTCCTAAGCTCAAATGCCTTATAGGTTGAGATACAACTTGTATTGGGTACATTACGATATGGATTAAAGGTGGTAGTTGAGCCAAGATTAGGATTCATTCCTCGAATGTATATTCGAGAGAACACTCAGCTTCTCAGTGATATTAGGTTGACTAAGTCGTTGGCCAACGCAATAGACATATTTAGAATATGGTCTAGTTGTCAACTAATATAGATGAGAACAATGATTAAGCCATTTTGATAGACACTTCACAAATCCTAAGCTTGATCGGGTGTGTCGTGAATTAAAGGATTTTATCTTACAACATAGAGGTTAAGTTTACTGGATTCGTGTAAACGTACTTTCACATATTGAGTTCGTCTTACGACGCCGTCTAGGAGTTCCGCGTAGACCTTAATTTGATTAATGTCGATATGTGAAGGCCTGTAGGGTCACACTATGAAGATTCTATTGGACCTTTAGATATCTTATTTACTGATGATGAAATTACCACTAATATATTTTCATAAACATGATGTATCAGTTTGATTTTGTAATTTGTTTCCAAATAGCGTGTACTGTGTAACTTACGGCTTATGAGTCTTCCGAAAGGAGACTCTACCTAGCTAGCGCGCTCCTCACCTCAATGCTACAATGCATTACAGACGTATGATCATTACGCTTCAACCGGATTATTCTATTCCACCTCTTAGAAAGAAAATAACTTAAATAAAAATATTTAATAGCATGACGATGCATTTATACAAAACTTCTACCCCGAGCATACGCAATGGAACCGTAGATAGTCAAGTGAAATCCAATTCACGAAATAATTTGATCTATGGTAAAGGTCGTTATATTGGACTTGGTGAAGATGCCAAACATAAAAAGATACTGTTAGAAAGGCAAAACATAATTTTATTACTTCTCAAACTACATGTTTCAAATTAGTATGTTGTCAACAATATCATCTACCAACAATTATGTTTAAGTAGGTGTCAGTTATATAAATCCTTATTGATCATGTTTTTACATCTAATTTCAATCTCATTGCCAGTATTATACAACAACTATGCCTCTGTCTCAAACCAATTATTAGTTTTTTTTACTTAAGCTCAATCATAGCATTTATAGTATGAGAATTCATCATGAATTGACAAATTTCACACCCAGTGTAATCCGCAAGTTGACACATATGGAGTTAATAAGGCAACATAATACTAAATAAAATAAAAGGCCCCTATTTTCTATTGTCATAAATGTTTGATTATGCTAAATAGTTAAAGCTTAGGAAAGGAGGGAACAAATTATAGTTAATTCTTCATTTAAACATAAAACAATTAAGAGTCAAGGATGTTATTTTTCACTGAAATACTTCCTAAATTGATTACTAAAAATGTGGTGGTAATATTGAAGAGCCCATCAGGCATTTTGTTGGACTTGGGTGAACACTGGCCCGTTATCCTTCCACTGCACAGAGCGGGACCTGTTCGTTGCTCTGTAAATCCAGCCTCACGCGGTCCGGCCCACCTTAGGAGCAAAGCAGCCCATGCTTCAACTTGGGCCACGTGACTCAGCTCTACGCTTGGACAGGGCAAGCCAGAAACAAACACACAAAGCCCTACCAGATAACGCAGCCCAACAATTCCACCACACTGATGCCCCCATTTGGGTTACAAGCCCACACTACTGAGCTCGGCATGCAATTACCTCTCACATTCAATTAAAAATAACTAAATGTTTCAGTTTTATAGCGATGTGGGACGATTGGACAAATTCTTCATTTCATTCTCAGAAAGGAATGTTTACATAGTTAGAGAAAGCCTAAGTGAACAGCAATAGATGGATTCTCAAACTCTGTTATACTATTGTAACCTCTTCCCCACTTTGGACCTCAAAATCAAGCAAATAGAATACTCATAAAACCCCAATTCCCAACACAAAAACCAAAATTACAAATCCCTAACTCAAAAAAAAAAATCTTATTTTTCACTACACTTCCCATCCCTTAGTGTTAAGAGTCCCACGTCAAAAATGAAATGAAAACATAGATTCCTTGAAAAAAATTTCGCAAGGCAAGATTTCATTAGAAAATATGCATATTCAATCAAAATTGTATAGAAATTAATGATTTAAGGGGCGTAGTTTATATATAATTATAACTCCGAAAATACCTGAGGTTGGGGTTCGAATCCCAGCAGAATCAAAAAGGAAAAAAATTGCAAGACAAGATTTCATAGAAATTATGACTATTCGGCCAAAGTTGTATAGATATTATGCCTTAAGGACATAATTTTTATGTAATTATGCCTGAAGACTAAGTTTCGTTGAAAAATTAAGATTATGACTTGTATGACTAGTTACATAGAAATTATGTTCCAATGGACACAATCTCCATATAACTTTGACCGAATATGCATAATTTCTATGAAAATTTTGTCTTACGATTTTTTTTCTTTTTTTGCCTCTGCGGGATTCAAACCCAAAATCTCTAATTTAATAGATCCGTAAATAAAAATTACTTTAATTCATAATTTTTTATTAAATAAGAAACATGGGCAAAATTAACATTTTTTGTGTGGATTCCCTCGATAGGGTATCTTTAATTTTTGCCCTCTACTCATTTAATGAAACTTTTGTGACGACACTACCCTCTCATCATCTTTCTTCTTCTTTTCCTCTGCAGCTTCATCCTCTTTTAAAATGATGGTAAAACTTAGAGATGACAATGGATTCTGGACCCAGTCAGGATTCGGTGGATCCAAATTTATTTTATAGGATATGGATCTTTAAAATTTGGACCCGACGGATCCGGATCTAGATATTGTATTTGAGATCCGTATCCGGTCCAGATCCGACCCGTTGATTCGTTTTCTATTAAATATATTCATAACCTAGAATGTAATTTTATAAGTAGTTTCTTAAAATTGCTAAGCATATTCTTGCAAGTTTAATTCTCAAAACAAGTTTAATTTATCCCCGCATTAACTCAAAAACCAAAAAATAAAGAGGTAACTTCGATAATAAAATCAATGTTATATTAGTGAATGACTAACATCTCCATAGACAAGTAGTTAAAATTATATTCACTTCATTTGTGAAGATTCCAAGCACATGCAAGTTCTGCATTGTGGAAATACTAGTCAGCATTTTCCACAACTATTGTCATTGTCCAACATTTTCAATTAATAGCTCACAATCAAAACGAGACAACAAACAAAATATCTCATATGAACATTTCAAAATTAAAATACAGTAAACTGTTAGCTAAGTAAAAATCATTTATCAGTTCAAAAAAAAGTTCTTAGAAAGGTTACATTTTTAGTAAGGCATTTTTTTTACATGTGGATCTAGATTCGATCCGTGGACCCGGCGGATCCGATGGATCCGGATTTGGATATGATTTTTATGGATCCGATGGATCTGGATTTAGGTATGAAAAACGGATCTGGATCTAGTAGGATCCGATCCATTGCCATCCCTAGTAAAATTAATTCAAATCATTGGAGCTTCTTAGTTGATTGAAATATGGTTGCTCCTAATTACAATGGGCAGTGGAATTTGATTGAAATATTCTGGAAATTGTTCGAAACAAAATCTGTTGGGTGTGTTCCCGACATTAGATTTGAGTATTTTTCTTCCGTTTTAGCCACTGATGAGTACCGGTACTTCACGGCGTCGTGTTTTACTCCTCAAGTGCTTAGTGTTTGGATTTTAACTATTATAACCTCTATGGTTAGGGAATTAGATTCTTTTTTTGGGAGGTTTGGTTTTGGAAATTTGAGGAAGTTTACTGGATTTTTCAATGTTTTTATATATACGATTATCAATCAGTTGAATTTTGATATAAGGAATAAATTGCTAAGTTTGTCCTGTTGTAAGTGTATATAGTGGGAAGTTTTATCTATGCATAAAATTAGTTAGAATTTTTATATAAAAAATAAATTGAATAATCAAGTTAAATTTGACCTAATGGGTGAAATTTTACGTGTATATAATGAAAATTTTTGACTCAAGACAAAACTCGTTGAGTTTTATATTGTGTGAGTGTAGGTTCTTAAAGTAGATTAATTGATACTAAATTTTCAGACCTGGTCACTGTGTAGTTTCTATATAGAGGTTATGCCTTAAGGTATAGTTACTATATAGAGGTTATGCCTTAAGGTATAGTTACTATATAGAGGTTATGCCTTAAGATATAGTTTTACCTCCATGTTATGCTTTATTAGGCCTAACTTGAAACTACACCAAGTTAGGCCTTATAAGACATAGTTTTACCTTAGGCATAACATGGACTAAAAAACGTAATGCAAGTTATGCCTTAAGGCATAGTTTTGCTTTAGGCATAACATGGACTAAAAAAACGTAGGGCAAGTTATACCTTGAGACGTTATTTTGTCAATCAAATTGAAAATCTTTAATTTCGGGGTGGTCCTTAATTTTTGCCAATCAAGTTAGAATTTTTGCCCTTCGCCTAAAAAATTTTGGGTTCTAGGTTCGAACCCCAGCTCAGCCTATAATTGTAGTAAAAGAAATAGAATTAAAAAATATAAATAGTTAAGGATAGAAAAGGAGATCAATTTGAAAGTATATGTATGTCCTAGAGACAATCTGTATTAGGACAAATGTACTTTATACACATTTGTATTATTATTAATGGAGATTAATATTTTGACATTTGCAATTATTGAATTATTAGTTGATTGTTTATAATATTCTATAATATGCATCCCTAGAGGTTACATTGTTATTAATAATGTGAGATATTAATATTATAACGTAACTCTTAAAATAGCCTCGACTAATGATCATCGAGAATGAGATATCGATGATATGTGATAAGTCGACATGTGGTATGCATCACATCCTTAGAGGATGTAGTATGTCTCACCTGCTACGAGTAATGGCTACTCGTGATGGACACATAGATACTTTGGAAGTATTGATATACCCTGCTAATATACTGTTTGTTATACTTGTCTAAAGTATGATCAACGCGTGGGAGATAGAAGTCCTTAGAC
The DNA here is from genome assembly GCA_029783415.1 of Anisodus acutangulus. Lineage (NCBI taxonomy): Eukaryota > Viridiplantae > Streptophyta > Magnoliopsida > Solanales > Solanaceae > Anisodus > Anisodus acutangulus. The sequence goes on from CM056509.1 coordinate 2,549,143, forward strand.
TTGAGGTCAATGCGCACCTTGTCTACAAAGTAATATACTTTGATCATGTCCTAAGCTCAAATGCCTTATAGGTTGATATACGACTTGTATTGGGTACATTACGATGTGGATTAAATGTGGTAGTTGAGCTAAGATTAGGATTCATTCCTCAAATGTATATTCGAGAGAACACTCAGCTTCTCAGTGATATTAGGTTGACTGAGTCGTTGGCCAACGTAATAGACATATTTAGAATATGGTCTAGTTGTCAACTAATATAGATGAGATACAATGATTAAGCCATTTGGATAAGCACTTGACAAATCTTAAGCTTGATCGGGTGTGTCGTGAATGAAATGATTTTATCTTACCACATAGAGGTTAAGTTTACTGGATTCGTGTAAACGTACTTTCACATATTGAGTTCGTCTTGCGGCGCCGTCTAGGAGTTCCGTGTAGACCTTAATTTGATTAATGTTGATATGTGAAGGCTTGTAGGGTCACACTATGTCGATTGTCTTTTCGATCTAAGGATGTATTGAGAGAGTATTAAATATTCGATTTAGAATCGAGATATTTAAATGAATAATAATTTTTTTAATTAAGTCAAAATTGGATTTTGGATTTAATTAAGAATATGCGGAAAATAAAATGAGACAATGTAGGGCGACGTCAGCGCCGCGACGCCATGACCTAATTTGTCTAGAGTTTTGGGTCAGGCCCAATGTCAAAGCCTAATCCGATTTGACCTAATTTTTCATCTATAAATACAGACCTACACTTCACTATTCATTACACTTGATTTTCATATCATTATTCTAAGTCTTAGAGACTCAGAATCAAAACACTCTCTCGAACCTCTGCCGGATTTTCTAGCTTTCCAAAGGAGGAATACATTGAAGCTTGAAGCTTGCAATCGAAAGGGCATTCACGTGCGCACCCACAATTGATAAAGATTCCAGATATTGTAAACATGTAAGTACCATTCAAGTCTTATGTTTACAGTTTAAAATTATCCTATAGTCAAACAGTTCTACGTTTGTTGAGTTTGAAATAAGTTTTCAATATCCGCTGCGTACAACAACCCAACAAAAACCTACACAATTAACTCAAATTGATATGAAATTTTTGTATGTTAAAAAACGTAAAGAAGTAAAATTAGGCTTAATTACGTGAGTTAGGTTCTAGTAGTAATAGGATTAAGTAGGTCCAAAAGAATATTCCTAACTTCATTTCACTTTTTAGGTTTAAGAATATTAGAAGGAGAAGGATTAGTAGTAGGAACGACTGATTGGATTGGTAGTTAATAGAATTAGGATTATTATTAATTCAAAAGTTTCATTCTTGAGTTATTTACAATTATATTCTTAATGCTACACTAAGTTAATTAATTACCACAGGAAACCCAGTCAAAAGCAGAAAAACATGGATCATCGATCAATTAAACCAATAACCTCCTGTATAAATAGGTCTAATCAACCTAGAAGTTATTAAAAAAATATATATCAAACTCATAAAATAAAGTGTTCTAATATTTATCTATTTTTTCTGAAAAAAATTCTTTCAGATCAATAATCAGAATGTCAAGTGCTCAGCAAGCCGGTGAGTCCCACGGCCAAGCTCAGGTAATATACTTCATACTACATGCAATTAATAGTCTATACAGATTAAAAATTATTTTTATATGTCCAAAGTTTAATATTTTTTTAAAATTTTATAAATTTTCACTTATATATATATATATATATATATATATATATATATATATTCTGTATCGAAAATAGATATTGAGTTCAGCTTACATTTTCCATCAACTATTGTTGTCCTCTATTGTAACATGATAAAAGAAAAACTGAAGCTTTGTAAAAAGTAATATACTTTATTATGTTTCATTTCTTTTTCCTATGTTCCTGCTCATTCTTTTTGTAACTTAATTATTAATATTGATGAACAACAAATGAAACAGGCCAAGACAGAGCAAATGGCAGAGTCAGCAAAGAGTACAGCACATTCAATGGTTGACAAGGCTGAAAATGCCACCCAAAGTGCTCAAGAATCTGCTCAACAAAACAAAGACCAGCAGAACCCTGGATTCCTTCAGCAGGTAATTTATCTATTAGTAGATAATAAGTGATTCAAGATTAAAAATATATCATAAAAAGTAATTTTTAATTTGTATACACAGTATATTTTTCTATATCTATATATACACAATATAATAATTTTCCTAGGAAAGTTATTCATATTGACCACCCTTTCTTCAATGTGGCTCCGCCTCCGTTGAATTCAAAGTTCTGGTCACGTAAATTGAAGGATAATGATGACATGGTCTATCGTATGGATGACGTGAGGCCTTAATAGTTTAATTTCTATACACAGATAGTTTAGAAAAGTAATGTTACCTTGGTATAACGGATTAGAATACATAAATTGTGTAAAAAGTCTTTGATCTGTGAATGTATATATAAATGTTAAATCTTTAAAAAATCTATATATACTCAAAACTTCCAGTTTTTCCTTTTTCTTTTTGTATTCATAATTGTCTATTGATCCCTTTTTTCAGACTGGAGAGCAAGTGATCAACATGGCTCAAGGTGCAGTTGATGGAGTGAAGAACACCCTAGGAATTGGATCAGACAAAAAGTGAAAGAGAGAACCGAAACACATTTCTCAATTAATTCGAGGATTTTCATATGCTTTTATCAGGCATAAGTGAAAACATATAAGTAGTTTATTATTGGAGATCTCTCATAAAGAGAATTACACAAATGATTCTTATAGAGTGAGATGATTTCATAGGTTAATTTGGTTATGGTTTCAAATTCCATGCACCTTATTGGTGTCAGTGAAGTTGTTTTATTGATTGAGATTTCTCCCATTAGAAATCTCATCAATATGTAAGTAATAAGGAAGTTTCTTTTTGTTTTGCAAATTCATATTTTGTTGTTTTTACATTGTGTCCACTATACAAATATTTGACGTTCAATTTCCTATAAACAATTTGGATACTGATATCTAACCCATTCTTAGTACACGTTTGTACATAATTTCGTATAAATTTGAAAAGAAAAAAGAGCGTTTGAAGTTGATATTTTTGGAAAAGGATATTTGAAAGTCTTAAATTTGAACATGAATTTCGCTTCAAAAAAAAGTTACTCTATATTTTACGAATGAAAACTTGAAATACTCTTCAAACATATTTTTTAAACTTCAAATTCTTGAAATAATGAGACAAATTGTAAAACAAACACTTATTTGAAATAATTCAGGTCTCTATATATTGGAAACATATAGAATCAGTTGCGATACGGATAAAAATATATGCTATGAAAGATAGAGTACAATCTAATCCATCAACTTTCTACAGCTCAATATCTTAGTAGAGTCTTAACTTAGAACCTTCGATCAGTGAATTGAAGTTGGCTTTAGGTGTAATATAACTCTTAGGTATTGCGCACACCGTATACTTAGGTACTTTCCTCCACTTATTGATGATGCAAGCATGTCTGACTCTCGATTCAAAACGATAAATGACCCAAATATCTAAATAGGTAGTTACAAATTCCCATCTCAAAATATCTATGAGATCCCTCAAGGTATTTGGACTTCCAAATTTTCTCTAAATTTTGAATTTATTTTTTTGATGATAATAGAGTTCCAAAGAAGATCGCAGAAGGCACGTACGTATTACATAACCCAACAAATAATAGCCCAAAATGTCTTAAAACATCAAATCTTTAGAACTTAATAACGGTAGATAAAATAGACAAACGAAAAATAGAGACATTTTCTCCACTTGCGTACACGCACTCCCATTTTTTAAAATCATCATACCTTGATATGGAGACACGTTTTCAATAAAAAAATATCATCTATAGAAAATATATATTGTACTTGAAAATTCATAACTTGTCCTATTTCTCAAATGTTTTATTGGGTATATATTCACTATTATAAGATAATTATACGTTAAGGAAGATATGATATGAGGATGATATATTTGTAATATTTCTAATAATAGAGATCGAAAACAACATTTGTAGAGTATGTAATGTAATATTTGTAAAGAGAATTTGACTTCTGCTTATTAGTAATGCATTTTCTCTTTTTTGTAGAAAAAAAATTCAGTAACAAAATATTGAAAAAATATTTAAGTGGTGGAAAATATTTTTGCGTACTTCTCGCTATGCCAAATACACCAAAAAATAGTCCACGAGCTCCTAATGATATATTAGAGTGATAGAAAATATTAATAGCTTAGTTGATTGACTATCTTAATTCTCACCTTGTTGGTGAGGGTTCGATTCTCCACCTTGTAATCCTCTCTCCATTTCCCCTTCCCCTATCCTTATATAATAAAAATATATTTTTTTAATGACCAGTTTTGAGAGTCAAACAATTTTTTTGACTTAATTTTAAATATAGATTTTTTAAATATTTTATAATAAAATTTACATATTTGAAAACTACATAAAAAGTTCTATAAGTCCACATAATTAATAATTCACAATATATGAAAAGAGTTGGAGAAAATCGTAATCAAAGAAAGAATTGTTTGACTCTCCAAATTGATCAACCTTCAAACAAACTGGTACGTATGGAGTAATATTTTAGTGTCGTAAATATTGTGAGAGGATCGAATTTAATTATGTCCTAATACAAATGTTTAGTTTAGTTAAATAACCCTTTCATATGAGACTGGTAAATAAAATATACAAACTTCATGTATGATCAATTTTTTCTATTCAAGTTTTAGCATGTGAAACGAGGAAATGTAAATATTATCTCAACTCATGTGACAATTTCTTTTAATTCTGATATCATACCAAAAGTAGAAACTTTTACATAACAATTTCCACTCGGTATGAGAATTTAATGGTTCAAATGTAAACGTATAGAACTACGTAATTGTAAATGGTAGAATAAAGTTGTATATTGATAGCGGAAAAGCAGGAAAAAACTATATACTGTAGTATTCTTTTAATGGGATAAGGCTTTTTATTCTTGAGTCGAGAGTATCGGAAATAACTTCCCCACCTTCCGAGATAGGGATAAGGTCTGCGTACACATTATTATTTTCAGATCCTACTTGTGGATTACACTGAATATATTGTTGTTGTTGAAAGCTTTTTGCAAAAAAACAAAATCATACAAGTTTGGGATCCTTCCTTTCTTCAAAAGAAAGGAAAAGAGATAGAATTAGATCGATTGCCAAAATCTCTTTTTGGATGTTCTCAATATCTCGGTATTCACGGAACGTGAGAAGCAGATGATTAATTATTTATTTTCGAAAGAAATTGAATATTTTTTTGAAATCCACCCCATTTTATATTTTTAGTTCTTTAATTGATATGGGACTTTTTCAAAGCAGATCCTATTAATAACACTAGGTGTGTATCATCATTTTTAAGGTAGGTCGTTAACGCTCATATATTTAAGCACTTTTGTGGCGATTCAAAGTAGTCGCCACAGAATATTGTCAGTGTAAGCTGTCCAGTAGGTCGGGTCGGTCCGATCCTGACCCTGCCCATCCAGCTACCCGACTCACCCCGCCCCGATCCCCCTAAATTTTTTTTTTGTCGGTGTCGGGGTTCGAACTCGGGACGGGGTCTTGGATAGTTCCCCCGCCCGTCCCGATCCCGACCCGCCCCGCCAGCCCCTCTCCTTCTTTGCAAAAATAGTAGTTGCAAGTAGTCGCCACAGAATATTGTCAGTGTAAGCTGTCCAGTGGGTCGGGTCGGCCCGATCCTGACCCTGCCCATCCCGCTACCCGGCTCACCCCCGCCCCCGATCCCTCTAAAAAATTTTTTTTGTCGGTGTCAGGGTTCGAACTCGGGACGGGGCCTGGGATAGTCCCGCCGGTCCCAATCCCGATCCCGACCCCGCCCCGCCAGCCCCCTCTCTCTTTGCAAAAATAGCAGATGCAACAACGACCAAATTTTGATTTTGGTCGTTGTGCAACGGCTATAACGGCCATTTTTGCCCCCCCACCCCACCCCATAAACCCCCTACCCCTTTAATATTTATTTTTAACCCCTAAGTTAATATATTTACACTTTAACCCTATTTTTCAACTATAAATACCTCATTTTTCTCACAAATCTTCATACAATCTCTCTAATCTCTCAATTTATCTCTCTACAATTCTACATTGCCTATTAATATATATTTTTTTGCACATTTATATCAAAGTTAAAAAATTGGGAGCGAAGTTGGCAACTAGGTTGATGATCATCTATAGAGTAAAGTTTCAATTTTCAACCTCAATTACACGTCGACGTTTTGGTACATTCATTCCTTCTTTAAATTATTATTATTATTACTTTATTTTAATTATCACACTTAATTTCATGATCTTTAATTATTTATTTACATAATTAAAATGGAAGGATTAAGAGATATGTTTAAGGGTAAGGGTGCTTCTTTTAATAGGGGTAACAAGGGCAGGGGTACTTCTTCTACTAATCCTATTCCTAGTCCCGATGATTTCATTGATTTCACTCATATAGATGAAACTACTTTTTTTAATGATATACCATTAGATGATGAGGTATATGAACCAAACTTTAATTTAGACGATAATCTAGATGACACACCAACTAGTGCACCTCAAACTCAGGTTCAGACTGATTCTCAAACTGAAATTGGAATGCCTCCTATTACCCCCTAGTATGAGTCGAGGCCCCACACAATGAAAATTAAAATCAGTTGTATGAGAGTTTTTTGATAGGGACCAAGAGAATCAACTAGCTAGATGTAAAAATGTTTATAAATTTAAAATCGGAAAAGGTCAAGGTGGGACAAGAGGTTTATTGAGACATGTACAAGGCAAACACACATCTAGGTGGAATCAATACCAGGCTTAAAAATCGGGTGTGTCAATGCTATCTGAGTCGGGACAAGGTTCACATAGTGTCTCCGACCAAGTACATGATCAAATTAACCTGGCGACGGGGGAATTTATAATTTAGTTGTAAAAGATAGCCTAAAACTTTTTGAAAACATTCTTAATAAAATACAATTTGCTATAAAATTTATTTTTAAAGGTAATAAAATACAAAGACGCAAAGAGTATAAAAAACTTGTCATGATTGTGGATTACCTTATAGAAAATCCAGAAAAAATTTCAAATAGGTGGAATTCTCTGTATGAGCAACTACTTGTTGTTTACGATTATAGATAACCTATAACTTTATTATTTAATGCTCATAATAAAAATTCAAGGGATATGCTTGTAGATAATGATTGAAATTTTTTTTAGCACTTAATGGATTTCTAGAGAAATTTTTTCAAGCTACTAAAGAATTTTCCGGTATTTATTATCATACTATTTTAAATATGTTATTTTATATAGCTTTAATATTTTTGTTACTTAATGAATATATGGAAAAACCATCTTACGCTCCATCTATTACAAAAACGTTCATAAAATTTTAAAAATACTTGTTTCCTCTTCCCACTATTTATATTATTGGTGTTGTATTAAATTCGACTATTAAAGTAGACGGTTGTAAAACACTTGTAGAAACGATTTATGATTATATAGAAGTAATTCCAACAGACCCAACTGAACCAACTGAAGAACCAACTCACAAACCAACTGAAGAACCAACTCACACGTATATATGTATTACCAACAATAAAGTGCAAATAATCAACCGGCTTATGCACCATCTTCTACTACTTCGTTGGCACTTTATAAAAAAACATGCGTTTTTTGCTGCTAGTATTCAAGGCCTTAGAAATAAAATGTTTAGTGGTTCAACTTCTTCACAAGTTAGCGAATTTGATGTTTATGTTTTGCAGGGTGTTGTATCGTACAAATTAATTGTCAATGATGAAGGAGATGAAGACTTGCTGAAATACTGGAGGCAGAATGAGAAGACATTTCTGACACTAGCAAAGATGGCCCGAGATGTGTTAAACATTCAAGCGTCATCAGCAGCGTCTGAAAGCGCTTTTTCTGCTGAAAGATTTCAAGAGCACATACATTCATTGGCGGGAGACACATTGGAGAATGCAGTTTTTTTCAGAGATTGGATTCGAGCGGAGCGTAGAAGGTGCGGTCAACCGAAGATCAACGAAGAAGAAGACTACAACTAAAACGAAATCTTGGCCGAGGGAACATGAAGCGATGTCGAACAATTTGATCAACAAATTCCAATTCCAACCGAAGATCCTCAAGACATTGTGAGGAAATTCAAAAAAATATGGTTAATTATGTATTTTTTTAATTATAATTTTACTATGTGATTTGCAACTTTTAAAATTGTATTATAAAAAAATTATATTTCTATTAAATAATTTAAGAGGCACTACATTATCTTGTTCAATTATTGAAGTGTTTATATATCTTATTCTTTTAAATCTAAGTACCACAAAAAAAGGAAATTCCGATCCAGACCCCGCCCCGACCCAACCCGACCCCATTTCTGGCGGGATGTGGGACGGTACATGACATACGCCTGTCCCACTAAGCCCAGCCCGCTAATTCCGCCGGAGACCCGGTCCTGACCCTTCCCCGTCCCGCCCCGCCCCGCCCCGCCCGGTTGAACAGCCCTAGTAAACCTCAGAAATAGTCTCCCAATATATCTCTGCTAGATTCTTTTGCTAACTAACACTGGATAATTTGTTCTTTCCCAAAGTCTCCTCACTTCAACCACTGAATTACACCCAACTGCCACTCCGATGACTACTCTGCAAACTCATCTCCACTTTCCCATCTCTTCTTCACCAAGATTGCTTCATTTCAAGAACCCCAATTCAGTTTCTTTCTCTAAGAAACTATTTTTTTCCAAGAAAATTAATGGGTTGTTTAATTACTCGAAATTTGGTAGTAAATATTTGTTCTTTTGTTCTTGTCAAGCTAGTAGTGAAATTGAACCCCTTTCATCAGCTCAGAAAGAGACTGAAAGGCCTGGTTTTGATATTAATTTAGCTGTCATTCTTGCTGGTTTTGCTTTTGAAGCTTACACTAGTCCTCCAGTAAATTCTTTATCTTTATTTATGTATTTGTTTTTCTATTTCTTTCTTTATTCATTTATTGAGAATGGACTCGAATAGAGCACATGGATATTGAGGATTCATATAGCTCGACTCCAACTAGTTTGGTATTGAGGTGTAGATGATTGATTGATTGATTAAACGTTTCATTTTGTGAATAAGAATGGTGATATGTATGCAGTTGTTCATTTTTCTGTTTCTTTATTCATATATTGAAGATGGACAAGAATAGAGCTTATGGATATTGATTATTGGCTTGACTCCAACAAGTTTGGAATTGAGGTCTAGTTGATTGCAGTGGCGGAGCTAGGATTTTCAGTAAGGGGTATCAAAAAATTTATTATTATGCCGTGACCTAGAATCAAACACCGACTTTAGGGAATTTTTGCAACCCCTTAACCACTACGCTGAACCTTCCAATTTGTGTTAAGAGGTGTCAACACTGGTATATATTTCTATAAAATCAAAATTTGACCTATTTATACAATGTAATTTTCCGGCGAAGGGTAGCTCCGCCCCTGGTTGATTGATTGATAGATTGGTTGATTCATTTTTGTAGATAAGCATGTTGATAAGTATTTGACTGTTGATTGAAATCCAATAAATTATGAATTTTGTGCTGCCTTGTAGTTTGCAATATGTGTTGGGATACAATTGTTGTAGGGTACGGGAAGTAAGTAACTATTACAATAGTAGAAAGGATAAATAAATTATTACAATAAAAAACTGAAAATCAAAACCTTAACAAACTTCTTGTGTGATTTGCTGAGTCGAGTGATGGCACTCTGTCTTTAAGACAAGATTGCCCCGTATATCTCCTTTTACGGTGTTGAGTAATAGTCTCCTAAGATACAACATCAACTTTAACAAGTGATCAAAGGAAACTCAAGTGTTACTCTTGAAAAACTTTGAGTATAGTAACTTTGCTAGAGAGGAAGAATATGAACTCTGAAAATTCTGGAGTATTTTCTAAGTGTTGAGTCTTGCTCAATTGAGACAAAGGCCTCAATTTATAGTGTAAGTAGAAGACCCCTCAACTAGTCAACTAATGGCCTTCAATAGCCATGTAATTGCACTTGATTGAGGGGTTACATTCAGCCAAATAATGGCTGAATTCATGTGCCAAGTAATGAAGAATCAATGCTCCAAAATCAGCCCAAAGGTCAGATTTTTCCAACTTCCCGTCGCAGCTTTCTGCCTCCGAAGCGCCGCGGCGCTGTGAATTAGCGTCGCGGCTCCAGTGACTGACCAACCAATTTGCGTCGCGGCGCCAACGGTGTGGCACCGCGGCCCTTCACGGCTCCGCGACGATTTCCGACTCGTTTCATTTTACACTTTGTACACTTCTTCCTTCGTTTACCAACGTGGAATACTTTGTTATTTGACCAATAACCGTCCATAATTCTATGTCTCAAACGTATTACATACGTACCAATATCTCTTTCACTAATGAAATTTGCGATACTTGGCACTACGTGTGCACGTGTGTGGAAACGACGTTTCCGACGTGCGGGCCCCAAAGTCATAAATTAATGGGATATACTTAATTTCACATTTAGTAAATTTCCAACAATATGTACACTTAAAAGTTGTGATCTTTGAGTTTCGGTAATTTGTTTTCATTGATAGTATTGTTTGAGCATCTTATCAGGCTGTTGCAATTCTCGTTTAGGAAATGAACATAAATATGCTTTTTGTATAGTAGTCTTATCCCCACACTCATGAAAATAAATGGAAGGGAATGTTTTCATCATAATCATATGTAAGGTCATCACTAGTCTAAGTATATCTTGTTCATAATAAAATTTACTTAGAAGGAAATTAAGTTTTTTTTCAAGTCTGATTCATTTTGCTTCTTTTGATATCACTTGTTCAGTATGATATCGGCAAGCATGAGGTGGATGCGGCTAATTGCAAAACCATATTTCTTTCAGAGTATGTAGTTGTTTCTTCTTGTTAAATTGGTAGGATCAAGTAAAGGGGCACATATCCTTCTGTTGCTGATGGCTATGAAGAATGCTATTATCTGATTGATTTTTGTCTTATTCAGCTTAGTTTTTTGCCAAGTTTTATCAAAATCACCTTAGACAAGATGTCAAGTTTCCCAAAACTAGATTCATGCCTGTGGTTTTGCAAATGAGTGGGATGTGTCTGTTTCTTTCGAAGGAAGTTGGATTTGGCAGGGATCATGATTGACATTTCTATTTCGTATTTGACAACTATATTCCAGGTCATTTGTGCGTGAAATTTATGATGGCCAGTTGTTCATAAAGTTAAAGAAAGGTCTCAGTTTTCCTGCTATGGATCCTTGGGTAATGTATCTGCCTTTTAATATTAACAAATTATCAAGATTCAATTGGATCGTGCCTTACTGTTCTTTCCTTATTCAAATGGTTACTTCTTATGCATTTATTTACTTTGTTGACTCCAACTTTGATTTAATTGCTTAATTTTCTATATAAATTTCAGGGAACGAGTGACCCATACGTGGTGTTACAATTAGATAGTCAAGTTGTCAAAAGCAAGGTGAAATGGGGGTAGGTAGTTGGTCATGTGTTATACTTCAACCTTTTTTCTCTTTTCAGTTGAAACTTCTCTAGATTTTCTAGGTTTACTTAACAATCAGGATCTGTGGATGTTATCAAAATGTTCTTACCCAAATATTACATGCATAAGCCGAATGGTAAAGTAACCAATAAGAGAGTCTAGAAAGTCTCTTATGGTTGCTAAATTCAGTCTACTCTTAACGGTTTGAGGAACTTGTCAAATCTTTAGTGAAGAGTCATACTGGATTAAGTAGAATTCAATTGTTTTTCATCCTTAACTCATAATCTTTCTTATCTTGAATGTGATCTTTCCACCAATCTCTTATTTGAAGTTCCATACTTCTTAATCATTTTAATTTGTCATCAAGAAGGCAAAAAGATCTACCATTGCTCTTGTGTTGGAGAATAAAGCTATCCTTTTTTTTTTGGTCATATTATACACTGTTTCAATCTTGAAACATCAGCCCCAAGAACGACACATTTGTTAATTTCGTGAATTAATGTTTGCAGGACAAAAGAGCCAACATGGAATGAGGAGTTTGCTTTAAATATTAAGCAGCCACCTGTGTATGATCTTCAGGTTGATAACTTGAGTCCATATTTCCTCTCTAATGGTTAATTAAGTAAAGGATAGCATTCCAGAAACTGTAACATTTTGCATTTGAAATACGCCCTCAATTTGCTATAACTTTGCTCTTCCACATTAAAAGATGAAAAGTTAATACATGGTATGTGGACTATATGAACTAGAATTAGTGAATTACCTATAGCAACACTAAATCTCCTGATGAAAAGTGAGCAGTGAGATACAAATTGAAAAGCTTTAAGCTTTGTAGATATGCCAAGTATCATTTATGGATCCTTGTTAGCAACACTGCTATATTAACTGTATTCGCTGAGTGACCTCTATACAATTAAGGGCATGCAGGCAATCTTCCCATATCCAACAGTCTCTTACCTACTGAATGTTAGTTTGTATTTCTACTTCCTGCTGAGATCCATAGTATTAACTGAACTGGAACAAACAAATCATGTTGTGTAAGGTTATTGGCATCAGGCTAGAACTTAGGGACCTGGAACTGCACATGTTGGTTTATGTTGTCTAAGGCATCCACAATGGTCTGCTTCTGTCTTTTTAGCTACACTCTTTAAAATGGGAAACTATTACTTTATTCATTACCTTCACCTATTATCTGCTAGTTGGAGGATTTTTTGGATGAATTATGCAGCCATGCGAGGTTTTTGGTTGCTATAATTCCTTAATTCTGGATCTAATTATTTATTCATAACTTTTGTCAGCTTGCAGCTTGGGATGCAAATCTGGTAGCTCCACATAAACGCATGGGGAACACAGCAGTTAATTTGGAACACCTTTGTGATGGTACGAGCAAGAAACGACTCTCATGAAATTGTACTTTAAATAATTGTCTAGTTTCATATGGGCTAAAATATCATTTATGTAAAATAAGATCTGACTTCCTTTTCAACTTATCTCACCACAAAAGAGGGAAAAAGTTCTATGTTCATCTTCACTATGCATTTAACAATTTAGTTGTGTTTCGGTGACTATGTTGAAGGTGTCTCATTGCTCATTAAAACAAATTGATGAAGGAAACTTCATCAAGGGACCAAATTAATTTTCTATAGTTGTACTTCTGAGTAATATCATAACCGATATAAGCGCTTACATAAGGATTAGGTTGGTAATGGTACCATTGATGTTTTAATATGTGAAAATAACAGACATGTGCTTTTCTAGGAGATTCTCATGAACTGCTGGTTGATTTGGAAGGAATGGGCGGTGGTGGGAAGATAGAGATAGAGGTAAGTTGATTTAAATCTGGAGACATATTCAAGGTTCAAGAGCACTAAGACCTTGTTTATGCATTAGGAAGCTACCTAATGTTTGGTTTGTTCATTTTCTTTTGGTTCTTTGCAATTTATCTTCTGTGACTGGACTTTCTATCTGAATGTGGGTTTTCTGGCTGAGAGTTTATTTGTTTTCCAAACTTGTTGAGACAAAGTAATAAAGTTTTTTCTATTTAATGGAATTTCAGACCTTCATTTTATGAGGATCCATCAGATTATTTTGATGTACTCTATAAGCTGAATGGTATGCTAACCTTGACTTCAGAAAGTCCCCTTCTTAAATGATACTCAACTCACCAGATGATGCTGGGAAATGCAGTTTATTTAGCTCTTTGCTCTTTTCACTTTTCAGCACATCCTTAGACATTGAAATAGGTTCATCTAGCATTGAGTGCTTCAGTTTATGGCCTTGACAGTAAAATAATCATTGGTAGTGTCTAATGTGTGCCTCTCTCAGTTTGATCATTGCTTATCCAATTCAAGATTTCACTAATTTTCCTAATAACATGATACAGATTAAGTACAAGAGTTTTGAGAAAATTGAAGAAGAAAAGAGGTGGTGGAACATCCCAATCATTACAGAATTTTTAAAGAAAAATGGTTTTGAGTCTGCTTTGAAGACAATTCTGGGTTCGGAGACTGTGCAAGCTCGACAATTTGTACAGTTTGCATTTGGGCAGCTGAAGCTACTAAATGATGCATATAATGATTCAAATAGCAGCAGCAAGAATATCAACGGTCCTGTTGTGGAATCAGATGTACTACCAGAGTCACAGAACTCATCCAACTTGGATGACTCGAAAGACACCAAAGTGGGTGGTGAAATGGAGTTTGATCGTGATGAAAGTGACATAACCAATGAGCATAATTCCCCTGGCACTAAGGTTTTCGAGAGCTCTCAATCAGATAAGCATTTCTGGAAGAACTTTTCTGATACGGTCAATCAAAATGTTGTTCAAAGACTTGGTCTCCCTGCTCCTGAGAAAATAATGTGGGATAATCTTGACTTGTTAAATAAGATTGGGTTGCAATCACGAAAAGTTGCAGATGCAGGTTATGTTGAATCTGGTCTTGCAACCCCCGGAAAACAGGAAAATGTTAGCGGTAGTGCATCAACTGAACCACCTATTCTTAACAACATTCAGTCATCACTTCCAAATATCAAGAAGGTGACACAAGACTTGTTGCGTCAAACTGATTCCATTTTGGGAGCATTGATGGTTTTAAATGCCACAGTTTCTCAATTCAACAAAGGAGCAGGCCTTTTCGGAAAGGGTGATGTTAAAGAAGATTCTTCAACTGGACTGGAAAATGATATCCTTGGATATCCCTCGAATAAAGATGGACTAGTGTTGGACGAGAAGAAAGCTGAGGAAATGAAGTCTCTTTTCTCGACTGCAGAGACTGCCATGGAGGCTTGGGCAATGCTAGCTACTTCAATGGGACATCCGACTTTCATCAAATCTGAATTTGACAAATTATGCTTCTTAGATAACGAGTCAACCGACACAGAGGCAAGTTCATATATTGCTGGCTATGAGTTCTTAGTTTCTATCAGGTTTCTTAGATCTGATTTATTTGATCCAAGGAAAAGCTATTCTACTGATTTTGGATTCTGTAAGAGCTTCAGGTAGCGCTCTGGCGTGATTCAGCAAGGAAACGGCTAGTTGTTGCTTTCAGGGGAACCGAACAAGTAGGTTCTAGTGTTAAACACATCTGTAGAACTTGTTGGTTTAGCTTACTTGGAGATAACCTGTTGTTCTTTGATCCAGACTAAATGGAAGGATCTTGTGACGGACTTGATGCTAGTTCCTACAGGGTAACATCTTCTTTTTCTCTATCTTTCCCTTCTGGTTTCTCTCTACTACTACATTGTTTTTCCTATTACAGTAACAAATAATTTTCATCCTTCTGTAAGTTCTCTGAAAGTGTACTTTTATTGAAATACAGCCGTCTACTATACTGAAAGAAACAATTTCATTTTCTTAGAGGAATACGATTGGAAGATAACCTTCCATCCTGTATCAGTAAGTGTAGACAGTAGACAGCAAATACTATCATAACTAAAGGTTCTCCTGAATTTCACAGGAAGTTTTCTAACTGACATCATTGAAAAAAACATGAACTTCAAACGGAATTTGAAACAATAAAAAATAGCCCAGCATTTTGTTAATTTTGAATATGAATTATATGTCGTCGCTTCTTCATTATTTTGATGTTGGCTAGAAACTTTAGATGGTTAAGCAACCGCTGTCTATTTTATTTTAGTATACTGAGTTGTCTCCTACTGTGCAGGTTGAATCCTGAAAGAATAGGAGGTGACTTCAAGCAAGAAGTTCAGGTGTCTCTGAAATGCTTATTTTTCTATCTCTTAGTGCTTGAAATATGAGTGTACTCTACTTATGTTTATAATCCTTCTCATTATCAGAACTAGAGGTTATTTTTGTAGGTTCACAGTGGTTTCCTAAGTGCATATGACTCAGTTAGGATTAGGCTTATCTCGCTGGTCAAAAAAGCAATTGGCTATCGGTAAGTGGCCTGTCAAACAAAATTATCCAACACTTCATTTTCCTTGATTACCTCTGGAAGGGTGCAGGAGAAATAAGATGGCGTAGCTCATCTTTGAATGAGGATATTGATTTGATATTTAATTATTTCAAGCCGTTGACAACTGCCTTCAGCATCAGCTTTTTCCCCTGCTTTTATTGATGTCACATCACCTATTACAATTTAAAAGTATTTTCCAGGGATGATGATCTTGAACCACCAAACAAATGGCATGTTTATGTGACTGGCCATAGTCTTGGGGGTGCATTGGCTACTCTTCTTGCTCTTGAACTATCATCAAGTCAACTAGCTAAGTAAGCTCCTTCCTTTTCTGCTTATATCTGTAGCTTGTTTCCCATCCATTCTATATCATTTTCCATTTACCAACATTGACGAAATAAAATGAAAAAGATTCATTTTCCATTTACCAACATCTCGCCAATGACTACAGTAACTTAGGGCATGCATGATTTGGTTTTCTGCTGTCTATTTAACAGTTTGTAGTGTTCTTCTAGAATTTGATGATACTGAGTTTCAAAATCTGGACAACTTAGACTTTAAATAAAATTAACTTAACCCCATTACCAATTCAGTCATGAAAAGTGGAGAAATAGGTAGGGATGACAGTATTTGAATGCGTGACATTTTGTACCCAAACTAACGCGCTATCAATCTGCACCACATCCCTTTAGTGGTTCCATGTCGCCACTTTTGAAATCTTTTTTTGATGGTTTCATCTTTTCAACCAAATTGGACAAGTGATGACCCTAAGTAAATTCTAATCGCAAAATTGCTTGCTGATTGTGCCATAATAATAGAACATCTTGCATATTAAGGAGTTCGGCCAAAAAGAATATGTCTGCAATTATTAGATCCAAATTGGCGGGTGATCCTTGTTCTTGAAGTGCTTGTGGAGAAAAACCAAGTCTCTAACGTTTTATATCTGCCATTTCATGTTATTAACTATGAATCATGCTAACACTGTATATGTGACCGTCTTATCTTTATTGTTGGTGGTGTTAGGGTTGGAGCTATATGTGTGACCATGTACAACTTTGGATCTCCAAGAGTTGGAAACAAAAAGTTCGCTGAAGTTTATAATGAGGTATAATTTACTCTCTGCAGATGTGAAGTGCATATGTTGAGACTGACTATATTCTATGTTGCCATTATGGTCTTGCCATTCGTTTATGACAATCTTTTGCAGTTAATTTTCCCCCTTCTAAATCTCTTCTTGCTGGCAGACAAATAAAGTAAAGAAAAAGAGAAAGTATCACGTCTTTGTTGAATCTTTTCAAGTGCCAATTGGCAACAAAAGTTTCTGAAATGGATATATGCAAGTTTGAGCCATAATAAGATGCCTTATCACGTTGTTTGCCGATAGTTCAGGATAATGTCTTGCCTGTTCTAATGTGATGAAGTGAACACTTAAATGCGCAACAACTAATTCCTTTGATTGAAAGCTCAAACTAACTATTACAATGGAAAGCTTAAAGATCAGCTAAGGCAATATAAAAGATAACAAGGGAATTGTAACATAGAGTAGAAGGGGGATGAGGAGATACAGACACTAAGAATGGAGATGAGAGGAAACAGACCTTTCTCAACAATATTCGCGTAACCCCTTCAATAGGCCACTGCCCCCTTTTAACGTGCTAACCTTGCTTAACCCTGATCCCAAAGGAAACTCACTCCATTGTTGGGCTGTAACTTCACCTCCGGCCCAAGCCCATCATTAACTATGTTGTTACTTGTTTGCTCTACCAAGCCCATAACGGGGTTCATAACATGTGATATGGTGAACCACATTGTTGTAGCTCTTTGGAATTGTACTGAGTTTAATTTTGTTAAAGTACTGAGTGACTCTGCATAACCAGCTGCTTCTTATATTATAGAAAGTTAAAGACAGCTGGAGGGTTGTAAATCACAGAGATATAATACCAACAGTTCCTCGCTTAATGGGCTACTGCCATGTTGCTCAACCCGTTTATTTGGCAGCTGGAGATCCGGAAAACACTATGGTGAGTAGATTCATCTTCAAATTTTTTAATCTGTCACTTCTTACACTATAAAACATCAGAAGTTTGTTCAATATAGAACTTCAAACACAACAGGTCCTCACTTGAAAGGGCCTTGTTGTTTAACTTCTTATGTCTCGGAACACTACGTTTCAGGATAACGTGGAACTGTTAGAAGATGGTTACCAAGGTGATGTTATTGGAGAAGCCACACCTGATGTTATTGTCAGTGAATTTGTATGTTTCTCCACCTTTGTTCTCCGTATCTTTATTTCCTTCTTTTTTGTTGTGCTCCATTTCATCCATTGGTAATATGTTTTATTAAGATGTCAAATTGCTGATTTTTGAAATAGTACTACTTACTTTCCAATTGCTATACATTTCAACACTTAAACTTTTCTTATTTCATCTCGTTCAAATTTTATCATATTGAGCTCCATTTGTTGCTAGCATGTTGCGACGCCTTCAACTTGAGACAGTGCAACATATTCAGTGTTAATTTTGCTATGGAAATTATTTCCTCTTTATTTAAAAGTAAAGAACTCTTGAGAAGCTCGCAATTTACTTATCATAACATTTTGTGCAGATGAAAGGTGAAAAAGAACTTATTGAGAAAATATTGAACACAGAGATTAACATATTTCTAGCAATCAGAGATGGCAGTGCACTTATGCAGCACATGGAGGACTTCTATTACATCACTCTGTTAGAGGTACTTGCATTTTCTATTTACGCCTTACCATTTTGATTGCTATGTGCTCGAACTCTTCAAAAATGTCGACGGGTGCGTGTTGGATCCTCCAAAAGTAGTCATTTTTGGAGGATCCGACACTGGTGCTACAACATTTTTGGAGTCCGAGCAACATAGATTTTGAGAAACAATATATCGACAGAAATGATAATTATTTACTTTTACGCTTTCTAAATCTTTTTCCAGAATGTGAGATCAAATTACCGAACTGTTCCAAGGTCACAGCTGCCAGAAGAGAAGAACATATCAATTGGATAAAATGCAAACTATCAAAATTCATCAATGTTGATATTTAGAGGCGAAGCCATGAATTGAAGCTTACGGTTTCGGAATTTTAGTCCTTTTTAAGTTACTAGATTCTAAATTAATAATGCGTACATATTAAATGAATTTCTTAAAACAAATACGATATTTGAACCAAAACTATTGAGTTTAGCTCATTAGCTCGACCTGTAAGCTATACTCTAGCTCCGCGTCCGTTGATATTCCAAAGGTCAGGATAAAGGTTGTAAATAACAATCAAACCACAAAGTGTCGCATTCATTGTATATATGTATGATTTTTATTCATGCAAGTGTACATTGCCTTGGTTATTTTTCACTTAACTGCCAGTTTTTGTGCACGTAAATTGTACGTGTATTTTTTCTAATTAATACAAAATCAAAAGAGTTAAGACGATGAGAGACATATTGCATTTTGTTTTAAAATGTGTATTTATTTGTTTTCATTGTAGTTGTAATGTTCTTACAAGATATAAAGTATTTATAGCTTAATGTAAAAGACTTGAAAATGGTATTTATAACTTTCCTAACATGACTATAAATGGAGGTTTTTTATTGATTAATAAGTTATTGGTTTTCTTGAAGTTGTCAGTTTTCAACAAGGAAATAAATTTGATCAAATTGTCTTCAGTTCCTACAATCTAATGTAACTAAAATAGAAAAATACATTCTAAAGAAGTACTAATAATTTGTACAAAATTAAGTTTCAAATGAAAGTAAGCTACATCTTAAATTTGCTTTAATAATTAGTAATTGTACTAAATAATTGAAAAAGAAATACACTTCACAGACAACCAAGAAACGGCATGAAAAAAAACATACAATCGAGAGGACCACCACTAATTCTATATTATATACTAACTAGTATCATACCATCGACATCCATCATTAAGTAGAGGTTTCAAGTTCAAGCTCTAAGTATTGAAAAGATATTGATAGGAAGCACTTTCACCTCTAATTAGCCTTATACGACGCTGAATTCGAATTAATGGGATTTCCAATATATATATCGGATACTGGTGGGGAAAAAAACTAAAAGTATACTACTTATAGTAGTATCATTTTCCTTTAGTGACTACCTTTTACATATGCAAGCTTTTTGAAAGATTTTTAGAAAAGCTTGTTGCTTTCATATTGTAGCTCATTATTTTCAAGCTTTGCCGCAAAATGTCAATCTCCCTCTCCCTTTTGAGTTCTTGTTGCTCCTTTGAAGCTATTTGCTCTTTTAGAAGTGCAATTATTTCCTCCTTTTCTTTTAGCTCCATATGCAGCTTCTCTAATAATTCCATTTGCTCTTTCTTCCAGCAGAGTCCTCCTCCTAGTTAAACAAATTAAACACATCAGAAAAAGAATATAATACGTTCTTTTCTTTGAAGAATGTTAATCAATACTTCAGCGAGACTCGCTCCTGAAGAACATGGGTGCACTATTAAAAAAAGATTAAAAAATACATTAAGTAGAAATTGATTATTGTTCTTCTTAGTAAATAACTAAGCTTTTAATCAAGTGCAACACTAAAACCTTTTGTTGCACGGGACTAGCTGATAATATTATATTAATTCTAGAAAATATGTACACATAAAGTGTCAAAAAAGCATACATAAAATCGCCCCTGCCAGAAAGGAAAAAAGAAATTCCTTTTGTAGCTGCAAAAGACAGGTCCAGAAAACAACCTTTCCTTCTTATCATGACAAAAATAAAAGGATAGGGGACTTGGAGTTGTGGCCAAAACCTGATTAAATAATGAAGTAGAAACTCCCCCCCCCCCCCCCAAAAAACAAAAAGAAGAGAGAAAGAAGATGAATAAAAAGGGGAAAAGATTAACTTCTCCTTTTGTAGGACATTGTGGCCTTAATTAAATGATTTCCTATAAATAGGTTATAAAGCAAAAATAAACAACCTATGATCTTAACTAGTGGATTTATTTCAAGAAATGGGACCTTACTACAACAACAACATACCCAGTAATTCCGCAAGTGGGGTCTACGCATGCCTTATCCTATCTAGAAAGTAGAGAGAGTGTTTTTGATAGACCATCAGCTCGAGAATAAATAGTTCAAAGCAGTTCGGAAAAGAAAGTAGCGGAAATGATGGAGCCATGGAAAAATACTACAGAAAGCATAACATAACATAACATACTGAACAATAACTACAACAAAATAATACGCTAACGAAGTACAAAAAATAACAAATAATAACAGAAATCGAAGGACAAGAAACTCCAAAGAATAATGCTACGACTACTAGGGAGGAAGGGTAGAAATGGAACCTTACTAAGGTGTGAAAAGTCACAGCAAAGTAAAACACCAGAATGGAGATGACAAGAAATTAATGGAAGTACATACCTTGATTTGTCCTATGAATAAGATCATCAAGCTCAATCTTGATAGCAAAATAAAGTTGTTTCCACTTCTCTATAGCCTCATCTCTTCTAGCTTCCTCATTCCTAATTTTCTCCAACAAATAGCTTGTTGCTAATTGATGCCACTCTTTATCTTTTTTTACACTAAACATCTCATGATTTTCTACTCCTTTGAACTTTTCTTCTTCTTCTTCTTCTTTTTCTTCCAATTTTTTCCTCAACTTCTTCACTTCCTCTCTTAGCTTCTTCCTTTCCTTCTTCCACTCTGCTTCTTTCAATGCAAATATGATCATCTCTTGTGCATTAACTTGACTCTGATGTTCCCTCATGCACATTATCTCATTCACCTCAGCTTGAAGATACCTCACATTGTACTTCAAACCTTCAACCACTTTGGCTTTTGGATAGCCTTTGTCCTTGGTTTGAAAGCTCCCCATTTCTTATGATCCCTAAACTCTCCTCCTTTTAGTGGTACACTAGTTCTATGTGTATATATAGGAAGTGTGTCTGGGCATAGGTGTGTGTTTGTTGGGGGGGGGGGGGGGAGATTAAAAGAGGGTGTAACTCACGCCATGTGTTATAAGTATATGTAGGTAGAAAATAAAAGTAAAAAAATAACAAATCTTAGGTAGGAGGCTTCTAAAATGTGAAGATCTAAGTCTAATAGTTGGGAGTAATGTTAGAACCGTACTAGCTATAGCAGACAAAAGACTGGTATTCAAGTGAAAAAGGGTAAAGAGATGAATTTAATATCCATCGAATTTTGAATCATGCTCCACTAGCCCTCGAAAATTTGTCCAGTCATAAAAAAAGAACTTGAGAGTAAGGTGGATAGAGAATAACAAAATGCATTAAAGGGTGTCTTGGATCAATAAAAATGGAGTGTGGGAGAACATGAACTTTTGAAAAAGAGGCTCCAACCATGCTACAATATGAAGTGATGCTCTAAATGCAAAGAGTTTGTACTGTTTTTTGTTTTGTGGCTCTTGCATCAATTCAATTATTAATGTATACTGTGAAAGATGCCTTTGTGAAACAAAATGAATGGAGAAAGTCATACTTGAATCATTGACATGAATGAATGACATAGTGTCCATTGGAATAAATCCCAGTATCCACATATTCCAAAAATCACATGTACATCATGTTGGAGCCTGTGACTTGTGAGGGTGGGGGAGGTTTCCTTTTTTAAATTTACTTAATACTCCCTCCGTCTTAAATTATTTATCATAGTTATTAAAAATAACTATCTCAAATTATTTATGATTTTAGATTTTCAAAACATAATAAATTATTTTTTCTCAATTTTACCATTTATCATTAATGAATGTGACACATAAATAGAATAAATATTTAATTGAGAAATATTATAGCTTAAACCTAAATAAGAATAAAGTAGGACAAATACCCTCATAATTAATATTTCTTAAGGCGTGTAAATAAAAAATGATAAATAATTTGAGACCGGAGGAATACTTTTTAAAATTTGATTTTGGGGTTTTGGAGGGAGGGGGGTGGAGGGGTATCATGGGGCAAGGGCTATTGTATTCTATTTACATCAATTTTTGCACATATTTTGCCAGCTATTAAGGGGCCTACAATCTCTGCGGAAAACATGGGATACATAATTGACAAAGAATCTTTGTTTGAATATTATGGCTTTTCATTCACCTGAAAATTCTGAACAGACTGTGGTTTGATCAGCAGATAGCATTCATACAAAATTAACTAATTAAAGTAACATTTTCATGGTAGCATCTATGAGCAGCACATAAAAAGTTGGTAAAAAACCTTATTAATACGAGAATTGATGCATTGTGTGTTTGAACATATATATCTCAACTCACTAGACTCACATGGTCCACCCCCATACTCATTAAGGGAAGTTTATAAGAGTGTGTGTTTTTAGAGAGTTGATAAAGTCATCAAGAGTATTTGGAGAATGATTCATGCTTGCATATTTTGGTGTATTTGGACGGAAAGAAATGAGAGATGTTTTGATGGTGTCTCAACTTTTACGGGGCCCTTTAAAGGTCAGACGCGTTATTAATTTATTTTGCTAATATAATTATCAATAAAAAATTTGTTCTTTTTACAAACTTGATATTCAGACTCGAACCGAGATGCATTAGCACTGCTTCCTAAGAGCAGCGTGTCTACCGATTTCACCATAGCGGCTTGTCTTGAACTCATAATAGCCTATGAATAAGCAATCGTCGAGATTGAGGAAGCTATTTTAGTTTAGTAATGACTCAAATGGATAATTTTTTTAATCCGTTCTTTGAATGCAAAGGGCGAAGAAAAAAAAAGAAATATTTTTGTCAAAAAAAAAAAAA